>CAWUFW010006632.1:600000-1121086 GCA_963921515.1 Calotriton arnoldi
GATTCCGAGCGAGCCGTACTCACCAATTCCAGCTCCTGTTCCCCGCCTGATCCGGATCCGTAAACGCTGATTCGAGTCGCACGGAAGCAAATACACAGCATCTTCCGGCCAGACGAGTACGATGCGCCTTCCGTACGCGCCGAACGCGTCGCTACGTCCGGCACGTCAGAGCATCCGGGAGAGCTGCACATAAGCTCCGATTCGCGCCACAAGACGATCCACGGCGACGAGACGAACAAGCCAGCGACGAGTACGAGTCGAAGCCACGAGAAACCCGAACGAGACGAACCAACCATGAATCCCATCGCGCAGGTCCTACCAATACTCTACATCTATTACTGGGACCGGTACGGACGCATACGACGCAGACGGTAAGTCAAACACCCACAACACAAACAAACGACACGTACCCGAAATATGTCACACACACATAGGGATGCAGAAATGACGTACACTAGCAACAGCAGAACCATAGGGGCGGGATGGCTATCACCAATGCCATCCCCACTCATAGGGGGATGGATGACTGCCACTACTACCATCCCCACTCATAGGGGGATGGATGCCTGCCACTACTACCATCCCCACTCATAGGGGGATGGATGCCTGCCACTACTACCATCCCCACTCATAGGGGGATGGATACCTGCCACTACTACCATCCCCACTCAAAGGGGATGGATGCCTGCCACTAATACCATCCCCACTCATAGGGGGATGGATGCCTACCACTACCACCACCCCTACTCATGGGGGCCTGGATGCCTGTCACTACTACCCTCCCCACTCATAGGGGGATGTATGCCTGCCACTAATACCATCCCCACTCATAGGGGGATGGATGCCTACCACTACTACCATCCCCACTCATAGGGGGATGGATGCCTGCCACTACCATCCCCACTCATAGGGGGATGGATGCCTGCCACTACTACCATCCCCACTCATAGGGGGATGGATGCCTACCACTAACACCACCCCTATTCATGGGGGCCTGGATGCCTGTTACTACTACCCTCCCCACTCATAGGGGGATGGATGCCTGCCACTAATACCATCCCCACTCATAGGGGGATGGATGCCTACCACTACCACCACCCCTACCCATGGGGGCCTGGATGCCTGTCACTACTACCATCCCCACTCAAAGGGGATGGATGCCTGCCACTAATACCATCCCCACTCATAGGGGGATGGATGCCTACCACTACCACCACCCCTACTCATGGGGGCCTGGATGCCTGTCACTACTACCCTCCCCACTCATAGGGGGATGGATGCCTGCCACTAATACCATCCCCACTCATAGGGGGATGGATGCCTTCCACTACTACCATCCCCACTCATAGGGGGATGGATGCCTGCCACTACCATCCCCACTCATAGGGGGATGGATGCCTGCCACTACTACCATCCCCACTCATAGGGGGATGGATGCCTACCACTAACACCACCCCTATTCATGGGGGCCTGGATGCCTGTTACTACTACCCTCCCCACTCATAGGGGGATGGATGCCTGCCACTAATACCATCCCCACTCATAGGGGGATGGATGCCTACCACTACCACCACCCCTACCCATGGGGGCCTGGATGCCTGTCACTACTACCCTCCCCACTCATAGGGGGATGGATGCCTGCCACTAATACCATCCCCACTCATAGGGGGATGGATGCCTGCCACTACCACCACCCCTACTCATGGGGGCCTGGATGCCTGTCACTACTACCCTCCCCACTCATAGGGGGATGGATGCCTGCCACTAATACCATCCCCACTCATAGGGGGATGGATGCCTACCACTACCACCACCCCTACTCATGGGGGCCTGGATGCCTGTCACTACTACCATCCCCACTCATAGGGGGCCTGGATGCCTGTCACCACTACCCTCCCCACTGATAGGGGGATGGATGCCGACCACTAACACCACCCCTACTCATGGGGGCTGGATGCCTGTCACTACTACCCTCCCCACTCATAGGGGGATGGATGCCTGCCACTACTACCATCCAGGGGCGGCTGGTGGAATTTGAAACTGGTGGGGCGTATGGAGAATGAAACAGCGTAAGCGAGCGAGCGTAGCGAGCGAGCCCGGCGGCAATAAGGGGGGTTCGGAGGGGTTCTCCCCCGTGAAGATTTTTTTTAAAATTACCATCTTTTTGGTGCGATTTCCAGCACTATTTCTGTGATAAATGGACTAAAATTTCAGTTTGTCTAGGCATTCATAAAAGAAAACTCATACATTATTTCAGAGAATTTCTGGGTTGCCAAGCAAGTCTGACTTCTGAAGAGGGCTAGGGTACTAAGCAAGACTGCTTTGGCTCTACCCTTTCCAATAGAAAACACTAGTTAGCGCCCTTAATTCCGCCCCCAAGGTTTTGTGGGCTGTAATGAGCAATATAATATATAGCTTCCCACTCAATGACTCAGTCAGTAATTCACTACAAGTACTAAAGGAAACAGAAAACAATAGGACACGCTAAGAAGAAAAGGATGTTGTTACCAAAGTTGAAGGAACAAGTGGGATCCACTAAAGTCAACTTTCATTCCGTTATCAGATCCGATAATTTCCTATTGATAGGAAAAGACTTAGGGAAGATGCCACCCCAATCTCCTTCCTAAGCATAGCCATGTCACACAAAGGCATGTGTGTCGCTGATTATACTGCAAGATGACAGGCACTCTGCTACTTTTTCTGTCAGTGCCAGCGATTCATTTGTAAGTGCTGGGGCTCTCATTAGGAGGCAGCTTGCACCAGCCCATTTCTCACATTAGCGCTGCCTAAAACAGAGCCAACTACTAACCAATTGGGGAAAGGATGTGGCGTAATGTCCAGAACTGCCGACTTTGGAGCTGGGGAACCAGGTTCGAGTCTCGGTGTCAGCCTCACATCCTGTAGTACTGGGCAAATCACTTAATTTCCCCGTGCCTACCATAAATGAATGTGTCCTGAACTGGTGCTTATGAAAAGCACAGGTGTTGATGATTAAGTGCCAGTGGTGAGCACCGGAAACCACTGGTTCAAATTAAGCACTGGTCAGTACACATTTTGTGATCAGCGCTAATACTTGTGAAGTCTGTGAGCCTGGAAAAGTTACATTTGTGCGACTCATCTTCCTTGCACTGTGTAAAACTTTGCTGCATCTTACAGCCATTTGGCAACCCATAATGATGCCTTTATAGTTTTCTGACCAACAAACAAAGGTGATGGATGAATGGAATACTTGCAAAAAGTTTCAGCTGCTAGCAATCAGTCGGGCCACATTCCAGACCATTGTTTTTTGTCCAGTTGTGCCCCTTCAGATAGAGAGCAGCCCCAAGCAGATCAGCCTTGGTTCGGGTAAAAATGATCAGGATTAAACTACTCAATTCAATGAATTCAATATGAATAACTATTATTCAATTCAATTCTTTATTTATGTTCTGAAACTCAAAAGCAGTCCACATAAAACAAGATATATCGGAAGGCATAAATCCCATTAATATATATTTAAAAAACATTAAAAAAATGTAAAAACTTTTGCACAAGTAACATAAAGAGTGAGCGAAATTATCGTGCAGCCGCAACTGACTTAATATTATTATTTAAAAACACTGGCCATGATTAAACTACTCCTAAAAGCAGAATTGTGCCCCTCCCACAACCAGCCTTGCTTTGCTCCCACAATCCGTGTTGTAAGAACCCAACAACCATCATGAAATCATCCCACCACCAGCATTAAACTATTACCATAATCTCCATTCAATTACTGACACAATTAGAACTAAACAAACACCACATCTATCATGAAATTATTTCCAAGATCACCACTAATTTAGTCCGTAATAGGCATAACACTACCCACGTATCAGCAGCAAATTACTACCACAACGAACACGTAACATAAGCCAACCCAACGCAAGCCTAACGTCACTTAATCTGCCCTCCCTGGAACTGACTTAAAATATATTCTCAAAGATGCTGACCATGGAAAGGAGCACAGTGTTTGCATAGGGTTAGAGTAACTTCTCTCCCTGCAAGAAATTGCATGGAATTTAATTCAATTCTCTTTAATTCTAACTCATTTAATTGTTATTCAGTTGTAAATTGGTTTGTAGGAAAAAGGTGGTTCGTGGAAACGTATTCATTTACATTTATAACAAATGCCTAACGGACATCTTCGGCGCCCTTCGCCACCACTTCCACTCCTACACAAACAACACGCAAATCTACCTGTGTGTGTCAGAGGAGTCCAACCAACTCATAGTCATATCACATATAAGAACCACAAACTTAACGGGTCAACAAGTTGTTGACCACACACACACATACATTGAATTCCTTAAGAAACAATGGCGCACCTGCTGAACTGTGTAGTCACCGATAGACTATTAACCGCACTTTCTGTTCGTTTGCCATCATTCACGGGGCTGTAGGGGCTGCCTGAACAGTAGAAACTTGCTTCGACCAAAAACATCGGCCTGAGACTTTCGACTACTTGATCACGGGTGCGGAAAAAGCCTCAGGAAATGTGCGTTCACTCAAAAATATGCAAAAATACCAGTCTCGCTTAGAAATATTTTAGGTGGGCAGGCGGCTGGTTTAGCGTTTGTAAACCTATATTGTTTTATTAGAGAACATTTTAATTTCCTAATTTATTAACCATGTAAATTAGCATTCGAAAGGCAACATGAAATCTGAGCAAGGAGCACTTTTAGTTCATTAGTTTTTACCTAATGTTCTCTGGACAGCCCTGCACCGTTCTGTTGTTCCATTGCCAATTTGCCAGCTGTAATTAGAGCACGCTTCAATCATGATGCGCTTCAGATAGTGTGTCTTACTCAACTAGCTAGCAAGCGTTTAATTTTTTTTCAAATTTGGAATGCTATTGTGGTTATTTCGAAGTAGCCGCAGGGGAATTTTGGAAACATCGAAGCAATTACCAAGTAATGACCTGCCACTTAACCTTAGACACACAGTTAATTAATGGGACACTCGAAAGACGAACAGAAGGAACAGATTGGAGTCAACATGGGTGACAGCAAAGACATTTTGCCTTGGAAGAGTTTAATGCAGAATAGTTACCACTTTCTTAGATGTAAAGTGCCTCCCACTCTCTCCTCTGGCAATTGTGCTCTAAAAGCATATTTAAATTGAGACGTCTTAAGGTCTTTCCTATTTTGATGCTCGATTTGACCTGTTGAGAGGCTCTGTCTTGATGGGCCCTGAAGGCCAAGTTAAACAATTCACTTGAATAAAGAACATATTCCATTTCTTTAACTCAAGCAGCATATTGGAAGGACTGATTATCGGGAAAATAATCTATAGCCCGTTTTATAGAACATCTTTAGACCTTATTATAAATATAATGTCTATGATTTAGGGACCGGGCTTGCCAGGGCACTCTGCTTTTGGTTGCTTACACTGAAAGACGTTTGGTTGCTGTGCACCGGAGCATTCCTTACTGTAATTTTAAATCATTTATAGATGGAAAGCCGTGCAGAGCATATTTTGTAAACTCATCGTGGTGGTTAAAGAAATGTGATTTTTACTTTGTCAGTGCAGCACTTTTCCAAAACATTTTTTGTATTTGCAGGCATGGGATGGATCTCCTTAAAGACTGAAAGGTGTTACTGAAAGATGTGTCTGAACTCAACCTTAAGGACAGCGGAATACCCTCTCTTCTTCTGCTGCATGGTGCGACTGCCTTTCCTGTTGGGCCTCTAGCTGCTGCACATTATGGAAGTGGCCGAGTGTTGGTGTTAACACATGAACGGCAAATTGGCGCTCTGAAACTGAAAAGGTTTCTGTAATATACTTGATAAAAAAACAGGTACATAGAGAACCGATGGGAGGGCACAGTTATCACTGGGCAGATAAACAATTGCTACCAGTGTAAATTATGGAGACAGTGTTATTTATACCACAGTAGAAGGGCACTGGTTTGCTACTGCGGAGCTTATGGAGCTTATGGAAACAACGACGTGCCGTGCCTGTCCAATACAGGTGAGCAAGATCACAATGCAAGGAGAGGCGGAGCCGCATCGGAGAATATTTCTCAATTTAAGAGAATCAATTAGTGGTTCTGTCGGGTTAAGTACTCATCAGCAGCTGGGTATCTCAGGGATTTAACACACAGCAATGCCCATGACACCTCAACAGAACGTGATCGTGCTCTCCACAATCGACTTGCCAACTATTTAGAACGCGTTAAACGGACCACACCCACATGTATACTACAATGCATCAATGCCTATAATCTGCTTGCAATGCCTCTTAACTGAAGAACCGCCACACATTGAGCAATAAACAACTGCACACACCAGGAGGAAAAAAAAGAAGGCCAAAGTCCTTGGGCGCACACATCCATGCACGTAATGCATTATAAATGGATACATGACTGGGGATAGCCACCTTCTCTCCGAGGGGAACTATTACTAAACTATACATTAGTGAGTTCAACCTTAACCGTTCACTAAGCAGTGCGATTCATTATTAAACATAATGAAATACAGTCCACCAGTCGCGGCTCGCATGCATCGCAATACTCGCGGGGGGGCGAGGGGGGGAAGGTTGTCGCGCGGGGGTGGGGGCCGGGGAATTAAATGATTAAATATAAAACAAAACTTACCTCACAGCCGGTCCGCGCCACCTCTGCTCCCCTTGGCGCCTTCACAAACGGCACTGGAGGGGACTGGCAACCCCTCTCAGCCAATACTGGCGCTGCTCCAGCAGCGCCAGGATTAGCTTAGAGCACGGTTACTACTCGCCCGCCTGCCCATTAGGAGACCGAGGTTTGAGCCTTTGCTCAACCTCGCTCTCCTAATGGGCATCGCTAAGTCAGTGCAAACACAAGTGCGCGTGAGTGGGCACGGCGGAAAAATTTGCCGATCTTCCCCACTCATGCGCACTTGTGCTGCTGCCTGTTGCCCCTGGTCTGACAATCGTGTCAGTCAACATGACGCTGGACCGCCCACCCCTTCAGACTCTGAAGGGGTGGGCGGTCCGACGTCATGCTGACTGACATGATTGTCAGTTCTCCCTCGGCGTCTTTGAACTTAAGTAAACTGATTCAGTTTACTTAAGTTCAGAGACGCCGAGGGAGCTGCGGGCGGGGGGGCAACGCCCCAACGCCCCAATGGACGCACCGCCCCTGCTACCATCCCCACTCATAGGGGTGTCTTGTGGATTGTTACCTGCCTTGTTATGTTAGCCTAGGCCTGGCTGCCATGCTGCTTTTCTTTGCGCACGTTACACTGAGCCGGGTCTCCCTCGCCCTTTGCTCGTGCCAAGTTCTTTTGCACTGTCTGCATTTTCTGTTGTTCACCTTTTTGGGCTCAGTCTGCACAAACATGTACAAGGTCGCATAACAATGTATTTTGGTTCTTCCTGATATGGCCAGTCTCGCGCACCCAGACATAACATTAGGTGCATTTGTCATGAAGAATTTTGTGTGCTTTTAATACTGCAGTTTACTAGCGCTTAAGACACTTGAAGAAATCCTTTTCAGTGAGAAGAGCTATGATGTCCTGCTGATGTAATTCTGCATTTAGAGACTGAGGTATGGGGGTTCGCTAGTCAAAGCCCAGAGGTCTTCTATTTTATAATAAACTATCTTACTGCAAGGGGAGGGTGGTAATGTTATTTATACGTTTATCCACTGAGCTCTGAGATGCTTTCCCCGTTTGTATTTTATGGAATTGTAACCATGCTGCTTATATTAGTCATATGCATTATGCTATTAGTACTGACACGTGTACTGTACATTAGAGCACGTAAGTTGGAATAAACATTTTTAACCTATCCAGTGTCTCTTCCTACGCACCTTGTGGACAAGTACGAGTGAGTGACGAAAGAGTGTTCTTGCTTCTGTGAGTCCTGAGATAAAGATACCGTGTTCTGGGTTGTCCAAACATTAGTACTTGGGTGCTAATGGGATGCTAAGCTAGTTGGGTTGGGGTTTTTGGGTGCTACGGTATATGGTGGCGAACCACTGTATTCCAGGGTCCCATTTTCCTGTGCATAGCTCTGTGTATGTGCAGAAACCTTATGACATGGCGCGACCACCGTGGGGCAGCTTATCTGCGAGACGCTTGAGTAGTACTTGTGCTTGTCCACAAACCCCTCGCGTACGCTTCCGGAGGCGTATGTGACGGTGATACCTCCTATATTGAATGTTTTATAGGTTCTTTCAAGCTTGATATTATTAAAAAAGGTTAGATAACAGACCCATTTTTGTGCTCCCTGTTAGGTTGTCGAATATATATTCGTTTGGTCATGGCTGGTGTGGCGATAGCTGCACATAGTCGAGGAGCACTCCGAGACCACTTAGCTGTGTATGGAGTGCCCGATAATGGGGTCGAGTTGGTCTTTGTGGTTCAAGCCGATGCGGCTTATCACTTTGAAGTGTTTTACACTTGGATCACTTTTGACGCGGTGGATGCAGGTGATAAGCTGTTTCATGAATATAAACCCACCGCAATTCCTGCTGCCTATCGACCCTATACTGCTCTTGAAGTGCCTCTCACGGCTTGGCAGCACCGTGTTTGGTTTAATGGCGCCCTACCACAACCAACTACCGCAGTTCGTTTAGGCCCCTTGTCAATTCAGGGGGCCACTTGGCCTGTATTGGCCGGGTATACCCCGCATCCAAATTATCTGGCATTACCGCTTGCGGAATTGCGCACTATGCATACCGAATTGGTGCGAGTGCATCGAGCCTTGGTGACATACGTTACAGGTAGCCTCCATGGAGCTGCTCCTGTAGTCGCAGGCCAACCAGCTATTGCAGCTGGAGTGACTATAAGTCCTGTCATGGTAAATTCTGTGATGGGCAAACGTCCACAAAATAAGGACGACTATCCTTACTGGCTTGCAGAAAAGTTCGATCAGATAGAAGCAGTGTTTCCACATACATCCCCAGTAGATAAACACCGCATCCTCACGATAAGTTTGCCAAAAGACATAATCCCCGATTTGACATCATGTGAAAACTGGGGTAAGGTATTCGCAGCAGTTTATTCAAAATGTTTTGGAACTCCTTCCATGACGGTTCTACCCTCTGTAATTAAAAAGTACAGGATGAACATGGCCCTGAAGCGGCTGTGGAATTAGGGATGAGACTTGTGGGAGTGTTTGATGTAGTAGCTGAGCTGATCCTTGGAAATGTCAAGGGCGATGCTATGAACTTTCAAGTAGCGAATGCTTTGGCTTTGGTCCCAGAGTTGGACAGGCCTCGCGAATTACCGAAAATAATAGCCCGGGCTTATAAAACAATTGGAAGAAATAGCCTAGGCAACAAGCCTTTTGTAAAAATGCAAACTCAATCGCAAACACAAGTTATACAAACAAAAAGTGCATCTGAGAAAGATGATAAACCAGTCTTCACTAAAAAAGTTGGAGACAGAAAAAACAGGGTAAGCAACAAAAGAAGCCGGGGTCGAGAGGCGCTTCCCCAGTTTCGGTTTCTTCTGAACGTACTTATGATTTACGTGATAGGTCAAGGATTAAATCACCAGAAAGGTTTCAGAGCTCTGATACGCGTTCTCCTCGTTCTTCACAGGCCCAGACATCGTCACAGGCTGGTGGAGGAGGACGGCAAGATAGAGGAAGGGGCCGAGAGGCTCCCCAGGAGCGAGACCAACCTCGACAACAAGTCAGAGGGAAAGCAGAAGATTTTCATCTTCCTCGACCGCAATTTCAGAAGAAAAAGGTTGCCGCTGTCACAGCGAAATATGCCTCAGACCGTGAGAACGAGACTCCAGAATTGGACGTGGGCAGTAACCCTCCTAGACAGCGCCGCGGAAGTTACCATAGTGCGGGAGGCGCTACGTCCTCATATGGAGGCGACAGCAACTGAAACATTCGTTACTGTAGAGACAGCTGACACGAGAGTGGCACCCCCTGACAGACTATATAATATAGTCATACAAATTGAAGGTGACATACCGCGTGAAATAAAAGGGATTTTTTGGGAAAATCTAACCTCTTCATATGACATTTTGTTAGCAGAGGTGGATTGGCCACCCCCATTCGTTTTAGCTGCACATAAAGGAGAGGAGGTAATCCTTCCAAGCTTTTCAAGGCAAGTCCCAAAAGACAAAGCTGAAGCACTTGCAGCTGAGTGGGCTGTGTACCTGGCACCAGCGTTATACCGCAACCATGTGGGATGGGATGAAGAATCACCTCCTCATGCAATACCTTTGCGGTCACTACCGCAGCCACAACCCCAATATCCCATTAAACGGCAGGCAAAAGGCCCCGTCTCCGAAATTCTGACACAGTTGGAATATCAGGGAGTAATCGAACCATGCGTATCACCTATGAACAATCCCCTTTTCGTGGTTTCTAAACCCGATGGATCGTACCGCTTAGTTTTGGATTACCGGCATTTAAATACTCATTGTCGGAACTTTGTGGTGCAAAACACACACAGTTCTGCGCTTGTAGACAGTCTTGTTCGTAAAAAATACAAAACGACACTTGACCTATCAAACGGTTTCTACACGCACAACCTAGCCCCGGAGAGTGGTCAATGGACCGCATTCACATCCGGTGGTAAATTATTCCAGTTCCGGCGATTACCCATGGGCTATAAAAATAGTCCGGGTATATTCGCCGCCCGTGTTGTTTCTTTGCTACATGACATTGATCAAGACGCATGTTCGTACGTAGATGACATTTATCTGACGGACGACGAACTATTTCAGCATTTGTCCCGTGTGGACCGCATTATTCTTGAATTTGCGGAGCAGGGTTACAAATTTAACTTTGCTAAGTCACACATTGCTGAATTTACCGTTCTGTTCTTGGGCTATGAGCTCAATAACGAAGGTAAGGGCTTAGCCCCCATTTCTTGGAAAAATGTGCACATTTGTGCCCCCCAAATACTCTGAAGAAGCTTCAGTCTTTGCTGGGTTTCCTGAACTTCGGGCGTACTTACATTCCCGAATATGCCCAGCGTATCAAGCCTTTGTATGCTTTGATACAACCTACTTATTCAAGGTCTTGCTGGCTGCCTGAGCATACCTCAATTCTGCAGTCTTTGCAGACAGACCTTTTGGAGTCTAAATATCTTTTGACTCGTGATAACCACACAAACCTGGTGATTAGAATAATTCCGGGGGCGGTGGGATTCACCTATTTAACCTTTAATGAAGGTGATACAGTACCTATCGCATACAAGTCACATCTGTACACTTCCGCTGAATTGCGCTTTACATCTGTTGAAAAAGTTCTGACTGCAGTGCAAATGGCGATTCTAAAAGAACGCGCACTGGCACAGGGTAAGCGGATTCTGGTGGTAACACCCTGTCCTGCCCTGGAGGCAGTAACAAAGGCAAGTGTACCGAACTCAAAAGCAATGCATCCCCGTTGGATACAATGGGCTACATCTTTGACGTCTTCGGACGTCACTTTTGTTTTTGATTCTTCTCTTCAGACTCAGGAGTTTTTGCAGTATGAATTCGTTCATCCTCCTCCTTTGTTTTTACTACCGCTTGAGGATTACAAATGTGTGATCTACACAGATGGTTCGGCGCAACCGGCCACTGGGTCCAAGCACGCTTATTCAGCTGCATGTGCTATAGTTGCGGGATCCTTTGTGGATGGCAAGTTCAAATCCACTGTAGTGCACACACGCACACTTGGGGATAGTACCGCACAATTGGCCGAGCTGCATGCATTACTACTTGCACTTGAGTTCGCTTCTCAGGATGAGACCACTCTTATTGTATGTGATTCTTTTTACTGTGTACAATCTTACAATGACAATCTGTTTTTCTGGTCGAAAAACGACTACAAGGACGCAAAAGGGAGCACAATTAAGCATAAAATGCTTTGGGTTCGAGTGGCAGAATTGCAACAACGTCTGCCCCTCACACAGGTGG
This sequence comes from Calotriton arnoldi, assembly GCA_963921515.1. NCBI lineage: Eukaryota > Metazoa > Chordata > Amphibia > Caudata > Salamandridae > Calotriton > Calotriton arnoldi. The sequence continues at coordinate 611,874 of CAWUFW010006632.1, forward strand.
TTCACACCTTAGGCCATCAGCGGGTGGGCGCACACGCTATTGGTAACGATCTGGCAGATGAAGCTGCCCGTTCAGCAGTAGTCACGTGTTCAGTAGCAGCGGTTACCAGGTCCATGTCTAAAATAGACCCTGTTATTTTAGCAGCTATAGCTGCAACCAAGGAAGGTGATAATTACCCTACAGGTTTCCCTTCCAAGTATTCTTACAAATTAAGTCCCGATCAGGTTCCTTATGTAACTATACCTGACGTTGGTGATCGGCTGATCCCCAACGCGGACCGCAGGAGTGCCTTGATATCAGCTGCACACGAAGGCATGGCTTCTGCTCATGCAGGTGTGTCAGCTACGGTTTCCATCTTGCAGCAGCGTTATTGGTGGCGTGGGTTATATAAAGACACCCGTGCTTTTGTGCTTTCTTGCGACGTTTGTCAACAGATTAAGCCTTCCACGGTAACACGTCCACCACAAACACCGCTCTGCATTGCTAACAGACCCTTTGGGTGTGTTTACTTGGATCACTGCGGTCCATTCTCATCAGACACTGCTTATAAATACATCTTAGTGGCAGTGGACTCGTGCACACGGTTTCTCTGGGTCTGGCCACAACGGAGTGCTGACGCCCGAAATGTAATCAGGGATTTGCGTGTCTTTGTGGGAATTTTCGCATGCGGCACCTTCCATTCGGACCAAGGTCCAGCGTTTGCCTCTAGGGCTTACAAGGATGCAATGGCTTCGCTTGGGGTGCGGGTGAAATTTTCGTCTCCGTATAGGCCTGAGGGCAACTCTATCGTTGAACGAATGAACCGTGACTTAAAGCAATCCTTAACAGCTAGGGTTTTAGGTACTGGCAGGAACTGGCTGGCCCATTTGTATACCGTTCAGCGTGCACTTAATAATCTCCCTAGAAGACCTCTGGGTGGGCGGACCCCATACGAAATGCTCTTTGGCATAAGAATGTTTGTGCCTGACCTTGAGGGTCCAGACATCGCGGCGCAATCCGCCAAGTTTGATGTAGATAACCATTCTGCTATGTTACAGGACTTACAAGAAGCCCGAGACAAACTTGCAACTACACATTTACCTTCAGCCACAGATCCTGCGTTGCAGATTCCGGTAGCCGGCTGGCTTCCGAAAATTGGAGAACTGGTTCGAGAGAAGGTTGAAAACAAAAAGGAATTTGGCCCCTCTTTTCGTGCACCGGTTCCAGTTCTTGGCCTGAAGGGAACACGTACAGTCATTTTACCACCGCTTCCTGGTCGCAAGGAGAACAGATACATCTCAGTGGAAAATGTCAAGCTACAGCGCCTGGCCGATCCTAAATAGTGTCACACCAGCGGTCTCTTGTCCTGCCATTTATCGGACATATGTTCGTGGCCCATCTACACGAACGGTCGCTGATGCTGTAATTGAGATGGTCGATTTGCCTGAATTCTCTATTTTGCCTGAAACTATAATCGATCCCCAACTCTCCACCAACATCGACGAGGACGAGTATACTTATCCTGCATCTGAATCGGTGGCACATCAACCAACAACGCCACTTGGCCCGACTCGTTATTCCTTTGATTCGGATTCCACCTCTTCAAAAGTCCCATCCAAGTTCAGTATTTTTGTATCCTGGTTTAGAGACAATTTTTTGATTCCACCCTGGACATACATCTGGTTGGTACTTTTCTTGATATTTTTGTTCATGTCCATTGGCTTTGTCACAGTGTTTTTTCTACTAATTAATGGTCACTATTTACCTGAACGCTCTGCTGTAGACTATGTTTCTGGAACTTTGGCTCCTCATTCCTCGTCTCACATCATGAAGCGTGACCACACATTTGTGAACATTTCAGCTTTCCCCGTTGCTGATGGCATCGTATGGGATGCAGTGAACTATCAAATCCATGGTCCGACGGAAATTATTAATGTACCTAATGTCCTTCGTGTTTCAATGGGTGATGTAGTACAAAATAATATTCATTCTGATGATTGGGATGTGCATGCGGTTGAAGCATTGTTTGCCGATTTAAAATATTATGCATCTTTTAATGCTGAAGATTTATATATGAATTCTGCTAATTATGCCGATTTGTATTGTTACCAACATTGGGGTAATCATTTTCTCCATAAGCCCAGTGCCCTGCGTAGTTCTGTTAACTTTACCCAATGGGAACATTGTCCAAACCCCTTGCCAGGTAGCTCTCAAACTCTTCGAAATAATTTTAATTATTTTACTGATTTTAATCGGTCGAACCCTGCATCCTATTATTTTAGACTTAATACCACAACAACTCAGAAAACTATGTTGACACACACCAAATTGCTTTATTCAGGTTCCTTTCTGAGTGCCCTAGCTGTGGGTGGTTATGAGTACTGGGATAATACAGTGGATTTAAAATCTATTTGGGGCTCCAAGCCATGGCAGGTACAGGGAACCGAGGCGTTGCATCGTGCTTGCCTCATCCCTACCCAAATTATGTTCCTAAATGCTTCCATCTATCAGACTACATGTTGGGGCTTAGCAACCACTAAACAATTGAATACTCCATCAATACCATCCCTATCGAGTTTTCCCAATGAAAGCTCACGATTCAATATGTCCCTCGTGTCCCTGCAGGCAATGTTACAAAATAATTTGTTTAATGTTTCTGAGCTGGTTCAGTCACCCTGGTTAGTATGGCCTATATCATCTAATGCATGTCAAATGCGTTTTCATGATACTGGTGCTAGCTACACACAGAATAGGCCTGATCCGAGGTTTACTGATGCCCGTACAGTCACTACATACTCTGTTGGTAAATTATGCAAACAATGGCTGCAACATTCGTCCCTTGATTCTGTTAAACAACATTTGTCCCTCCTTACAGGCAATATTGATCTGTCCGACTTTGTTTTGGGACCTCGTGGTCCCCGACCTAAGAGATTCATTTATGAAACATATAATGAACTCTGGAAGCTATCACAAATGGAAGCTGCTTCCCGTCTTCGGGAAATAGATCAAGCAAATATGGAAAAGGTGCTCGCTGTTGTTGACAATAGTATTAATACCCTGTCTTCTCGCATTTACACTTTAGAGAATATTGTGTCCTCTGTTGTTGATATTGTACAAGATGATGTTTCTGTGTTATATCATGGTCAGAATCAATTGCGCTCAGTTATGCAGTTTGCATGGACTTTACAAACGCTCAAGTTAGGTAAAGTTCCTTGGCATTTTTTGAACACCTCTGCCTTATTTCTACCGTTTAACTTAACTGACAAACAGCAATTTATGTCCATGAAGGATGCAACTTACACTCTATTACATATCGAAAAGGTGGATCCTTTGCCGTTCTCTGTTGCAGAACTCGATTCTGCTGTATGGCTAGTCCATGGGGTTATAGCTTTACCATTTTCCTTGTTTGAATTTGACTCGTGCATGAAACATTATCCTGTGGGCCGTTACCGGCCATTGGGCAGTGCTTTCCTGCATGAACTCTGGTCCTTGCCTTTCATGTATAAATGCCTTCGGGACGGCAAGGAAGTCTTTCTCACGGGGGAGTACTGCGACTCGACTATAGGTCATTCGCTTATTTGTAAACACATTAAATTGCATGGCTCATGCAGCGTTTCCTCTCCTAATCTTGCTTGTGTGCTGAAAGGTATTCCTGCTCCTGTTATTTCTCCTACTTTCACTCTCCTTTCCAATGGTAGTTATTTACTTTTGAATAACGAAAACTGTTGTGGCCTGCAGGCTGGCATTCCTTACATTGTAACAGTTTCGCACAGGGTTGTCTGCTGCAAAAATGTGCTGTTTCCTCCCCCTCATGGCAAGGTTGATATCTCTATTTGGCCTTCCATCCCTACCATGGAAGCAGATTTCAATAGACTGAGCAGAATAAAGGCACTATTATTAAACGAGGAAGTTATGCTCACGTCCGCCCGGGAGACATTCATTCTCCAGGTGGCGAGTACCCACAGTGAAATACAGGCCCTTTTAAACACTAATCTCCCCCAACATTTTGGGGAGTTAATACATCGTATTTTTAACGCATCTAACACCGAAGGCCTAGTACACTTTTTTAAGGTCGTTGGGTCGGGCTTGGTGTCCTCCTTCCAAACTATTTTTGGTGTCATCCCGGCTTTCATACATTCTATATTTTCCAGTGTCTTTGGCGGTTTCCCATTGATCCTCGCTTTAGCGGCTGGTGTCTTGCTCTTAATTTGCTTTCTGCGCAATGGCTGCTCCCCGATGGGACCTGCTCGATCCAGAACGCCTCCAGCTGCTCCGTGAGCGCCTTTTGGCCGGTTTTGGTGTCTTGCCATTGGCGACACTGAGTGTGTCATATACTCTTTCATTTCGCTTTGCGTATTTCACTTGCGTGCAACCTGTGATGACTTGTGTCCGCTGTCCTTTCACCTGGACTCTGGATTATTGCCTCTCCAATTCGTCATTGTCTGTTCCGGATTTTGTTCAGTTGATGGGTCCCTTAGAGGCCCATGAGCAGGACTGTTCCGTCGCTGGCTGTATGGCGCGTGCGGCTGCACTGGGGATTTTGGCGCAATGGGATATCTGGGCAGCTGCCCAGGATCTCCTACAACGAAGCTGTTTCAATTATCACGCAAGCTGTCCCGCATTGCTTCTGGATGCTCCCTTTGCTGTGGAGCATTCCTGCTCTTTGAACTCATGGATTGGATGGCATCTATGTTTTTTGACGATTCCAATGATGAACTCTTGGAGGGTATGGCTTTTTTCTGCACTTACACTTTCATGGATTGACCTGCCCTTCGCCGTTTGGGCGCTCCCTGTGCTCCAACGGCTATTTTTCTCTTCTGATGGGCCTCTGTCCTGGCCGCCAGACTGTCCAGGGGAGGGTGTCTTGTGGATTGTTACCTGCCTTGTTATGTTAGCCTAGGCCTGGCTGCCATGCTGCTTTTCTTTGCGCACGTTACACTGAGCCGGGTCTCCTCGCCCTTTGCTCGTGCCAAGTTCTTTTGCACTGTCTGCATTTTCTGTTGTTCACCTTTTTGGGCTCAGTCTGCACAAACATGTACAAGGTCGCATAACAATGTATTTTGGTTCTTCCTGATATGGCCAGTCTCGCGCACCCAGACATAACATTAGGTGCATTTGTCATGAAGAATTTTGTGTGCTTTTAATACTGCAGTTTACTAGCGCTTAAGACACTTGAAGAAATCCTTTTCAGTGAGAAGAGCTATGATGTCCTGCTGATGTAATTCTGCATTTAGAGACTGAGGTATGGGGGTTCGCTAGTCAAAGCCCAGAGGTCTTCTATTTTATAATAAACTATCTTACTGCAAGGGGAGGGTGGTAATGTTATTTATACGTTTATCCACTGAGCTCTGAGATGCTTTCCCCGTTTGTATTTTATGGAATTGTAACCATGCTGCTTATATTAGTCATATGCATTATGCTATTAGTACTGACACGTGTACTGTACATTAGAGCACGTAAGTTGGAATAAACATTTTTAACCTATCCAGTGTCTCTTCCTACGCACCTTGTGGACAAGTACGAGTGAGTGACGAAAGAGTGTTCTTGCTTCTGTGAGTCCTGAGATAAAGATACCGTGTTCTGGGTTGTCCAAACATTAGTACTTGGGTGCTAATGGGATGCTAAGCTAGTTGGGTTGGGGTTTTTGGGTGCTACGGTATATGGTGGCGAACCACTGTATTCCGGGGTCCCATTTTCCTGTGCATAGCTCTGTGTATGTGCAGAAACCTTATGACAGGGGGATGGATGCCAACCACTAACACCACCCCTACTCATGGGGGCCTGGATGCCTGTCACTACTACCCTCCCCACTCATAGGGGGATGGATGCCTGCCACTAATACCATCCCCACTCATAGGGGGATGGATGCCTACCACTACCACCACCCCTACTCATGGGGGCCTGGATGCCTACCACCCACACAACCCCTACTCATAGGACGGGTAATGCATGACACAACCAGCATACTCCAACATAAGGAATGTCTGAAAAATACATCCCCCCCAACACCATGACAAGTGTGTGTAGTTTGTGTCAAATGCCTACAACACTGAACATGACATTGAACATACAATGTGACCCCCTATCACATGTGTCACACATAAATGTGTGTGGCCTCCACAATGCAAGCAGACCATGACCACTGTGGCAATGGGGTCTAACACCCCATCATCACAGTGACCAAAAGGTAAGTGTGGGGTCCATACCTGAAGCACATTTTGAACATTGTGGCAATGGGGTCTAAAGCCCATCACCACAGTGACCAAAATGTAAGTGTGGGGTCCATAGCTGAAGCACATTTTGAACATTGTGGCAATGGGGTCTAAAGCCCCATCACCACAGTGACCAAAATGTAAGTGTGGGGTCCATAGCTGAAGCACATTTTGAACATTGTGGCAATGGGGTCTAAAGCTCCATCACCACAGTGACCAAAACGTAAGTGTGGGGTCCATAGCTGAAGCACATTTTGAACATTGTGGCAATGGGGTCTAAAGCCCCATCACCACAGTGACCAAATTGTAAGTGTGAGGTCCATAGCTGAAGCACATTTTGAACATTGTGGCAATGGGGCCTAAAGCCCCATCACCACAGTGACCAAAATGTAAGTGTGGGGTCCATAGCTGAAGCACATTTTGAACATTGTGCCAATGGGGTCTAAAGCCCCATCACCACAGTGACCAAAATGTAAGTGTTGTCATGGGAAAAGCTGCAACTGCCAAACTGCATGGATGATTCCTGGTCACACAACAACAAACACATCAGTGGCTTAGTAGTGCTTGTGTCCCATAGCAACATAGATTGGGTGAGGCAAACGGTGCAGTGCCAATGAAACATCGCTTTGGCCATGTGCAGACAAACATCACCCATGGGGGCTCACATTGTCAACATTCACGAATAACACAATGACAGAAGTGACCATCATAATGCAGACCCACATATCTGCACCAATGGACACACAAATGTAGATAACCTGTGGAGACTGTAGATGTGAGGTGAACAAATACCATTCCATGGCAGCAATGGGACATACAAACCATGAGCATTGTGCTGACTGATGACCTAGGAGTCCCAGGGACAGCAGGGGAAAGCCACCAAACAACATACAGCCAATGGCACACTAAAGAAATGCCAATGCAGTGGTGCAAATGCACAAACACAAACAGGCAGACTCACACTGCATATCAAACACAACAGGTGATGGGGGTGGTGTGCCAGTGTCCCCAGGCAAACACACAACACATGAGGAGGCCTGAATCCCTATTACACAGATGTCAATACAGTGCCACACAAAAGTTACTCATGGATCGGATTCCCCTATGTGGGCAATCAGGCATTGTTAGATGAGAGGGAGCCCAAATTACAAATGTCACACAAGCTTGTAGGAACAGTAACTAACACAGCAAGAGACAGACCCACCACAGCACTACCCCCAGAGACCCCACATTGTGGTGACACTGGCCTGCATGATAATCCCACTGTGATGACAAAGGTAGATGTCGTACACACTGTGAACCACCGTCATGTGTCCTGAGCAACTAACTACCATCACACCTACACAAGCACAAATCAATCAGCACGGCCTGTCAGCCAAGGCCAACATGGAGGTAGGGGTCTAGCCGTGCAACAACTCTCATTTGCACACACTCAACACCACACACCTTGATCTCCAGCAATGTGCAGCAGTGAAGCTCACATTGACAGGTGACATTGCACATGCACCCATGACAATCCCAGGGGTGGTGGGGGGAACTAAGGTGGCGATACCCATCACACATGGCCAGTCAACAAGACTCGTGAATGTCTGACACACTGCACAGTACGCTGTACATGGGCATGACGTCAAATCCACACCAACCAATGGGATCCCGGCCACAGTCACACACCAATGAAGAAGCCAAGGTCACCCACAAAGAACACACATAGACAACTTCCAACATTGCAGCTCTGACCCTGAGGAGTGGCAGCAGTCACACACACGTGTCACAATCACTGAAAGCCAACACAAACTGTAAATTACATGACTTGTGTAACCAACAAGTGCCAAGGGGAATCCTGACTGTGTCTCATCTGCGTTTGCCCACAAACTCAGCCCTGACAGCAAACACACCTATGGATGACACCCTGATGTCCAGTAATGTGCCATGCACCCACATCACAGAGAACCCAGGGCGAAGATTTGGGGGGAACATTGCTCAACTCAGCAAGCATCACAAACAGGAACATCACCAGGGACCTCAGCCTGCATAGCAAAATGGAAGTGAACACACACAGACATGCTCACACAACACACACCTTGGGCTCAGGCAATGTCACGGAATTACACACTGCCATGAGGGGACTCCACTCCTGTGTAAGGAAAGCTGTGCCATACGTTGTCTCTGCAGGGCTCTATCATGTCAGCAGAACACTTGGTCACTCAGTCAACAATTAGCACAAAATGAAGGCTCTCGTCACATCAGCCTGGTCATCGCAGTGTCACCGAAATCATCTGCACCGATCAAATACACATGTATAGCAAGTTGCACTGATACCACAGATGAGTCCTTCCCCATTGATGCCCAAACTTGCATGTCCAGTGGAGATGGTCACACGGTCAGGGAAATAGACAAATTGAACAATGGCAAGCACATCTGATGTGCAGGGGTGTAAGCCACAGATGTGATATTGCAAAAACATGTAGGGAATCCCATTGGCAAATATGAAAAACATGACACCCTCATATTGCTGCAAAGGATGACATGGCTACACACCAGGATAGGACACATTCACCCTGGATCACATGGGGTCCTGCACAGTAACACTTCATTTACCTGATATCAAAAATCACCATCACTGCAGCAAGGGCATGGTTAGCATCCTCAACATCATGTACATCTGAAGCAAAACCACTAGAGAACTGAAAGTAGATTTATTCAGCATATGTGATTTGAAAATAGAAAGTCCTGACAAAACCCAAAGGCCAATGGCCAGTCCATGACTAAAGTCCAAACAGGGTGACAGTGGCAGATGTCACCCTTTGCTTGCCTGCACTGCTATGGACCAGGGACATTCCCCTCGGAGGGGCATACAGGGGGGCAGGCCAGGCACCGCAGGGACAGGATCAGGGCTCACCAGAAGGAGGCAGGGAAGGGGTGGCTGGTGCTGGAGAGTCACTGACAACTGCAGTGGAGGTGTCTGACATGGTGTGTGCCGGCACAACTGGGGGCATGAGTCAGATGGTGTGGGTGCCGGCACAACTCCAGTGGGCTGGCCAGATGGAGTGGACAGGTTCCCCACTGCAGTGCCCAAGTCAGACAGGGTGGTAGTGGACTCCACTGCAGTGCCCATCTCCAGGGGAGTAGAATGGGGTTCAGGTAAGGTGGGCAGGACAGAGGGGGAGGACACGGTCTCCACACCAGTGGCACACACATGTGCAGCGGGGGGTGTGGGGCTGGAAGAGCAAGTGGTAGGTGGAGAAGGCCGCATCATTTTGGGGATGGTGTATCTGTGGGTGGGGGAACCTGGGGCAGGGTGTGGTGGGGGAACCTGTGTTGTGGGTGCCTGAGGGATGGAGGAAGGAGACTGTGTGGTTGACCTGCAGGGCGGTGGCGGGGTCTTGCTCTTCCGGGCCCGGGGGGACTTATGTGTGGGGGCCTCAGTCTGTCTGCGCCTGGGGGAGGGTGTCCGGGGGCGAGGGGCACTCCCTTCTGTGTGGGTGGACTTCCTCTTCCCCCTGTATGCTGGATCAGCGGGATCGGAGGGGAAGAAGCCGAGGTCACAGAGGAAGAGCTGCTTTGTAGGTGGAGTTGCAGGTGAGGCAAGGGAAGGGGTCTTGGAGGGAGAGGATTTTGAGGACTGCGGAGTGACTGTGGATGCCTGTGTGTGTGTCTGATCCCCATCCCCTGTGGGTGTGGTATCAGTCCCCTGAGGATGCTTGTGTGCATGTTTTGCCTTTGTTTTGTGTGTTTCTGTGCTGCTCGTGTCTGTGTGTTTGGGTGATTGTGCAGGTGTGCATGTGCTTGGGACAGGTAGGGTGCCAGGAAGTGTGGATGGGGCAGAGGTAGGAGGGGTGATGGACTGTTGGAGGAGGGACACTGCTGCCGTCAGGGAGGAGTCCATGGACCTATTGCTCCTCTGTAGGGCAGACATGCCCGTCGAGATGCCCTCCATGAATGACACCAGCTGTGTCAACAGAGTGGTGTGTGCATGGAGGACACTCAGCATTGCTGTCTGCCCTACATGGAGCTGGCGAAGTAGGTACACAGACTCCTCACTCAGGGCAGCAGGGGACACAGGGGCAGGGGGTGCGGTGCCTGGCACGAAGGAGACATGCTCCCGAACACGGGAGCCTCCACGGACCTCTGGAATGGGAGCCAATGGGAGGGCGGTGGTGGTGGTGGTGGCGGGGCCAGACATACTAGCTGGGGTGTGGTGGCTGCTGACACCCTCCTCCACAAAGGAGTCATCCTCCGAGCTGCTGTGGTCCTCAGCTGAGGTGAATGGTGCTGAGGACTCCTCGGTGTGGCTCCCCTCGCCCTCCGTGCCACTGGGTCCCTCCAACCACTCATCGGCTGCTGACCCAGTCTGGCTCTGCAGCTCATCCTGGTCCATGGAGCTGTCCCCTCCTGTGGCCATGGATGTATCTGCAAACAATTAGGGAAATAGACAAACATCAGTCACCTGCACTGACCGCACACACCACAGTAAGTACAGCACATTACAGAGCAAGCCCTGGCATCCTCAGTTGAACATTGCCAAAAGTCCTCACACAGATTAGGAGAAGCCAATTGTCAGTCTGATGGTCAACCATGGCACTCACACCCCTCCTGCCCTTGCACCCATCTGTCTGGTGCCTGTTGGATGGTAATACCCCAGTGTGGACACATGCACCACGTACACAGTTGTTGGACATTGCAGAGAACACGGTGAAGTATGTGAATATGCACACATCACATCTCTTGCCACTGAGTCAGTACAGGTGTCCGGATAAAGGGATGGCCAGAGTCTACTTAGAAATGCATGTGATGCATACCAGCACCAGACACCATGATGCACCCATGTCCGGATAGTCAATGCCACAATGGGGTGCATGTTGCACATGTCACTCCCCTGCAGGATCACTCTTAGGAAGTTTAATGCCATGGCCAAGGCATGCCTGCAAAGTCATACATCACTGTCTCCAGTCACATGGGCATGGCAGCCAGCCAACAACAGTCTGCACTGTGTCACAATCCTAGGTAATGGGGAATGCAAGTTATGTAGCTGACAAGTGCACATGTCCATCCCCCACAAACCACATCACCTGAATTTTATTTGTCCACGTCATGCCAATTGGACATATGGGAGACATGAAACACAACTCTATGAACCTGAGCACCTCACAGTCTGCTGTGAATGAAAAACAGCTGCCTGAAATTCACAGTCGCATACACCTGTGTGCACAGTCAAGTGATCAAACACCTATAAGTCACAGAAGTATCGTCTCTCATGGTCACATATCAGATGGCATGCTGAGCCCTAAACGATAAACATCCCAGTAGTCCTGACAACGAAGCCACAGCACAATGACACAGAGGCAGACACCTGAGTGAACATTTCACTGATTACAACATGTCAGCTGATACACGGGAGTGGGAGTACAGAGTGTATTGTATGCCCTGGAGTAGGCATGACTGTCCTGCTCCACCTGAAAGAGGGATGAGCCCTGGACAGTAGGCAGGTGGCTAAGCATGTGTGACATGTGTGGCCCAAATGTGTGGCCCAAACATTGTTCCCACCCGCAGCATGGGGGTGTGCCAAATACCCCAGGGACATGTGGTGATTCAGATCAGCAAGTGGACCACATATCAAAGTTACACCCTGTTAGACTTGGCACCATTGGCGTGGGTCTCCCTTCCATTTTTTGCTGTTGCCTCTTATGTTTTTGCTGGTTTAAGATGCTTTTGGGCACTGTGCCACTGCTGTTCAGTGCCACAGTGCAAGTGCTCCCTACTGTAAATTGATGTGGTGATTAGTGACTCCATGATTGGGTTATTTGATTTACTTGTCAGACCCTAGTACAGTGCACCATGGGTGCCCAGGGCTTGTAAATCAAATGCTGCTGGTGGGCTTGCAGCACTGGTTGTGCCACCCACAGAAGCAGCTTGTAAAGTATGTCTCAGGCCTGCCATTGCAGAGCCTGTGTGCAGTCTGTGACTGCCATGTCGACTTGGCAAGTGCACCCACTTGCCAGTCCCTAAACCTTCCCTTATCTTCATATCAGACACCCCTAAGGTAGGCCCAAGGGCAGGGTGCATTGTAAGTATAAGGTAGGACATGCTCTGGTGTGTGGGGCATGTCCTAATAGTGAATTACAGCCATTTTCGTTTTTCACTATTGCAAGGCTATCTGTTCCCCATAGGCCAGAATGGGCAGTTTGATTATTACACCTTATAATCCTAACTGACCCAGGGAACATGGTAGAAAAACGAATTTAGTATGCCTGAACTCAGAATGATAAAATACATCTTTTAGTGAAGTTGGTTTCAACATTCTGTGTTTGAAAATACCACTTTTAGAAGGTAGGTATTTTCTTGCCTAACCATCCAGCTGCCTCTGCTCAGGTTGTGTATTGTATGTCTGGGTTTGTGAGTGACAGGGGCTGGGGGATTCCAGGAGGCAGTGTTAAAGATTGCAGGAATCGCTGTTAGCATGAGCTGAAAGCCATTTTGTACTTGGCAGCCATTTTAGTTAGCCATGTGCTCGCCATGTGCTTTCTCCCTCTTCCAGAGTCTTGCACATGCTCAGAGAGGCCTAGCTGGTAGAATGCACCTGCTCCTAGTATAGAACTGTCAGGCTATTCTTACTCATGTAAGCAGTTTAGTCTCCCTCCCACTTTGTGGAGCAAGCAAATTTTGTATACCCATATTAGTCAATAAGCATGCTTGTATGTGCTAGGACCTCCCCTTGATTTTATGCTGACTATATAACAAATGCATATATAAGGACCCTGTTCTCTGCACTCATTAGAATGCCTCCTACAGTGGCCTGCGGGTACCGTAAGATGCAATCTCCTCATCTGAGGTTAATAAAACATGTTTTTTGATATTACAGCTTCTGTGCCAATCTCTTCCTTGTTGGTCTTAAGGACCAGATGTATCAGTGAACCCCTAAGAAGGTTTTTATTTCTACAAATGGCGCCCGAATAGGGACCTCATCAGTGCAGCGGCTATCCAAGGGAGTGGTCTTGAAGGGAGACAGGAATCTACTGAGGAGTACAGGACAGGAATCTACTGAGGAGGTACCCTGCGCACGGAGATTGTTTGTCTTCCAGCCCAGTATATTTCTGGTCTTCCTGATCTGATCCTCCAAGTGTTTGCCGCTCCTGACTGAGAACTTCTTTGGCGTGAGTATTTTTAAACGACCGTTAGGTCACTCAGAACTTGGCAGTTGGAACCTGGACACCATTTGATTGGTAAGAGCCGTTTTGCGGCACTTGCTGTTGGTTTGATGCCTTTGATTGGTAAGGTAGTTTTAGTAACACTTACTGTGGCTTTGTTTGTATGATTGGCCAATTTTGGAATTTGTTTTGTAAGTTATATATGCATTGCAATTCATATAGGCAGGTAATGAGGAGATTTTTCTCTAACTTTGAAAACTTGAACGGCACACATTGTGTTAAGTGTCACTTGGAGTATAATATTATATATGCTATAATATTTTTGGCATGCCTGCTTCTAGCACACTTTTGTTGAAAGTGTTGCTGTTTTGGAGGTACCGATATGGATTTAGTAAGTACTTAGTTGACTCCCTCAGAGGGGATACCTAAATAGGTTTACGTATAGTAAAAAGATATTTCTTCCTTGGTGACTAAGTACCCCATGGAACTAAATATGTACATAAAACGGATCCGGATCTGCGCACTTAGTAACATTCATAAGTGGTGATATGCAGAGCGCTTTTTGAGTGTTCTACCAGCCAAAACTGGCGAATTTGGTGTATTTTGACTTCTTGACCATGGAACAGTTTTTTGGGCTACTTGTGAGAGCTCTTCTTGTAAATATGACTTACAATTAGTATTTACAAATAGGTTGGTCTTGCGTACACTTTGTAAGCAGTCCTAAGTGTTGATTTGTGGGTTAAATGTGTGTTTAAATGTCTATGTGGGGTTTGTGGTTTGACATTGGTAATACTTGTGTGAGTACTCTTTGTGAAAGAATGTCTAGCTTTAAGCGCGCTGTGTTGTGTACTCTGCGTGTATGACCCCCTTCTGTAACTGTCTGAATGAGCTCAATGAGTTTGTTTATGTTTTTTTTGCTGTCATCATTCTGTTATGCAAAATGTCATTTAGTTACTTACATATTAAATAAAAATCCAGAAATGAATTATATAACATATGCTAAACAGCTGCATGTTACTATTAAATTGACAGAGTAAGATACTATACATGTGTGCAAATTGCCACAATGCTAAAGATAAAATTAGAATTCGTATTCAATAGGATTAAAATAGGCCTCATATAGAGGAAATAAAAACGAAATTGTGTGTTTTGTAATCAATAGACTAAAATACATGTTACAGCCTTTTCCTTAAATACATTGTATTAGACATTAAAAGGCATGCACATCATAAGAGTGAATTTGGTCGTTGCTGAACTAAATACACATTATAGAAAGATAGATTTGACTGCATTGAAATGCCTCAGTTTTTAAATAGACTGTGACATGCTTTTCTTTCAGCACCCGAGAAAAAGCTTTCCAACAGCTGTGTTTAAACTGACTAACTGAAAAGAAACTGTTTGACACAGCAAATGGGGATTTAACTCTGTCAGGGTATTTCAAATAATAAAGGTTTTTTTTTCCTGAGAAAGGCGTGAAAATTCGACGCCTGCTGACAAACAACAGCTGCATAAATAGCATATGGCTATTCCTGATCACGGCCACAGACAGGAATGCTGAGTAAGCGAAATTTTAAGTCAGTGTAAAACTGGTATAAGGGCCTGCATTATTTTAAAAGTTTCAAAAACCAGTTTCATTATTTTGGATAACAGAGAACAAAATTGAAAGTAGGGATTTCCTTTCTTAATGCCTTTTTTCATAAGTACATCTGTGGTTCTGATGTTAAATGATAACTGTCCTTTTAAAAAGTGGCGCAGACTTTTCCTGTTTCAAGTAAGGCTTCTGTGCTTAGGGTTATGAATGAATGCGTTTAAATATGATAGGCTACGAATGAAGCTTGCTTTTCAAATGTGGAATCATCAAAATGGTTGGTTTTGATAAAAAAAAAAATACAAATAATTATATGAAAAAAATATATATTGTTAAACACAAATGCTTTAAATTCGTTTTTTCATCTTTATAAAGCCTAATCATCATACTGTGAATTCCTAGTATCAAAGTTGAATTTAAGCAGTGCTGTACCACAATAAGAAGGGAACTTAAATGTGAAATGTCACTTTACCCAGCCGTACAAAACTCATTTTTATAAGGGTATATCTTATACATTTCTAATTTCCCATTCCTGGGCTATCTAGAGAACACTCTGGGGGTTCCTATTATGCAAAAATATTGTAGGATATTCATTTTTAAGTGCCCCTACCACAAAAGTCGAAATTGAGCTAAATTCACAATTTTACAAGCAGTTCTACCACTCAAGGCAGTTTTAACGTGCTCTCAGGCTTCCATAAAGTATACGCAAGTATAAAACAAACAGCTGATCTCTGTATTACTAGACTGCACACCACTGTACATAAATGAAAATAAGTATACAGAAGAGCAGACGTTATTATCCTACCTTTAAATTATTGGCAAACGGATCGGACAGGACTGCCTTTTAGCTGTGATTCTCCAGAGTTGCTTTGCATTACGAAAACCGCATGGCAAGCCTTGCACAAACAAAATGAGCAGCTGCTGAACGGGTCAAAGGTCGGAGTTCTGCATTTAGCAACTTAGCAGGGTGAAGGGTAATGTTTGCTGGGACACTTCGACCTTCGAAAAGTTTTTGAAAGACGAGATGATAGCGCAAAGAGAGAAAGAGAAGCTTTGCTTCCTATTTTTGGCAAACACACGTTTAGCGCGGTCATATGAAACAAAGGAAAACAGCCCTCAGTTGAGCATTGATCTGCTATGTATATCAAAATAATGGTTTTAGTTTAAAGAATACTGTGTAGGGGCTACGATAAGGAGGAAATGGATTTTAGTTTGCATTCATGCGCCCTCATGTTAATCAAGTACAATTGCTCAAGGAATTGATACATTTGTTGCTGACGCTTTCTACAGTACTCGATGTGCTTGAATCAGAGAGTAGCCACTTTCTAAGATATCTCCTACAAGTTTGTTTGTGCCCAGTTGCTACAAATAGGGGTTGAAAGTGTTGACAGAAGTAAAACCTGTTTCAGGTTTTCCTACTGTCAAAATGGGGGAAGGAGGCTAGCTCCTCTACAAATTAAGGGTAGGCAAAATTATGTTTTCTCTCTTCTTTTTCTTACTTTTTTTAGTCTGTCTAAGCTGTCTGTGAAATAGCCATGAGACATTTCATTGGCTATTCAGTAATACTGTTTTAAAAATTGTTAGCATTAATAAAATGATAAAATCTATGTTATGTTACTGCCCATCCTGTATGAAAGAATGAGTAGAACAGATTGATGTTCCCTTATTTGATCTTTAAGGAGAACTGTATAGTGGCGGTTTCTGTTAAAAAATCTCAGGTGGCAACACTATTATTGTTTATGTTATTCTCATGTTCTATACAGTTTTGCAAGGGCATTGCTAGTCTTTTATTAGCTAGTCTCTGTCAATAAGCTGACAGCCCTTATTAGAGCTGGAGATAGGGTTTTTTTTCCTTTTGAAAATGATGTTGCATAGTCCAGATCGTGAAAAGTACAATGCAGGAAAGACGCTCATGTGATCCTTAGCAAACATTTTGAAGGAAAATATTGTTTTATAGGAATTTGTTTGTCATAACATGTTCTGCTGGAGAAAATGTACTCACTATGTTGAAGTTTAGTTCTTTTTGCAATAAGAATCCCTGTTAAATTAGCAGTTTTAGATTTTCCTGCTGCACCTATAACATGAGAGCATGGTCCTAAGCATAACATGTAAGAGAAATTATTTTACAAGTGTCTGCAGTCCTGTACAAGTAATGTAAAATCTATGAGTAAAAGTGTAGAACATTTCCTTTTTCTTGAGGGTTCTTCAGATTGGTAATATAGAAATACACCAATGTAAGTATTTGGAGTATGTCTGTATTGTTTTTCTCTTTTCTCAGAATTTAGTAAATGAACACAGACTTCCTTGGCTGTTTGGGATTGGGTGATGTATTACTCTTGTCAGTTCACCAAAACGTTCCTTTTATACTTGCCAATAGGTCCAGGGTTTTCTACTCTCAGATAGATGAAGTGGCTCTTGGGTGCCTTGCTAATGTATGGGGCGCCCCAGGACTAAGAGAGTATTCTGAGACTATCCTCTCTGTTGTTAGTTTATTTCTGTGCCTTGTCTAAAGACCTCTTGTTCTGTCCACCAATAGATATTTGCTGCCTTACAACCATTGCCAGAGGGGCCCGGACATCAGATCCAGCCTGGGGAGTCAGCGCCACTCCAGTTTGAAGCCAAAGTGAAAGGAACCAGCATAGGCGTTGCTGGCAACTAGGACCTCAGTGAAGGCAGAAGCACTGGGACGTGAAGTGTGTACCCCTGCCACTGACTTGGGCGAAAGACGGGGTTACAAATCAGGATGGAGAAATCTTTGTGTGGATCCAGTTTTTGATGCCCAGCTGAGAGAGTCACAGAACGACAAGGACGGCAAGGAGGCTTTTGCTTGAGGTGACCCCCTTTCAAACAAGGGTTGCTTCAGGCCTTTGAGTCCTGGTCCCAAGTGAATGCAAGTCTACGCCTTTGTTTGTTGATCAAGAGATGCCCGAGCACACTGGGTATAATTTGTGGCCCTAACAAAAGAGCAGTGCGCCAGAGGTGCAATACAGGAGTTAGGGAAGGACTTGAGTTTAGGGTACAGGTGCTGTGCCCTTGGTGCCTGTTAGATTAAAGTGAAGAAAACTGGTGCACTGCCTGAGACACTGGACAGGATCATTGAGGGTATTTGCCCTGGGGGGTGATTGCCCTATCCTGAAAGAAAGACTTTTCCTTCTCCGTGATTCTTGAGTTGCGAGTTGTGCAGCTCCACCGTGGGAACAACAAGAGCCTGCCTGTGAGGCTCAAACGGACACAGGGAGAAAACTCCCCTCTGGCTGTTGGTTCTAGAAATTCCCAAGGACTCTTTTTTTTGTTAGTAATGTACCCCTTTGGTCGTCCCATTTTTTTTGGAGGAGCAGCCCTTTGCGGCTCCTTGTCCTAATTCCTATGGCCCTGTGTGGTCCTCCTGGTCCCCCGAAGCCACAATTGTTTTTTGTAATAATATGTCTGATTGCTTTAATATTTTTTAAGAGTAATGTTTATTCTGCACGAGAAAAGTTCATCTGAGCATGTTACTTTACTCTTTCCTTAAGTATATTAATTGATAATTTAGCCCTCATAAAAATACTGAGAAAGTCTATTGAAAATGTTTTTATTAGGTATGTGCTGTTGGCTATTTTGAAATTGACTTGACGAGCCCCCATCAGAGCCCTGAAACTTAAAATTAGACTAGATGGTTTTGGTATTTGCTTTCTGCTTAGGATTGGAAAATATTGAGATTTCTGTTTGAGATAATAGTCATTATTCTCTCTTGCTACCTGTATGACCCAATGCTCTGTTCACTTTGTACTCCTGCTTATACCTTGTATATACCTGCTTAATGAAATGTTTAGAATATAAATGCCCACCTAGCATAGGATATTGATGAATTTATGAGAAGAAAATGTGCAAAATATTTTCTATGTCTCTACTAGATCATGGGAATGTCTTTAGCTCATGCTAAAAGGATCATCTGTTAAAGATTGCAGGAATCGCTGTTAGCATGAGCTGAAAGCCATTTTGTACTTGGCAGCCATTTTAGTTAGCCATGTGCTCGCCATGTGCTTTCTCCCTCTTCCAGAGTCTTGCACATGCTCAGAGAGGCCTAGCTGGTAGAATGCACCTGCTCCTAGTATAGAACTGTCAGGCTATTCTTACTCATGTAAGCAGTTCAGTCTCCCTCCCACTTTGTGGAGCAAGCAAATTTTGTATACCCATATTAGTCAATAAGCATGCTTGTATGTGCTAGGACCTCCCCTTGATTTTATGCTGACTATATAACAAATGCATATATAAGGACCCTGTTCTCTGCACTCATTAGAATGCCTCCTACAGTGGCCTGCGGGTACCGTAAGATGCAATCTCCCTCATCTGAGGTTAATAAAACATGTTTTTTGATATTACAGCTTCTGTGCCAATCTCTTCCTTGTTGGTCTTAAGGACCAGATGTATCAGTGAACCCCTAAGAAGGTTTTTATTTCTACAGCAGGGTGAGTCAGCACTAGGCTGAATAGGTCTGCCTGAAGGAGGATGGGTGGGAGGAGTTGCACCTGGGTCTGAATAGGGCTGTGCCTGCATTCCACAATGCTGGCTCCACCTCCTGCCGGGCGTCTGATGGCTCTGCCCCTCACTCTCAAAGGAAAGAAGGAGTCATGTACACACAGTGCTCCAGGACTGACCAGAACTGGTTTGGACTAGGCAAAGGCCTCTCTGCCTTCAGAGAACAAAGGATTTCTGTGTATAAATACTGGGGCCCAGACCCCATGAAATTAGATCACTTCTGGGAAATCAAGAAACCTGTTGCCAAGGAGAAGAACCGGAGAAGCTGAAGGAGGAGTACTGCCCCTGTGCTGTTTTGCTAATTGGGGTTTCCCTGCAGTGGTTGCTTTCTGCCAAGGACAGGAGAAAAGACTTTGCTGTGCTTTATCATCTTGAAGAAGAGAATCTCCAAGGGCTTGAACTGTGCTTGCCTCCTGCCTGAAGTCACAGGGACACAAAGACTTCACCCCTTCTGTTTGCCTGCATCTAGAACTGCTGTTTTAGCTGCTAACAGAAGGAAATTGCAACACCGACGCCGGCGAGCGACGCCGTAACCTGCACCGAAGCCGTGGGCACCACTTGTGAAGAGCACGACGCACCGCCCCGACTCGCACCGCAGCCCCGACTTCACCGATGCCAGGGCTTCATCACCGCGGAGCCGATCCTCGACGTGGGTGACCCCCGAATTCATCGACACCGCACCATCGTAAGGAACCGCCGCCTCGCCGCCATCCGTGACGTCACCTCCCCGACACAGTAAGGAACCAACGCCTCACCTCCCTGCGCTGCAGTAAGGAACCGAGACATCACCTCCCCTGGGGTCGTAAGGAACCGAGCGCCGCCGGCGCCAACGAAGCATCACCTCCCCGACTCCGTGCACCGTCTTTGTTTTCATCGAATTCCAGGTACTGTTCTTTGTGGGTCTGCTCGACTCCGGGCCCGACGCCGCGCACCACGCGGTCGGCGTCGTACTTTGGGATTTCCTCCGGTCACGACGTCGTGATAACTCCAAGTGGAGTTATTTGTTGCTACAAGGTTTATTTGATTGACTATCCTATTTTTGAAGGTAACGTGAACTGTCTCTATCATTTTAAGTCTATTTTAGGTTACAGTATTGTGGATTTTTGCTATTGGGTCTTGTGTTAAGTCTATATAAAGATTACTTGTTTTTACATACAACCTGTGTGGTGTCCATCTGTAGTGTTTTCACTGTATTACTGTATGTGTTCACAAATACTTTACACACTGCCTCTGAGATAAGCCTGTCTGCTCGTGCCAAGCTACCAGGGGGTGAGCAGGGGTTATTTTAGGAGTGTATCCCCCTTATCCTGACTAGAAGCAAGGGTCCCTATTTGGACAAAGGTGCAAACCATTGCCAACTAGAGACCCCCAGTTCTAACATTGGTGGTCAGCGGTGAGGATTTGGACTTGCATTTGTGATTCATATACAGTGATTGGTGTACACTACTAGTGAGTGCAGACCAATACGCGACCACATACATTTTGATAGGACTTTTTTTTTCCTTGGAACCTTTATTTTTGTTGAGAACTGCCAATTTTCACAATGAGCAAAAGAGGATCCATTGCACCTGCAGATATTGAATTTGAAGAAGATAGGGTTGATACCTACACTGTGCCAGAGCTCAAAGCCGTTTGTAAAAAGTTTAAAATCTCTATGAGAGGCCTCACCAGGAAGGAAGAGCTTCAAAAGGCGCTGAGGGCCTGGTTGGAAGCACAGAATGCCGGTGGGCAGCCCGAGGAGCCTGTGGAGGAGGCAGAGAATTTAGATCAGCGGCTTGAGGGGCCATTGGACTTACCGGGGAGGGGAGTGCCTTCCAGGGAGGGTAGCAGTGTTTCTCAAAAGGGCCTGTCTCCAGAGGAGCTGGAGGACAGGGAGAAAAGCAGGATGCATGAAATGGAGATGGCCAAACTGAAACAGGGAAGCCATGATAGCCTTGAGCACAAGAAATTGGAGTTGGAAAGTAAGAGGTTGGCCATGGAAGAAAAGAAGATGCTTTTAGAGCATGAGAGAGTGGTGAGGGAGCTAGAGCTAAAGGCTAGGAGCCTAGAAATCACTCCCTCTGGTGGCAGCACACATCCAGTGCCTGTAGAACGAAGAGTGTACATCCCCAAGGAGGTTATTAAAGATTTCATGAAGGGGGAGGACATTGGGCAATGGTTTAAAGCATATGAGATCGCCATGACATCACACCGGGTCCCTGAGAAGGATTGGGGAGCGGGGTTGTGGGGCCGCTTTACAGGTGAGGGAAGGGAAACCTTGCTAGCCTTGCCCACAGAGGATCAGATGTCCTATGCCCACCTGAAGGAAGATTTAGTGGCAAGGTATGGGTTAACTCCAGAGCTTTATAGGCAGAAGTTTAGGAACTGCAAAAAGCTGGAGTCTAGTACCTGGGTGGAGTATGTGTCTTATTTTTGCAGAGCATTGGATGGATGGGTGAAGGGTAGCAAAGTAAATGACTTGCAGGGGTTCTATGATTTAATTGCATTGGAGCACTTGTCCAGTAGTTGTTTTCCAGAGCTACGCCAGCACCTTGTTGACAATAAGCTGACTAATCCTAGAAAGCTTGCTGAGGAGGCGGACCGCTGGGTCAGTACCCGGGTCCACAAGGGTCTTGTGGGAGACTCCGCCAAAGGTGGGCAGGGTCCCCAGCAGAAGAGTGGGGGGACAAGGGTAAACAGAAGGAGTTCCAAAAAGGGCCCCAAAGTAAACCCCAAGGGAACCAAGGTAAGGGTTCCCAGCCTCCCTCTGAGAAAAGACCATGGGTCCCAACAGATAAGTCTGTTCAGAAGGGGCCCGAGGCATGTTTTAGTTGTGGTCAGGTGGGTCACTTTGTAGGAAGTCCCAAGTGCCCCAATACCGTGACCACTGCACCCACTGGTGCACCACCCCGGCAGATGGCTAGTGCAGCCCTGGGAGAGGAGTTGGGTGCCCAAGGTGGGTGGGGTCCCGCAGAGATGTCCCTGGTCTCTTTAGGAGACAGTGAGATGGTCCCTAGGACCCAGCTGCCTGATAACACTAAGAAATAAAGGCAGTGGGTGACCATCAATGGCCATAGGGTGGAGGCTCTGAGAGACACTGGGGCCAGTGTGACAGCTGTCAGTTGTCGGCTGGTGTCTGAGGAGCAGGTGGTCCCCAACGTATTCTACCCAGTAGTTGCCGCTGACAACTCAGAGAGCCACTGTAAGGTGGCCCAGGTTCCCTTTGAGTGGGGGGGGGTCTCAGGTATCCTTCAAGTAGCTGTGAGGCTAGCCATGCCTGTTGACTGTCTGCTAGGCAATGATTTGGAGAGCTCCCCTTGGGCGAAGGTGGAGCGGAGGTCTCATTTGGAGATGTTGGGTCTGCCAGAGCAGGCGTGTGTGACCACTCGGTCAATGGCAGCCGGTAAGAGTATTCAAGAGGACCTGGAGCCTGGAAGAATGGCCCAGGTACCTGCCTTAAAGAGAGGAGGCAGGGGGCACGGGAAACCGGCCCCCGAAGTTCCCACGGTCCAGGAGGAGGCAGACCTTGAGGGGATGCCCTGGAACCTACAGGGGAACAAGTGGCTGAACTGGGGGACCTGCCTGAGCTGACCCATTGGCAGCAGGAAGGAGGCCCCTCCAGGGGAAGAGTTCTGCGAGGAGCAGAAGAAGTGCCCTTCTCTTGAGGGCTTTCGGCAACAGGCTGCAAGCCAGGCGGCAGGTGATCAGTCTGGATCACACTGGATCTACTGGGAGAATGGTCTCCTGTATAGTGAGTCTAAGGTTGCTGAGCGTGGGTCAGCCCGTGTGCTGGTGGTACCCCAGCGCTTCAGAGCCTTCCTACTGAGTCTGGCTCATGATGTGCCTTTAGCAGGACATTTGGGGCAAGACAAGACCTTTCAAAGGCTTGTCACCCACTTTCATTGGCCCCAAATGTGCAAGAGTTCAGATACTCATTGCAGGACCTGCCAGACTTGCCAGGCAAGTGGTAAGAGTGGGAGGAAGCACAAGGCTCCTCTCCAACCTTTCCCTGTTGTCAGCACCCCCTTTGAGAGGGTGGGTATTGACATTGTGGGGCCTCTGGATCCCAAGACAGCCATGGGCAACAGGTTCATCCTGGTCTTGGTGGACCATGCCACCCGGTACCCGGAAGCCATCCTCTTCGGACAGTGACGGCCCCCGTGGTGGGACGTGCACTGATGGGGATTTTCTCCCGCGTAGGGTTCCCCAAGGAGGTGGTGCCTGACCGTGGTACCAACTTCATTTCCAAGTATATGAAGTCCCTGTGGCAGGAGTGTGGTGTAACCTATAAGTTCACCACTCCTTACCACCCCCAAGGTAATGGGCTGGTTGAGAGATTCAACCGGACCCTTAAAGGCATGATTATGGGTCTTGAACAACCCATGAGGCATAAGTGGGACGTCCTCTTGCCATGCCTGCTCTTTGCTTACAGAGAGGTGCCCCAGAAGTCCTTAGGGTTCAGTCCCTTTGAACTGCTGTACGGCCATCCTGTAAGAGGACCTCTGAGTCTGGTCAAGGAAGGCTGGGAGAAAGCGCCCAGGAAAACTCCCCAGGATGTATTTAGTTACATGCTGGCCTTCAGGAACCAGACTCGGCGTTTCAGACAACTCGCTGAGGCGAATCTGGAAGCCAGCCAGGAAGAGATGAAACGTTGGCATGATCAGAATGCCACTCTGATCGAGTTTCAGCCTGGACAAAAGGTTTGGGTCATGGCCCCAGTGGAGCCCTGTGTGCTCCAAGATAAGTGGACCGGACCATTTGAGGTGGTGGAGCGCAAGAGTGATGTCACCTACTTGGTGGACTTGCAGTCTCCCAGGAACCCCTTGCGGGTCCTGCATGTGAACCGCCTGAAGCCCCACTTTGAGAGGTCTGAAGTGGGCATGCTCTTAGCAACAGATGCTGGGATGGAAGAAGAGACTGAACCTCTTCCTGACCTCCTGTATGCAAAAGAGCAAGATGGGTCAGTGGATGGTGTGAACCTCTCTCCCACCCTGACCCCTGAGCAGCAGAATGACTGTCGCCAACTGTTGGGACAGTTTTCTGATCTGTTCTCCATGACTCCCAGTATCACTGAATGGTGCGTCCATGATGTGGACACTGGGGACAGTCCTCCTGTGAAGCACAAAACTTACAGAGTGACTGACAGGGTGAGAGCTTGCATCAAGGAGGAGGTCTCCAAGATGTTTGCCTTAGGGGTGATTGAGTCCTCTAACAGCCCTTGGGCCAGCCCAGTGGTCTTGGTCCCAAAGGCTGCCGCGCCTGGTGCCACACCCGAACTTCGGTTCTGTGTGGACTACCGAGGCCTCAATTCAGTCACCAGGACTGACGCGCACCCCATCCCCAGAGCTGATGAGCTCATTGATCGGTTGGGGGCTGCCCGGTACCTCAGCACGTTTGATCTAACGTCTGGATACTGGCAGATCGCCTTAACTGATGGGGCCAAAGAGAGGTCAGCATTCTCCACACCAGATGGGCACTACCAATTCCGGGTGATGCCCTTTGGGATGAAGAATGCCCCTGCCACCTTTCAGAGGTTGGTCAACCAGGTGTTGGCTGGGCTGGAGGATTTCAGTGCCGCCTACCTGGATGACATTGCAGTGTTCAGTGCCACTTGGGAGGAACATTTGCACCACCTCTGGGAAGTGTTGAAGGCGCTGCAGAGGGCAGGCCTCACGATCAAGGCGAGTAAGTGCCAGATCGGGCAGGGTTCTGTGGTGTACTTGGGACACCAGGTTGGGAGTGGCCAGGTGGCGCCCCTACAGCCCAAGATAGATACCATCCTGGCTTGGGAACCCCCCAAAACCCAGACAGAGGTGAGAGCCTTCTTAGGACTCACCGGGTATTACAGGAGGTTTGTCAAGGGGTATGGCAACATTGTTGCACCCTTGACTGAGCTGACTTCCAGGAAGCAGCCCAGGAAAGTGAACTGGACTGATGCCTGCCAAAAGGCTTTTGATGCCCTAAAATCTGCCATGTGCACGGCGCCCGTGCTTCAGGCGCCAAACTTCTCAAGGGAATTCATTGTGCAGACAGATGCTTCAGAGCATGGTGTTGGGGCTGTGCTTTCACAGATGAATGAGGAGGGCCTAGATCAACCTGTAGCCTTTATTAGTAGGAGGTTACTCCCACGGGAACAGAGGTGGAGTGCGATTGAGCGTGAGGCATTTGCTGTGGTCTGGGCACTGAAGAAGTTGAGACCATACTTGTTTGGGACTCACTTCCGGGTTCAGACAGACCACAGGCCCCTCAGATGGTTAATGCAGATGAGGGGTGAGAATCCAAAACTGTTGAGGTGGTCCATTTCCCTACAGGGGATGGACTTCACGGTGGAACACCGCCCTGGTACAGAACACGCCAATGCTGATGGTCTGTCCAGATTTGTCCGCCTTAGTGATGAGAACTCCCAGGAGGGAGGGTAGTTCTCCCCACATTTCAGCTGGAGGGGACACGTGTTAGACTTGGCACCATTGGCGTGGGTCTCCCTTCCATTTTTTGCTGTTGCCTCTTATGTTTTTGCTGGTTTTAGATGCTTTTGGGCACTGTGCCACTGCTGTTCAGTGCCACAGTGCAAGTGCTCCCTACTGTAAATTGATGTGGTGATTAGTGACTCCATGATTGGGTTATTTGATTTACTTGTCAGACCCTAGTACAGTGCACCATGGGTGCCCAGGGCTTGTAAATCAAATGCTGATGGTGGGCTTGCAGCACTGGTTGTGCCACCCACAGAAGCAGCTTGTAAAGTATGTCTCAGGCCTGTCATTGCAGAGCCTGTGTGCAGTCTGTGACTGCCATGTCGACTTGGCAAGTGCACCCACTTGCCAGTCCCTAAACCTTCCCTTATCTTCCTATCAGACACCCCTAAGGTAGGCCCAAGGGCAGGGTGCATTGTAAGTATAAGGTAGGACATGCCCTGGTGTGTGGGGCATGTCCTAATAGTGAATTACAGCCATTTTCGTTTTTCACTATTGCAAGGCTACCTGTTCCCCATAGGCCAGAATAGGCAGTTTGATTATTACACCTTATAATCCTAACTGACCCAGGGAACATGGTAGAAAAACGAATTTAGTATGCCTGAACTCAGAATGATAAAATACATCTTTTAGTGAAGTTGGTTTTAACATTCTGTGTTTGAAAATACCACTTTTAGAAAGTAGGTATTTTCTTGCCTAACCATCCAGCTGCCTCTGCTCAGGTTGTGTATTGTATGTCTGGGTTTGTGAGTGACAGGGGGATTCCAGGAGGCAGGGTGAGTCAGCACTAGGCTGAATATATCTGCCTGAAGGAGGATGGGTGGGAGGAGTTGCACCTGGGTCTGAATAGGGCTGTGCCTGCCTTCCACAATGCTGGCTCCCCCTCCTGCCGGGCGTCTGATGGCTCTGCCCCTCACTCTCAAAGGAAAGAAGGAGTCATGTACACACAGTGCTCCAGGACTGACCAGAACTGGTTTGGAATAGGCAAAGGCCTCTCTGCCTTCAGAGAACAAAGGATTTCTGTGTATAAATACTGGGGCCCAGACCCCATGAAATTAGATCACTTCTGGGAAATCAAGAAACCTGTTGCCAAGGAGAAGAACCGGAGAAGCTGAAGGAGGAGTACTGCCCCTGTGCTGTTTTGCTGATTGGGGTTGGCCTGCAGTGGTTGCTTTCTGCCAAGCACAGGAGAAAAGACTTTGCTGTGCTTTATCATCTTGAAGAAGAGAATCTCCAAGGGCTTGAACTGAGCTTGCCTCCTGCCTGAAGTCACAGGGACACAAAGACTTCACCCCTTCTGTTTGCCTGCATCTAGAACTGCTGTTTTAGCTGCTAACAGAAGGAAATTGCAACACCGACGCCGGCGACCGACACCGTAACCTGCACCGAAGCCGTGGGCACCGCTCGTGAAGAGCACGACGCAACGCCCCGACTTGCACCATAGGCCCAACGCCTGCCGACGCCGTGCGACATCAACTCCGAAGCCGTCTTCGAGGCCGCTGCCTGCACCGGAGCCGAGGACACCGCTCGTGACGTTCACGACGCACCGTCCCGACTCGCACCGCAGCCCCGACTTCACCGACGCCAGGGCTTCATCACCGCGGAGCCGATCCTCGACGTGGGTGACCCCCGAATTCATCGACACCGCACCATCGTAAGGAGCCACCTCCTCGCCGCCATCCGTGACGTCACCTCCCCGACACAGTAAGGAACCGACGCCTCACCTCCCCTGCGCTGCAGTAAGGAACTGAGACATCACCTCCCCATGGGTCGTAAGGAACCGACACCGCCGGCAGCAACGAAGAATCACCTCCCCGACTCCGTGCACCGTCTTTGTTTTGATCGAATTCCAGGTACTGTTCTTTGTGGGTCTGCTTGACTCCGGGCCCGACGCCACGCACCTCGCGGTCGGCGCCGTAATTTGGGATTTCCTCCGGTCACGACGTCGTGATAACTCCAAGTGGAGTTATTTGTTGCTACAAGCTTTATTTGATTGACTATCCTATTTTTGAAGGTAATGTGAACTGTCTCTATCATTTTAAGTCTATTTTAGGTTACAGTATTGTGGATTTTTGCTATTGGGTCTTGTGTTAAGTCTATATAAAGATTACTTATTTTTACATACAACCTGTGTGGTGTCCATCTGTAGTGTTTTCACTGTATTACTGTATGTGTTCACAAATGCTTTACACACTGCCTCTGAGATAAGCCTGTCTGCTCGTGCCAAGCTACCAGGGGGTGAGCAGGGGTTATTTTAGGAGTGTATCCCCCTTATCCTGACTAGAAGCAAGGGTCCCTATTTGGACAAAGGTGCAAACCATTGCCAACTAGAGACCCCCAGTTCTAACACACCCAGATTACATGTCAGAACTTAGGCATCGTGTAAGCAATTGACCCACCCATGAAGCCCACCACAAAGTCACGGGAACAAATGCTGTCCCCCACCTTGAGCGAAGCAAAATGCAAGGACACAGTACCCAAGTGACACAATTTCCTGACTGTAAGGGCCACACCTGCGTATCAGATGAGGAGTGGGCATGTCACAATTGAGGGACATGGGTCCTGGACCACAAGACTGATGTACTGTGGAAGTTTAACCAGGCCAGAGGAGGGCACATAGCATGTCAGACAAAGTTCACAGTGCAGTCATGGACTCACCCCCTCCTTGCTGCTGTCTGGCCTTCAGCTGCCCATCCAGGTCAGGGAAGACCACCGCCAGGATCCTGAGCATGTGGGGGGTCAGGGTCCGGTGTCCGCCCCTCCTGCGAGGAGGCGACAGCTTCAGCTGGACCCTTGCGATCCTCCGGGTCCAGCCCCGAAGGTCCTGCCACCTCTTCTGGCAGTTGCGGATACGGCGCTTGTAGACCCCCACGGATCTTACTGCCCGGGCGATGGTCAGCCAGGTTTCCTGCTTCTGGTGGGCAAAGTGAAAAGGCCATTACTACACATGCAACATATACGTGCATCACACAGTTGGATATACATGTCTCAATCACAGGAGCATATGATGTACACAGGCTGTGCAACGATGGCTATGAACAGTTTGCCAGCAGTTACTACATGGTATCATTGCATGGGAAGTAAACCTTGTTGGAATGCACTGTTACTGCACTGTACCTGTTCAGTGCATGTAACTACACACTTTGGGGGTGAGAACTACTCAGTGAGCATGCTAGCCAGTGGTGTGCACACTGTAAGTCTTGCTAGTCAGACAACATGCACAATTAGTAAGGCAGTGGACAGCACACTCACCTGCTCCCCTGGTTTCCCATACAGCTTGCTGTACTGTGGAAGGAGGCTGTCCAGCAGGGCCTGGTTCTCCTCAAGGCTGAAGGCTGGGGCTCTCTCCACAGTACATGCCATTGCAGTAGCCAGAGGATGCAGAGACAGCAGCAGTGTTGGTGGCAGATGTCGTCCTGGAGCATGTAGTGCAGGCAAGTGAGCTCTCAGGGGAACAGCCAGCATTATATGTGTGCTGCAGAGGCAGATACTGTCCCATGTGTCCAAAGTGATAGGTCCAAGTCGTTTGCATCTTCTGAATCTGGCCAATCCATGGAATTGCACCACTAATACACACGCACAGCATCCTTCAAAAGTTCAACTTCATGACACCCATGAATTTGCAACATTGTTGTGGCTGGCCAACTGCATTTACTGCATCAGACTCGTTGAAGCTTCGAAAACGCGTCCGTTGCCATGCCAGGCCCTAGCCAATGCGTGCACACCGATCGGTCCATTGCTGTACAACGCGTATTCCGGGAAACAACGCGTACCCGCTCACAACAGATGCAATGGCCAGTGCGTGCACACCGATCGGTCCATTGCTGTACAACGCGTACCCGCTCACGGATCGGTCCATTGCTGTATAACGCGTACCCGCTCACAACAGATGCAATGGCCAGTGCGTGCGCACCGATCGGTCCATTGCTGTACAACGCGTACCCGCTCACAACAGATGCAATGGCCAGTGCGTGCGCACCGATCGGTCCATTGCTGTACAACGCGTACCCGCTCACAACAGATGCAATGGCCAGTGCGTGCGCACCGATCGGTCCATTGCTGTACAATGCGTACCCGCTCACAACAGATGCAATGGTCAGTGCGTGCGCACCGATCGGTCCATTGCTGTACAACGCGTATTCCGGGAAACAACGCGTACCCGCTCACAACAGATGCAATGGCCAGTGCGTGCACACCGATCGGTCCATTGCTGTACAACACATATTCCGGGAAACAACGCGTACCCACTCACAACAGATGCAATGGCCAGTGCGTGCACACCGATCGGTCCATTGCTGTACAACGCGTATTCCGGGAAACAACGTGTACCCGCTCACAACAGATGCAATGGCCAGATCGTGCACACCGATAGGTCCATTGCTGTACAACGCGTATTGCGGGAAACAACGCGTACCCGCTCACAACAGATGCAATGGCCAGTGCGTGCACACCGATCGGTCCATTGCTGTACAACGCGTCCCTGTACAGGTCACTCGCATATGTCACCATGCTTGTCACTGGTGAAAGTATGCCAGCCACATATACTTGCCAGGGACTCAGGGGCACACCTACAACACCAAAGCCTGTCCACACTGTATCCTAAGGCATGTAAGGCTGCATTACCTTTTCTGTGTATGGGGGTCAACATGTGGTTTTTGGGGTGGCACTTGGGGGCAGCCACTCCCAGGCTGTGCACGTGTTCATGGGGACAGGATCCTTTGTGTGTTGTGCACATGACCACTGTGATGTGCAACTGTTCATTTCAGAGCATGTGGCATGGTCACATTTCCAGGTTTTGTATGTGTATTGTCATGTCACATACCCCCAGAGTCCCATGTGGGAAGGTATGTACGTCACAGGGTGACCCATTGCCACAATAGTGATGGCCCTCCATAGTCTGTGTGCATGTTGTGTTTCCGATGTCTCTGATTCCATGTGCACAATGGAGACAGTCTCCACATCCACGTTGTTTGTGCATGGACTTTAATGTTGTGCGTGTGTGTGTCACAGACGTCCATGTCTGTCCTGCGGAGGCAACAGGGGCCTCTACCTGTGGGAGTCATGTTTGTTTTTCTGACTTGTACATGATACGCCATGTCATGCCAGTGTCCATGTGGCAATACAGGGTCTCTGGGAATCTACCTGTCAATGAGCTGTGATGCCTGTGGCGCATCTGTCCAGACATGTCACTGTGGTGTGTGTTTGGTACGTGACAGCAGTAAATGGGTACTGTGACACAGCCTAATGGTTTCCCATAGCACAACCTGGAACCTGTTGTCAACACCTGTTGAACTGAGATGTTAGATGATGGCCATGTAGGTGCCATATATGTCCATACAGAACGGCACACACATCAAGTACTTGTGTCTCGTAATGATGTATCATGTGATATTGAGTATGGTCAATGCCACATATGTGGGGTGACTGACAATCTTTCTTTCTTCACCTATGCACTGCAGGGCACCAGCTGTCCATAGACCATTCCCTGATCTTGCAACGATGGTGGAACGTGACAGCATCCGACGGTACCGCTTCACCAGGCAGCTGATTGAGGATTTGGCAGTGCGCTTGGCCCCACATTTGCAACCTGGCCGGCCGTACCCTACACGCTGACCCCCAAGGTGAAGGTGATGGCAGCCCTACACTTCTTTGCCACTGGTACCTTTCAACACACTGTGGCGTCTGCTGGTGGGATGTCACAGACTATGTTCAGCCGTGTGCTAGGCGATGTTTTGGAGGCAATGTTGAGATGCCTGAACCAGTACATCTATTTCCCTAAACGTCAACAACTCACTGACGTCAAGAGTGACTTCTATGCCCTGGGGAGGATGCCACATGTCATTGGCTCCATTGATGGGACACATGTGGCTTTGGTACCACCACAGGCACATGAGCAGGCATACAGGAACAGGAAACATTATCATTCGATCAATGCTCTGGTGGTATGTCTTGCAGATATGAGCATCTCACATGTGTGTGCCCGTTTCCCTGGTTCGACACACGATGCCTACGTGATGAGGAGTAGTCGCATCCCGAGGATGATGTCACAGATGCAAAACCAGAGTGCCTGGCTTGTCGGTGTGTACTGACTTTGTACCATTGTGTGTGTTCTGCTATGTTGTATTCCACCCTCTTATCCAACTCACCTAATGTGCAATTGTCTGTCTGTAGGTGACTCCGGATACCCCAACATGCTGTGGTTGCTGACACCCCTCAGGAACCCTGTGACACCAGCCCAGATGCGCTACAATGAGGCACATGGTCGGACCAGGAGAGTGATCGAGCGGTTATTTGGTCTCCTGAAGAGCCGCTTCCGCTGCCTGGACAAGACAGGAGGGGCCCTCCCATATGCCCCAGCAAAGGTGTGCAAGATTGTCATCGTCTGCTGCATGCTACACAACCTGGCAGTGCGGAAGGAGTTGCCTCTCATCCTGGATGACGATGACCAACATCCGCCACCTGTGGAGGATCCTGGCCTGGGCCACGATGCCGGTGATGATGATGATGATGATGATGGTGATGTCCGCACACAGCTTATCACCATCTTCTTCAGCTGAATGTGAGTATCCAGAGAGTTGTCATGCCAATGATGTGAGTTTGCGTGATATGTGTTGGTGATGCTCTGGTGCTGTTTGAGTGTGGCCATGTGCTACTTGACTGGAAGCGTGCAGCGATGTGTCCTTACAGGTAGTCTGTACTCCCCAACAGTGTTGACATGCTAACTTGGTTTTCTGTAAGTATCTTGTGACATGTATTGGGCATGAGTATTGCAGTTCTGTCCTGTTCTTCAGTGCTTTTGACTGTGTGTCATGTCTGTCCTTCACAGGGTACTTTCAGAGTTGTTTGGTTAACTGTGATCCCCCGACACCATGATTCAACTTCCAGGGTGGAAGCAGTCGTTTCCCTGCAGGTGATGTGCCACACACCCCTGAACTTTATTTCTTCTACACTTATTGACTGTGTGGCCCCTGCCACATAGGATTACCTTGCATCTGTAGTGGAAACAACATGTTGCAAATGTGTAATAAACCTGTGCTTCACTTTGGGATGTGCGTTGTCTGTGGTCACACATCTGACTGACATGTGCTTACTGTACCTGTGGGCTAGTTAACACAGACTGTGAATAGGTGTGGTGTCTGTGCATTCCACTGTATTTCCTGGCAACATCAGTGTAGGCGATGAGTCTGATGGCCCTGGTGTGTATGTGTTGTGTAGCCCTAGTGGTGTGTCTCCCTCATATGTGTCACGTCGCCATGACTCACATGACGGTGTTGAACTTGCTGTAGCAGTTAGCATGCACAGTGTCATTTAGCAGATCACCATCTCCATGACAGAAACCACATTGGAATCACAACAGAGGCAAGTATGGTGTATTAGTGAGTTTATTTCCATACATGTGTGAGGATAGTGCACAGGATGGTGGATGCTGTACATTGGGATTGGAATCCAAAGTTCCCAGATGAGTTGGAAGTCTTGGTAGCTGAAATGTCCTGAGCAAAGTCCACAGTCATCTGATACATTGGGCCAACTTAAGCTCCCCATGTCATGTGGGAGAGTTGGGTTGCATTCGACAGGGTGAACAGTTTGCACACAAAGGAGAATTTCCAGAACAGGTGTTGGGTTCCTGGGGAATGTACATGGCCATCGGCCTCTCAGTTTTCCTTCCTCGGACGACCCCTCTTCTTTTGGGGGGAACCCTCACGTGCAGGCTGCTGCGTTGCAGAGGACTCTCCGCCAGAGTCATCCTCCCTCCCTGTGGCAGTTGCAGTTGTTGCAGCACCAGATGTTGTGGGCACACAGGGAGGTGTGGCCATGTTGGTGCTAATCTGGCGGAGGCATGTCAATATGTCCCTATGCACCGATGTCAGTTCTTCCAATGTGTCCCACTTGGACTCCATTCCAGACATGTGTATCTCCACACGGGACATATGTGAGTCCAAGCGGGCATGATGGGCAGCCTGCTGCTGTTGAATGTCCTTGAGGATCCCCACTACCTGGCTGACCTCTCCGGTGCCATTCTGGTACGCATCAGCAATGCGTGCCAGTTGTGGGTCATCATGCAGTCCAGGCCCCTCTGCAAACAGCGACCTATGTCTACCACCCCTCCGACCACCCCATGCGACACGTGCAGGACCTGCGGTGGCACGCACAGGTGACCGTAGGCCCACTTGGGGGTTGTTACTGGGGTCGTTGTCCGTTGCTCCACGTTGGGCCGGGGTCCCTGTGCTGTTGTCATCAGTGGTCCTTGGTCTGTCCATGTCGGCAGGGGTGGTCTGTGTGTTGGCAGTTGTTGGAGGGGTGGGTGCAGAGGGTGCAGATGTTGGTCCTGCTGGTGCTGCATGATGACTCACACCAGAGGGGCCAGGTACGTCTTCGCCATCCGAGGAGGGCAGAGGCTGTTCCACACCAGTGAGCTCAGTGTCCCCCGGAGCCTGGGACAGGGACTCCTCATCGTCTGCTGCTGTGTCCCCATCATCACCTGTTTTTGGAAGAGACACACAATGTATGTTATGTTTCTACAGGCATCAATGGTTCACACACCTGACAGTTGTGACTGTACCTCTGGATGCGGGCCTGTACATTGCATTGTCCTAAGTTGTCACAGTCAGAGGTTGATATTGGTGTAGCACATTGTCCTGCCAACCTGAAGCTTTTCAATGTGAATGTTGAGGTGTGTGCATGGCCAGCATTGGTGGTATTTGGTGGACATCTGGCCCTCCTTCTCCCCCAGCCCAGTTATCCCACCATGAAGCATGCCACCCTTGCAGTGTGTGCAGGTTGACTCTCAGGATGTCATTTAGTTGTGTCCTGCTGTTGGTTGTTGCACAGTTCCCAGCAGGGCCTTGTGCTCCCCACAGCTGAGGCCAGTGTCAGACATCTTTGAAGTGGCTTTTCACTGCCTGTGAGGTGTGCATGCTTCAGTGTGAGCTTGCTGGGCCATGTGGGTGGGGGATGTTGAACTGTGACTACCACTCCCATCATGCTATTGCCTACACCCCCCTTCCCAGCATGCCCATACTTCCTTCCTTTTGATTCTGCTTCCCTGTGGGGTAGTGTGCCTGTGCTGACAGGATGGCTGACAGTGTTGTCCTGGCGTTTGTTTGGCTACAAGTCCCAAGAGTGTCCCTGTGCTTCACACAGCATAACCCAGGGTGGTGGTTCTTTGTGGGATATTTAATTGGAGTGTGAGGCATTGCATTCTCCCAGGTGAGTTGTGTGGAGTTTGTGTTAAGGGGGTGTGTAAGAAAAGCTGCTTGTAACTATGGTCAGAGCTGCCAGTTCTCCTTCCCACCCAGCCAGATATCCCACCATGGAACATGCTTCCATTGCAGGGAGTGCAAGTTGGCTTTCAGGATGTCAGTCAGTGGTGTCCTGCTGTTGGTTGGTGCACAGTTCCCAGCAGGGGCTTGTGCTCCCCACAGCAGTACCCAATGTCAGCCATCTTGTCAGTTGTTTTCCACTCCCTGTGATGTGAGCATGGTTCAGAGTGGTGTTGATGGGCCAATTGTGAGGGTGACCGATATCTGTGACTACAACTCCCATCATGCTATTGCCTACACCCCCCTTCCCAGCATGCCCATACTTCCTTCCTTTTGAGTGGACTTCACTGTGTGTGAGTGTGACAGCAATGGCAAGATGGCTGACAGTGGTGTCCTGCTGTTGGTTGGTGCACAGTTCCCAGCAGGGGCTTGTGCTCCCCACAGCAGGACCCAGTGTCAGCCATCTTGTCAGTTGTTTTCCACTCCCTGTGATGTGAGCATGGTTCAGAGTGGTGTTGATGGGCCAATTGTGAGGGTGACCAATATCTGTGACTACAACTCCCATCATGCTATTGCCTACACCCCCTTCCCAGCATGCCCATACTTCCTTCCTTTTGAGTGGACTTCACTGTGTGTGAGTGTGACAGCAATGGCAAGATGGCTGACAGTGGTGTCCTGCTGTTGGTTGGTGCACAGTTCCCAGCAGGGCCTTCTGCTCCCCACAGCAGTACCCAGTGTCAGCCATCTTGTCAGTTGTTTTCACCTCCCTGTAATGTGAGCATGGTTCAGAGTGGTGTTGATGGGCCAATTGTGAGGGTGACCAATATCTGTGCCTACAACTCCCATCATGCTATTGCCTACACCCCCCTTCCCAGCATGCCCATACTTCCTTCCTTTTGAGTGGACTTCACTGTGTGTGAGTGTGACAGCAATGGCAAGATAGCTGACAGTGTGGTCCTGTTGTTTGTTGGTGCCCAGTTCCCAGCAGGGCCTTGGGCTTCCTCACAGCTGAGGCCAGTGTCAGACATATTTGAAGTGGCTTTTCACTGCCTGTGAGGTGTGCATGCTTCAGTGTGAGCTTGCTGGGCCATGTGGGTGGGGGATGTTGAGCTGTGACTACCACTCCCATCATGCTATTGCCTACACCCCCTTCCCAGCATGCCCATACTTCCTTCCTTTTGACTCTGCTTCCCTGTGGGGTAGTTTGCCTGTGCTGACAGGATGGCTGACAGTGTTGTCCTGGCGTTTGTTTGGCTACAAGTCCCAAGAGTGTCCCTGTACTTCACACAGCATAACCCAGGGTGGTGGTTCTTTGTGGGATATTTAATTGGAGTGTGAGGCATTGCATTCTCCCAGGTGAGTTGTGTGGAGTTTGTGTTTAGGGGGTGTGTAAGAAAAGCTGCTTGTAACTATGGTCAGAGCTGTTAATCCTCCTTCCCACCCAGCCAGATATCCCACCATGGAACGTGCTTCCATTGCAGGAAGTGCAAGTTGGCTTTCAGGATGTCAGTCAGTGGTGTCCTACTGTTGGTTGGTGCACAGTTCCCAGCAGGGGCTTGTGCTCCCCACAGCAGTACCCAGTGTCAGCCATCTTGTCAGTTGTTTTCTACTCCCTGTGATGTGAGCATGGTTCAGAGTGGTGTTGATGGGCCAATTGTGAGGGTGACCAATATCTGTGACTACAACTCCCATCATGCTATTGCCTACACCACCCTTCCCAGCATGCCCATACTTCCTTCCTTTTGAGTGGACTTCACTGTGTGTGAGTGTGACAGCAATGGCAAGATGGCTGACAGTGGTGTCCTGCTGTTGGTTGGTGCACAGTTCCCAGCAGGGCCTTGTGCTCCCCACAGCAGTACCCAGTGTCAGCCATCTTGTCATTTCTTTTCCACTCCCTGTGATGTGAGCATGGTTCAGGGTGGTGTTGATGGGCCAATTGTGAGGGTGACCAATATCTGTGACTACAACTCACATCATGCTATTGTCTACACTGACTTCACCAGCATACACAGAATTCATTCCTTTCAGTGAGCTTCCCTGTGAGGTGGTGTTCTAGTGGTGGCAAAATGTCTAACTGTGTTTGTTGGTTATATTTGTGCCACTGCCTTGCTGTATTTGTAGTTAGGTTTGTACATATCATGACACAGTTACATATCACTATGAGATGGCATGTATTGTGTTTATCTGACTGACAGACACATCTTGGGGTGATTATCTTTTGGTTGCTGTGGATTTGCTAAGGGTGCATGGTTTGACTATCCCCTTGACAGTGATGTGTGTGTATTGTCACACAATATTGGGTATATTAGTTGTGTACTCACCAGGCTCTGGGATGTTTGATAGTCCATATACGCTCACTGGTGGTAGGATGGCCCGCACCTTCTCCTCCCAGGGCCTGAGGTATAGTGGTTTGGCAGGAGGGCCACTGCTGGTGCGCTGACTCACGGTGTAATCCTTCTTGAGTAGGTCCTTGACCCTCCTGTGCACATCATTCCACCTGTTCTGGATGTCTTCCTTTGTGCGCAAACATGGTGATTGTGCGTTCACCCTGTCGACGATCCTCTCCCACATCTTGGTTTTCTGCGACATGGGGGTCTGTTGGACCAATGTACCAAACAACTGTGGCTCTACCCTGAGGATCTCATCTACCAGGACTTCCAATTCACTGTCTAGGAACTTTGGATTCTTCTTTGGGGGCATGGTGATGGGTGGTGGTGGTGATTGATGTGTGTGTGTGTGCAAGTGAGGGTGTGTGAGTGTAGGTTTTGCTGGGTGTATGTGAGGGTGCTATTTGTTGAGGTGCTAATGGTGTGTGGCTTGTGTGATGGATGAGCTGTGAGTGTGTCTGTGGTTGCTGTCTGATGGTGTTCTGTGCTGGCAGGTCAGTTGAATTTGCAAAGGATCATGGTAGGGATTTGTGGCCTTTATATAGGTGGAGTTGGGGGTGTGTCCTTGTTTCATGTTTTCTTCCCCTGTATTTATTGACTTTGTCATTGCTTGTTTGGCCCTTTTTTTTTGTATTTTTTCCTTAGTATTTTTTGTGCATGTAGGAGACGTTCTTCTGACCGAGTAGGACACTGCAGTTGTCTTGT
This sequence comes from Calotriton arnoldi, assembly GCA_963921515.1. Classification (NCBI taxonomy): domain Eukaryota; kingdom Metazoa; phylum Chordata; class Amphibia; order Caudata; family Salamandridae; genus Calotriton; species Calotriton arnoldi. The sequence continues at coordinate 650,117 of CAWUFW010006632.1, forward strand.
GCGAGCTTCTCCGAGTCGTTCACGCTGTGTTGCCGCTAGGTTTATTGTGAGGCGTACGCGTCGGTCGCCGAGTATTGGCTTCCTTCGGCTGGCTTTTGTATGCGTGTTGGTCGTACGGCTTGAGCTCCGTGCGTCTCGGTCTGGTATTCCACGCATTACATCGTACTGCGCGGGTCGGAGTTCGCGGGTACGTTTCGTTCGGGTTCATTCCTGGTGCGTGTCGGTCGGTTCTATTCGCGTGGTTTCCCGGCCGGATAGCATGTTTCCGTCCGGTTCGGTCGTTCGGCTTGTGTTCTGTACGAGTCGGTCGTGATTCATATGCATTTCATCGTACTACCCAGGTCGGGCAGCGCCAGTACGTGTCGGTCGGACTATATTCCCGTACCGAGTCGGTCGGTATGTTTTCCGGCCTGAATCGGAATCGGCCCCTATGTGCTCTTACTTGATTTTAATCTTTTTTTTACCATCTTTTGTTTCCTGTGGCTGTATTCCATGTTTGGAGATTTCTTTGTATTTGCTTTGTTTTTTCTTTTTCTTTCTCTGGTCTTTCGTTGACATCTTGAACTGACTGCAAGCTGTACATAGAAAATAAAAGACACATTACATTGTTTTCTGCTTTTCAAAGAATTATTACTAAAAAATCAGACCATTGCATGGTTCACTTTTCTAAGATCACCATTTTCATTGGCATCTTTAGACTCAAACATTTCTGAAGAATGAGTTAGATAAAACAACACTTGTATTATTACATTGTAAGAGAGTTTAGATTCTGTATGCTAAAGATTGAGGAGTATCTTTTCTTATAAGTATACACAGGGTAAATGCATCTTTTTGTGACAACATGGCCTGTCTGGTGACATCTCTATTCAAGGTAAAGGCTGGGTGTGAAAGGCTTTACTGAGAAACTCATCTCTGTCTAAAGATGTTTCCTCTGACTGATTAAGGTGTGTGGTTCACTACAGTAAGACCACCCTCTCTAGTGATTTTTCTGAACAAAATTAACAGTCTCTGTAGTAAGCCTGGGCGTAGTTCGCGAAGTAGCGCTACGCGAAGCTACGCAAAGTGCAGTTCGCACTACGCGAGCTACGCGTAGCGCTACGCGAACTGCGTAGTGCACTGTTCGCAATGATTGCACAGTGCCGGATGCTTGTCCGCACTGTGCAATCATTGAAAACGGCATCTTGCACAGTGCGAGCTGTCTTTACTGCCGCTCGAGTAGATTTTTACTCGAGCGGCAGCTTTTAACGCGGACTGGTAGTTTCTCATCGCGAGCGGTCGCGAGCATACGCGACCACTCGCAATGAGAAACCTGACCTCCCCGCATTGAGAATCTCGCCGGGAGGTTTATTTTCCACGCTCGCGATCGGCAACTTGATGTTGCTGATCGCGAACGAGGAAAAAGTCTTGCCGGGATGTCATTTTGCTTGCTCGCGGTCGCCAACTTGATGTTGAGGACCGCGAGCAAGCAAAAAATGACTGCTGCACTACGCTACGCTACGCGTGTTTGCACTGTGCTACGTGCAATTCGCGTTGTGCGAAGTAGCGCAAACTTCGTAAACTACACTAGCGTAGTGCTTTGCCCAGGGTTACTCTGTAGAAGGATTAGGAAAAACAATACTGGACCTTCTGCTTGTACATTTCAACATGCTATACATTCTGTATGGTAGACTTTCATAAAACAGTGATCCTATCTCATACTACTCTGAAACAGTAGTCCCTCTTGTGACACCTCGGCAGATAGCAAATGATATGTGTACAAGAACTTGGACAACTAGTAGCTGCTATATTATATGGCTTTAAAAACAGGCAGCTCTCCACTGATACCTCTGAACAGAGTAAAGTTGTGTCTAGAAGGTCTCTGAGAAACTCTAGGCCTTTTGCTAACGCAATTTAAGAAAGTGCAGCTTGACCATGGTAAACCTTGATGCAAAACGAAACCTTTCTAATTCAATTCTATACATAGTGAATGACTCACTTCCATGAAATTATTCCCTCTCCATAAATAGCTGTATACAGATTCAAGTCTGGGTGTAAAAGGTTTTAGAGAGTAATTCACCCTCTATAAAGACGATTTTTGTGAGGCAACATGCTGTATGAATGGTTGAGCTTTCTAACAACACACCATGTTTAGTGACACCGCTTTACAGATTAAATGGTGGATGTGAATGGTTTTACTAATGAACCCATGTCTCTAAAGATCTTTTCTCAGATGAACAGGGTGTTAGACTCTGCTTACAAACATCAATCTGTCTACAGATACCTCTGAAATGGACAAAGTACCTGTGTTGAAGGGTCCATGGAAATACTAAGCCTTGTATTATCACATTTGAAGAGGGTGCGAATTCTGTATGTTACACTTTGATGAAAGAGTGGCTCTGTTAGAAATGGGGCTTCTGGTTGGCTAGGGTATGCACCTAAGCCATGCAGAGCCACTACTCTAGTCAGGGAAAATAAGTTACACACCAAAGGCAACCTGGGCTCAACCTCTGGCAGCTTGGTGCAGAGCAAGAAGGCTTATCATCAGAGGCAATGTGTAAAGCATTTGCGTAACACCTTCACACAGAAACACAATGAATACACCACAAAAGAGACTCCACACAGCATTACATAAAAATATATATTATATATAAAACATAAACCAAAATGACATGAATCATGAATACTGTGTACCCCATGCAAACTCTGAGTTAAATCTCATTATCCTGACAATGCGAGGCAAAACAACATATATTATAACATCAGGGCATGAAATACAGTAGTTTGATTAGAGCAAGAAAACACATGAATCACCATATACCACCATAAACCCATAAAGACTTTGCAGTTAATGCAGTCTTATTTAGAGGACACCATGTGAAATTCCCGTGCAATCACAGAACATAAGATCCAGTGCCTCTGCGCTTCTGCTCACAAGATTATGGTAGCTTTTGGGAACCTCATCTAAACAAGTATTTACACAAATCAGGCGTTGACCGTAGGAGCACCTACTACGAGTCATACAGTAATTAGGCAGTAAAGGCAAACCATTCCTATTCAGAGGCCTTTTGGCGAGGTCTCACCCCGAAGTCTACAGCAATTATGTACCCCCAGGTATGGCCCAAACACGGTGGGGGGGGGGCACATACACACACACTGTAAATCCCTTCATGCAAGATTACAAAAGGACAGCTGCCTGCACTCGTGTGGTACAGCTGCTGATGGCGGAGGGTTTTCTCCTTTCAGGACGGTTCTTTGGAAAAGGCAAACAAAAGACATATTCCACTGCGAAGAGCGCAGCAAGTTCTTTGAGACCGCTCAGGTCTGGTTACTTGGACATTTGGTGTGATCGGCTGCTGCAAAATCCTGCAATAGAATTCCACTGCTTACCACACTGTCTCTGGGATCACCGTGCAATCAGGCCAAGACTCTGGTGAGAAATGTAAGAAGCCCGCGCTGCTAAGAACTCTTATCTCCTTGAGCCGAGGCGCACACGCCGGCACTCGATAGTCCGGAGCGTAGACTCTGGAAGTGCTCATGGCTCCGGCGAAGGCAGGGCTCTCAGTGCGTCAAATAATCTAGAGTGTGAATCCCCATACAGAAAGGGGACATGAGCCAACAGCCACCAACCAGTGTGCTCCACACCGAGTATCGTGAAATGGGTAAACCTCCCAGGCACTTACAACATGCAGCGGCAGAGTCTGGATGCACCTTTTGGTGCCGTTGAAGGGAGCGTGAGCACTCAGGGCAGTGAAGCAGGCTCAGGTTACACCGCAGTCAGGCCAGTATGGCAACTTCACAGAATCAGCCCATGGGTGATGCAAGGTCTTTGATGTCCCTGAGACCTCAGGGGAGAACAGGGGGCAAGCAAACAAGTCCTTGGATAACACTCTTGGTAGGGTACATGCAAGGGACAGGCAGGCAGCAGGCCAGCACACAGAGTCACTTTGCAGAGTGGCATTCTCTCCAACAATCAAGCAGGCTAGCACAACAAAGCAAGTAGTCCAATTGGCTGTTGCTGCTGGCAGCACAGTAGTCCCTTGACAATATGCAGTATGTAGAGCCAGCAGTGTCTGGTTACAAGTCCACACAGTGTCTAAAATCATGGGGTGAGAGCCCCTGTACATATACTCAAAATGTCTTTGATCTAGGGGTGACTTCAAAGGAACCATTTCAAGGGCATAACAACCCCTTTCAATTCAGTCCTGTCTCCAGACATCAGTAGAGGGTAAATCAGCAATTTGCGTGAGGACAGGACAGAGCCTATACAATTGTAAAGTGTGAACACCCTCTCCCTCTCCCAGCCCAGGAAGACCATCAGTATGTAGATAAATGCAGATGTAACCCTATCACACCCAAACCTTACTGTGTGATGGCTGTCTGGAAAGTAGGAAAATGTTGGTGTTTTTTTCACAATCAGGACATGCAAAACTTAAAAGTACATGCCTTACCTTTTACTTACACATCACCCGGCCCTATTGGCCACCTAGGGCCTACCTTGAGGTGATTTATGTGTATTAAAAAGGGAGTGTAGGGCTTGGCAAAGGGTCCTAATGGCAAATTGAAGTTGCAGTAAAACTGCACACACAGGCTCTGGAATGGCAGGCCTGAGACATATTTAAAGGGCTACTTGTGTGGGTGGTACAATAGGTGCTGCTGGGCCACTAGTAGAATTTAATTTAGAGGCACTGGGTATATGGTATACCACTTTACAAGGGACTTACAAGTAAATTAAATATGCCATTTGGGTATACACCAATGTTATCATTTGTAGGAGAAGCACATGCACTTTAGCACTGGTCAGAAGTGATAAGAGCCCTATGGTCAACAAAAATAATCAGCAAAAAATGAGGAGGTAAGCGGTAAAAAGGTTTGGAGGAAGACCACCCTAAGGATTACAGGTCTACCATGTGTCCCTCCCACAGCTGGAAGTTGGGAGAGCTATCCACCCTCTGGGGCAGGGTCTTCAAACTGAGGGCAGGCCCCCTAAGGGGGCCTCAAGAGATCCAGAGGGGGCGGCAGGCTCTGGCCAAAAGAAGCATTATGCTGATAGCAGGGCTTTGTTTTTTGGTTTTAAGCGGGGAAAACATGAATGGCAGTAATACACTCTGTACTGGGCCATCACTACCATTTTTTGTCATTTATATCCTGGCAGGTGCCAAAAAAGAAGGCACTCGAAGTATTCTTCAAACCCCCACCCCCATTTCCAATCATTACACTGTGGATACTTTTACACATTAGTAAGGCCTGCCTGACCTGAATAGTATGTTTGGCCATCATGTATTTGAATTCAATTTTAAAATGGCACAGAACTCAATTGCAATGCTTAAATAAGTCTAGACATATTTAAACATTGCCAGTTTAATAGAATAATTGTGAAACATTTTGATGGGGACCCCAATGTTTTTTTCCACAGGGGGCATGTCATTAAAAAGTAAGGCGGAAAAACCAGGATAGACCATAAGCATTGGCATGGTCTACCCTTGTTCTCTGTTCCACTCAGAAGTCCATACCCTGTAGGGAAATGGACCACCTCCACAAATGTGGATGCTCACCCTTTATTTGCATCAGACACCTGAAGGGCCTCTGGTCAGGCTGAATCAGGAAGTTAGTTTCAAACAGGTATGGTCTCAACTTCATCAGTGCCCAGTCCATAGCAGAAGCTTCTCTCTCAATAGCACTCTACCTTTATTACCTGGGAAGCAACCTACTGGAGATGAAGGTTGCAGGAGGTATAGGCTCTCTTCATTAAGTTGTGAAAGTTCTGCCCCTAAACCATGCTCTGAGACATCTATCTAAAAATAAAAAATCCCTGGAAAAGTCAGGGGCCTTGAGCACAGAAGCTGTGCACATGACCTTCTTTAGGTAGTCAAATGCTTTTTGGCATACCTCTGTCCAAATTACATTTCTGGGCAACTTCTTAGAAGCCATCTCTGTCAAGGAGGCAACAATGGTGCGGTACCCCTTGACAAACCTCCTATAATACCCAGTGAGGCCCATGAATGCTCTGACCTCAGTCTGGGTTTTGGAGGGCTCCTAGGACATGATAGTCTCTATCTTGGCCTGGTTGGGCTGCACCTTACCTCCTGCCCATCAGGTGTCCCAAGTATACCACAGACCCCTGTCCTATTTGGCACTTACCGGCCTTGATAGTTAGGCCTGCCTGTTGCAGAGCCTAAAACACTTCCTGAATGTCAAATTGGTGGTCCTTCCATGCTACTGAAGACAGCTATATCATTCAGAAAGGCAGCACTAAAGGCATCCATACCAGCAGGGACCACCAACCTCTGGAAGGTGGCAGGGGCATTTTTACGTCCAAAGGGCATCACTATAAACTGGTAGTGATCCTCTTGAGTGAAGAAGACTGCTAGTATCTTGATACAAGAACAAAGGATCAAAGGTACTTAAGTACTGAGAAGCCTCTAACTGGTCAATCAGCTCATCAGCCCAGGGGATGGGATGAGCATCAGTCATAATGACTGAATTGTGCCACCTATAGTCCACACAGAACCTGAGTTCAGGTGTGGTGCCTGGTGGGGCAGCCTTTGGTATCAGTACCATAGGACTGAACCAGGGGCTACTGGAGGGTTCTATCACCCCCAACTCCATTCTTTTGGAAACCTCTTCCTTAATGCTGGCCCTCACCTTGTCAGACAACCTGTAAGATTTTTTCTTGACAGGAAGGTTGTCTACTGTGTCCACATCATTGGTACACAGGTGGGTAGTCCCAGGGATGAGGGGAAACAGAGAGGAGTACTGCCCCACTTGGTGGCAGTCCCTCTGCTGTTCAGGAATCATACTGGGGAAAAGATTACTCCCTCCACTGATCCATCTTTCTTCTTGAAGGCTAAGAGGTCAGGGAGAGGCTGACTCTCCTCTTCCTCCTCTCCATCCATCACCAACAGCATAGTGAGCTCAGACCTCTCAAAGTGGGGTTTGAGGTGGTTAAACGGAGCACCCTGTGGGGGTGCCTAAGGGTTTTGAGGTCCACCATGTATGTGGCCTCACCCTTCCTTTCAACGTCATAGGACCCAGACCATCGTCCGGGAGGACCCTGAGCTCCACATGCTCCATTACCCACACTTTCTACCCATGTTGCAATTCCACAGTGGTAGAATTTTTGTCGTACCACTACTTTATCACTTCCTGACTGGCTTCTAAGTTGTCTGAGGCTTGCTTCCACAACTTAGCCATTTGGCTTCTGAAGGCCAGCATGTAGCTCTCTACATCCTGGGAAATCTTCCTGGCAGCTTGCCCCCACCCTTCTTCCACCAAACTCAGAGTTCCTCTGACAAGGTGTCCATACAGAAGCTCAAAGGGGCTGAAACCCACTCCCTTCTGTGGTACCCCTCTGAAGGCAAAGAGAAGGCATGACAAGAGGACATCCCTCTTACACCTCAATGCCTCAGGCAGGCCTTTAATCATGCCCTTCAGGGTCTTCTTGAACCTTTCAACAAGCCCATTGGTTTGCAGATGGTAGGGGGTAGAGAACTTGCAGGTTACCCCACACTCCTTCCACATTGACTGCATATAAGCAGACATGAAGTTGGTGTCACTGTCAGACATCACTTCCTTGGTGGAGCCCACTCGGGTAAAAATCCTCAATAGGACCTTAGCCACTACATGTGCAGTCATGGTCCTCGCTGGGATGGCCTCTGGGTACCTAGTGGCATGATCTACCAGAACCAGGATATACCTGTTGCCTGACGTATTGTGGCGATCAATAGGCCCAACAATGTTGATGCCCACCCTCTCAAAGAGAGTGCCTCTTCCCTGTCTTCCCAATGGCTTGGCAGGTCACATAAGTACTACAGAACAAATCTGAGGAAATCTTGATCCTTAGCCAATAGAAGTGGGGCCTTGCAATGGACTTGTCTTAGCCCAGGTGTCCTGCCAGGGACATTCCATGAGCCAGCTCCAGTAGGCAGGCCCTGTAGCACTGGGGTATCACGAGGGCCCTGGTTGTCCCATGCACAGGAACCTTAGGCTCACTGTAAAGGAGGTTGTCCTCCCAGTAAATGTGGGATCAGTGACAAAGTATCGAAGGTCAAAAAATCGACCTACAAAAATATCGGAGCAAGAATATCGATGTCAAGAATATCGATATCCTATCTACAACATGGTAAGTACAAAAATATCGAGAAAAAAAAGTATTGATGTCAAAAATATCGTTATTAAAAATATCGTTTTTTTTGTTAAAAAAATATGTAAAATAAACTAAATAATACTTATAAATAAAATAAACATAGTTAAAATATTTTATAATGTTTAAGTAATATATATAATTTAATAAAACATTAATTAAACATATACATATAATATATAATATATATACTTACTTAATAATCAGTTTTAATAATTATTTTAATAAATTATAAATTATTGAAAAATATGATAAATTACAAATACATCTATACACATAAAACAATAACATAAATAAAAATTAAATAATTATGTATAACAAATTACAAAAATTAAATTTACTTTTAATATTTTTAAAATTAATTATATACTACATTAACTAAAATAATACAAAAAATATTAAATAGCGGAGGGAATAAAACTACTATTCCAACTCCCCAAAAAACAACAGTAAGAAAAATGTTGGATAGCGTAGAGCTTAAAATTACTATTCACACTCCAGAGAGTGCAACAGTAGAGAAAGTATTGGATAGCGTAGGGGTAACAATTACTGTTCCCACTGCAGTGAGTGCAACAGTAGGGAAAGTGTTGGATAGCATAGGGGTAAAAATTACTATTCCAACTCCAGAGAGTGCAACAGTAGGGAAAGTGTTGGATAGCGTAGAAGTTAAAAATAACATACTTATAAATAAAATAATTTTTTAAATAATTAATGAATTATTAAATAACTCTAAACTATTTACAAATACCAATAAATAATTATGAAAAACATAATTACCAATGAAAAATGTATTACCAATAAATTAATAATAAATACCAATAAATAATAATTAATACATATTAATTGCCAAATAATAAATATTGAACGATAAAATATTTTTAATAACAAAAAACATATTAATTATTAAAACTTAATTACCAATTAACAAATATTGAACAATTAAATGCTTTTTATACCAATAATAATAATTATTAAACATTAATTACCAATTAATAATTACATATTAATATATTAATTAAATTTATCAATAAATAATATTTAATCATATTTAATTGCCAATTAATGATAAAACAACCATAAATTAATTTTCATAACAAAAAATTATAATTTAAAAAATTACCAATTCATAATTAATGTCCAATAAATTAATTATCAATACCCAACAATAAATTTAATAATTACTTAATTAGATTTCAATTACTTTCAACACTATTCCCCTATAAACGCACAACACACTCCAATAATAAAATAATACACTTAACATAATGATCAATTAATGAATTAATACAAATTAATAACCAATTAATAAAAATTAATTACCAATTATTAATTAATTAACAATAATATAATTATCAATACCAATTAATTAAAATAAATTATTACTTAATTACAATTAAATTACTTCCCACCCTATTCCCCTATAAACCCACAACCCGCTACAGAACTTAAACACAAAAAATAATTAAAATTAATTTATAATTCCTAAAAATTAATAATTAATTTAGTATAATTAAATTACTTCCCACCCTATTCCCCTATAAACCCACAAACCACTACGGTACTAAAAAACAAAAATAACTTAAAAAACCATTATTAACATATAAAAATTGTATACATATATTTTTAGACAAGTAGAACACTTAACAAAAACACATATAACACATACATATTAAATACATAACAAAATACATAACAATAATATACATATCGATATTAGTAACATCGATATTAGTAACATCGATATATTTGATATCGATATTACTAACTTCGATATTACTTACATCGATATAAAAAAAATCGATATTACTTACCTTAGGGTCGATATTCTGTCCATCGATATTCTTAACATCGATATTCTGTCCCTTCGATATTGTCACCTCGATATTAGTGTAGGTCGATATTTAATTTTCGATATTTTGACTGCTCACCGTAAATGTGATTACTTCCGGAGGCATCAACTGCTGCTTGGGCTTTGGCCTTATGCCTCATGCCCTCAAGGGTAGACACTCCATCTTTGCCTCACAGAACTCCTCCTTGGTGGGTCTATCTTCCACATGCCATCCGGAAAGCTCTGGCAGGTCACCATGGGAGCAATGCCCTCCTTAGTGGGCTCCAGGGCGGCCACTGCAGGGACCCATCCACCTCAATGGACACTAGGGTAATCTCACTGAACTCCCCCCACTGACTGGTACAAACTCCTCCACCAGCACCACACCCACCACCCCAGGTACTTTTCCTCCAGTGGAAGGTTGTGCTCTCTTTGGGCACTTGAAATCCCCTTTGTAGTGCCCATACGCAAAACACTCATAGCACGTGGGAGTCTTTGGCTGCTGACTGTTGTCAGGGAAGCTCTTCTTTTGGTGGCCAGATTGGAAATTGGACCCTTTCCCCTGTAAATTGTTTTGGGGGCCTTGAGAGAACTCCTTCTTTTTATCTCCCTCCTCTTTCTTCTGATGGGAACCCTGACCACCCGTTTGGGAGTCCCCCCAGAAACCTTTGTAGACACTCTGGTACTGACCCAGATGTCTGCCTCCTCAGCAAGCCTCCTGTGGTCAGCTTGCTATCAACCAGGTGTTGGCGTAGCTCTGGAAAACAAATATAAAGCATGAGCTCCTTCAACATCAATTTGCACAGCCCTGAATAATCATTTACCTTCCTGCCCCCACCCAGCCCTTCAGTGCCTTACTAGCATAGTCTAAGAAATCCACCCATGAGAACATTTGGCTGACCCTGAACCATTGCCTATACTTTTCAGGGGCCAATCCAAACTTACTGACTTAGATGGCCTTATTGCAGCATAGCATGCCTAGTCCTCCAGTGTCAAAAGTGTATCCCTTACTTCTGTAGTCATGTACCTCCATAAACTATCCCCCAGGACTCCAGGGACCTTGTTCCCTCTTAGAGCCACATGATAGACTACAAACCACTGATCGATGTCATCCCCCACCACATAACTGGGCACCAAGTATTTGGGTATGCAGACTCTGATCTCACCAGTGAACACGGTAGGAGTGTTGCTTCCACCATTACCGCTGGACTTCACCTGAAATGCTTTAATATCCAGCTCTCTGAGATGGATGTCATGGGCCAATTTCTTCTCCTTAGGAGCCAGCCTCCTCTCCTCTAGAGCTTGCTCTTTCTCCAGTTTCAACCTCGTGACCTCTAGCTTGAGCTTTCTCTCCCCCCTCCTGTCGGCCAGCTCCTCTGGGGACAGGTTCCTTGATGAAATTCTGCTCCCTGCTCTGGGAAACCCCACAGCTTACAGCAAGTTGTTGCCAACCTTCACAGGCAGTCCTAGATTCACCTCAGACTCAAGGATCAGCTCCTTATCCTACTACTCAATTTCTTGCAACTCGTCCTCTTGGGTACCAGCCCCTGCTTTACAGGCCTCTGCCCAGGGTCCCAAAGCCATCTGCAGCTTCACCTTCCTGGTGAAACATTTAGGGGTATATTCACAAGAACGTGTGATAACTACCGCAAGAGTAGCGTAACGCAACTTCCAATAACGTAGCCTATCACGGGAAAATAACCCCGTGTCAACGTGGAATTCACAACAAGGAGGTAGCATGCGATAGTCACCAGATAACGCGTCAAATGCCAGCGTGTAAATCAACACCACGCCCAAAAAATGCGAAACGCGAGAAATCATGCGATGAGGCCAATCGCAGTACAAAAATCTGCGAAAAGCAGCCTCAGGCCTGCAACTCCCACGCGTCTGGAGGGCAATTGCACCATAAAAACCACAGGCACAACACACCAGAAACAAGCCAAAGCACGTAGCAACATCCATGCTCCCTGACCCAACGCAGAGGGCAACACGAACCCCACAACCCCCACAGACCACCAGCAAGGAAGGCCAAGGAGAAAATGGAGAGGAAGACGGGGTGCAGACCGCAGGAAAACAAGACCAAGGCCACGGAGGCGACAGAACACTACCAGCAAATGACCCACAAGCTGACCGCCTGGAATGCAGTCGCAGAGCCCAGGAGGCCAATCCAGGAGGCCAAGATGCTCCGCCAGGACGTGACAACCTAAACCAGGCACAAACCCGCTGCCAACAGGAAGGCAGCAACGGCGACAGGAGGTGGCAGTCCAGCGACACAGGAGGAGCAGGAGGAAAGCCAGGCCACAGTCATCAGTGTGGAGAGGGTGCAAGGAGTAGGGAGTACGGACACAGCTCGACAGGACCAGACACAACAACAACAGGGTGAGGATCCAACAGGGACTGGGGGACGGGGTGATGGGCACAATGCCACACATGCACAATGAGGTGTAGCACACTGCACATCCACAATTACCCAGGGACATGTCCCCCATCCCCGTAGCACACTGCAGCACACACACATAGCAATCACAGCACATATCATGACAATGTGGCACAAAGTGCAACACCCACACTGCAGAACAGGGGACACAACTGGGTCCACCCAGGCGCAGAAACAGAACAATCACATTGGACAGAGCAGGGAACTGTGAGATGCACATCTACCCCTACAACCCCACATCAGCCATGTAGGCCAAATGTACACTGTCCTAACTCAAATAGCCACCACCGCCCAAACAGTCACAATGTACATTGTCACACAGTCTGCATGTCGACAAGAACAAGGCGCAAACACAATGCCAACATGCACCTCCCCTTCACAATGCAGAGGGACAAACAACACCTCCAGCAGGTCTGAACAGACAACCCATCAGTGATGCCCGAGACGAACACCACACCCCGACGCCCTACAACAGCCCATGGACATCCCACACAACCCACCACCAGGACCAGGGCAGACAAGCTACTCAGAGGAGAACCCAGACTCTGCAACAGACCGCACAGCATGAAGCACCCGCAATCACGGCTGCCTCACAACACGTCACCCACCCACCCATGGCACCCCAATTCCAGGTGGCCGAACGCCAAAAGGATGTGGCCCAACAGGTGAGGATGTTGCCTAACCCATGAAATGCGAAGTAGAACACATACGTGGCTGTCCAATACCCTTCAGGGACCACCTACACCCCACAAAGGAGACCCACACCTCCACAGAGTCACATGCACATATCATGTTGAACTGGCTATGGGCATGTGTGCCCGGCCCTTTATTGGCAGGGCCACATGTACAGTGACGCCTGTGCTGGATGTGTGTGGGGTGAGTATAAGCCAGCCCGCATGGAGTGCTTGGTGCTGGCAACAACCTGAAAAGTGGACACCAGTGTCATGGAAACAGAAAACACCAGCATAACAGAGTCAAATGCAGAGCAACATGGAGGGATCCGGAGTAAGGACAGAGGTCATCCAATATTCAGTCTGGACGTTCCGTGAGTTGCAGTGCACTGAGGTAGGGGCACAAGAGAAGAGCGCGCTCATGTGAAGGAATTGCTAGGATTGTGTCCCTTCGGGTTAGTCCTGATGCAGATGCAGTGGGGTGTGGTACACCTGCATCAACTTCCTCATCAACGTCCCAGGTCTCCCACACTGCCTGAGGTGACAGTTGAATCCGCAGTCCACAGCACAATACCCAGTATCAGATCCGGGTGTGTAGCTTGACTACCGCCACCAGTCTGCATTCCTGCCCTGGGGCTGCTGCCACCTGACCTCCCATTGTCTGTGCCTTCTCCCGTCCACACACTTGACACATCCTCCTCCTCATGGTCCCAGGTCTTCCCCACTGCATGAGGTGACATTGCTGCGCAACCTCACAACAGCACAAAACTCAATCAGTAACGGACAATGGCTTGCGGTGCACTGAGTCACTGGCACCTGGAGTGCTGAGCAGGGCAGCAGGCCAATGATGGCATCCACGACAGGTCTGGGCAACTCCTTAGGTATGTCAGGACCACCCTTTCGACTCTGGCAGATGGCAGTTGAAGGTGGTCCTTGCGGTGGTGGCATGTGCCTCCTGCGGTGATGCAACGTCCGGGCCAGTCAAGACTCGATGCCATGTGTGGGCCCTTGTGGCCCGCAGTTGGGGCCGGAGGAGGTGGACAGCGCAGGGCCACTGACACATGGCATTGATCACCCCAAGACCATTGCTACAGAGGCCATTCAAGGTCTCAGAACAAGGGGTCCCAGGCCTGACCAGCACAGAGTTAGTGGCCCCGGATGCACTGCAGCCGGCACAGGCACCCAGCCACGGGACGGTGACTTGCGGTGCAGTCAGATGGGCCATGCGACCTGAGCGGGTCCCCAGCAATGTCCGAGGTGTATGTTGCGGAGGGTTGTGGGGGACAGTGGAAGGTGTCCTTCAGGGCATGATGCGGAAGGTCTGATGTTATCTGGAAGCAGCAAATGGAGGAGTGGAAAGCGCAACCCTCGTTTTCACCAACAAATCGGGATCAGCTACATGAGGATATAAACTAGCCCCTAGTCCATAGACTAAAAACGCCCCCAATGTACGACCAGTGAGTGTCCATGAATGTCGGGGAACAAACTCAGTGGCACAGGTGCTGGGAGGGGATGCAGTCTGCGATGATGCCTGTACACAGATGTGAACTCCAAGAATGCCAAATCAAGGCACTGTGACCTTACTGGACCGCAGTGTAGGCCGGAGGCAGCGGTCAGCAGTGGCCCACAGACACGTGTCGTTGGCTCGCGAGGCACAGAGTTAGTGACACAGTGGCAGTTGTCGGTAGTGTTCAATCACCTCCGTGACGATGATCCTGTTCCCTCCGGCCTGCAACGCATCATCCTCTTACGCCCCTCCATGCGTGCGAAGACATGTATTCAGCCTTTTGAATTACCGATGTTCAGTTCAAATTCTGGGATCCCACTCGAGCGCAGCATAGGCCGAGGGCAGTGGTCCGCGTAGGCCCACAGACACGTGTGGTTGTGATGCCATGCACAGACTTGTTGCCACCACATCGAAGGGTGTATGGTGAATAGTTCTCTGCCTTAAATAATGTTCACTGGCATGGTGTAATCAAGACTCAGTTCCAAATGTGTGACCTACCTGACCGTGGTGTAGGCCTGAGGCAGCGGTCAGCACGGCCCATTCACCGAGTGTCGCCGGCATAGGTTGGATGGCCCCACCGGCCTGCGTAGTTCAGGTTCAGTGGCACCACGTGTAGTAGGCTGGCGTTGAACAGGGTTAGTGGCACCACATGTAGCAGGCTGGTGTTGAACACGGTTAGTGGCACCACGAGTAGCAGCTTGGCGTTGGACAGGGTTAGTGGCACCACGTGTCGCAAGATGCTCATATGGAACTATGCCTCACTGAACTGGGGGGTCTGGTGCTGTGGCCGCTGGCCAGGATATGGGGTCACTGCCATTCATGACTCAAGACACAGTTCCACATGTGGGACCTACTGGTCCGAAGAGTAGTCCGGGGGCGGCAGTGGAGTACGTCAACGAAAATGGAACAAAGCAGGCCGGTGTAGAGGCGGCCGTGATGGTCTAAGGTGGCTGCCAAGGTCTCGGGCCTCGGGCTTGTGGCTTGTGCCGGCACGTGGTGGGCCTTCCTTGACACACGCCGGTGTCGGAAGGTGATCAGTGTGGCCTGGCTGCGCAGGGGCTGGCCTGACGGGTTCGTGGTCCAGCGTGCCGGGGTCCGGCAGGTGCACAGCATCGCAGGCAACTCCGCTCATGAGGATGGCATCGGCCTCGTGGCGAGGTGGGAGGCGCCGCCCTGGCAGAGATGTGGGTCTTTCCGGAAGTGGACCACACCCAGGTCTACGTGCTTTTTATTCACACCCCTACGCTGGCGTGGCATACGCCGGGCCATCCCACTCCGCTGACGCTTAGGGGGGGGCATAACAGGCAACATTTCCACGAGGTCCCCCACTGGCTGTGGTGACATGGTGGTGTCCACTACACTCCATACGCAAGCGGTGTATGTCACCATGGATATGGGTGTGTTCTGCATACTGCGAGGTGTCCAGCACATCTCCGGCACTGTTGGCATTGTGTACTTTCCCAATCATGGTTCTACTGCATCCTTCACACATGCCTGGTTGCCACCTCTCCCCACATTCGGCTATTATGTGGCTGAGGGGCCATGCCGTTGCTGGCTCATGTTCAGGGCTTGCCCATGTGGACATTGTATGTTGTTCTGTCGTGTCTGGTGGGTGGGCATATTGTTGTGCCTGTTGTATGTGATTTTGTGACGTGTGCATTGCCAGCGTTGTGAGTTGTATGGTTGTGGAGTTGAGGTGTGTGGGGTGTTCATTTGTATATTGCCAAGGGGCTGTGCATTTCCCTTGTTGCCATCCTGGGAACAGTGGTTGATGATGGACTGTCGGAGGATGAAGGTATCATGCACACTGGCTGTGTATTTGAAGGCGACATTGTTTGGTGTTCCACGGTGTTCTGTTGTTGCCTGCACATTGATGTGAGACGTGTGCTTCCTCTTGCGGTGATTGTGTGCTGTGTCACCAGGGGGCACAGGTAGTACATGTGTGCTGTGTGTTGCCCCCAACACGTGCGTGCATCCTGCTTTGGCGTATGGTCCTTGCTTGATCTCCAACGATCCTGCGCATTGTGTTGTACGTATGGGGACTGGGGTACCAGGGTGATGGTGATGTCCAGGACAGGTGTGGGGGACTTGGATGTGGCTGGCTTTGGGACTCCTCCGACTCTGGCGGGTGTTGGATGGGGGGTCTCAGGGGCCAACAGGTGCAGTCACGCCATCAGCTTTGTGTGGAGTGGGATGTTGGTTGTCCGCTGTGTTGTTGCCGTAGGCCTGTTAGGCGATGATGGTCAGGAAGCGTAGGTTGGTTGTCCCTTTCAGCCTGTAGTGGAAGGTGACATTGTCAGATGTTGGGTCTGTGCGGCTGTTACGTTTCCTGGGGTTCCGCTGTCTTTGTCTGCGCTGCGTCTGTGTTGGTCCGGGGGGGGGTTTCCGGGTGTGGGATGGGGTCCTGGGGTGGTGGGGGTGGGTGTTGTGGCCCTCTTGGGTGTCCGGGTCGCATGATGGGTGGCTCCATGGCATCTGTTGCCCTTCGGATGTGGCCCTGGGCTGTGCTCCCTTTTGTGGTGCTGGCTGCCGTCCGACTTTACACCAGGTCAGAGCAGGTGTAAATTTCCTGGTGCTAACGCGCCTTATCGCCTGTTTTGTGTTTTTATCGCGGATGTGGCTGGTCATTGTGAATGTTGAGGTGTGCTGTTGTCTCTGCTTTTGTCACTGGAACGCCTACTCTGCATCTCATTAGCGATATTTGCGAGGGTCCTCTGTGGCGATGTTTTTTGCGCCTGCTATCGCGGGTAAACTGGTGCTGTGGGCTGTTAACACCGGCTTGTGAATGGGGGGGTAAATTTATCACGACTTTGGCTGCGATAAAGTGCCGTTAATTCGGCGATAGCTCCTTGTGAATATGCCCCTTAGTGGACAATTGAACCCCCTTGCAAAAATCCTTGAGTTGGGCCACTGTGTAGGTTTCCAACCTGGCCAGCTCAAAATCAGTTACTGCAGGTGCAGATGCTCCTTCTCTAGAGAGAGACATGGTTTTAGCAAAAAATCAAAATGCCAATTTAGGAAGATTTGAAAAAGGGTTTCTATTGTTGAATTGGTCTTTAGTATAGAGTAGCAGTGGACAATGAGCTACTATATGATATTGCACAAACACAAGTCCTATTCTCACAGCTGAGCACCATTGTTAGAAATTGGGGTTCTGGTTTACAGAGGCATGCACCCTCTACAAGCAGGAGCCACAATCCTAGTCAGGGTAAGCTAGATACACACTAAAACGTAACTTGTACTCACCTTCTGGTAACTCGGCACAGTGCAGTCAGGCTTATCTAAAGAGGCAATGTGTAAAGTAATTGTGCAACACACATACACACACACAGTAACACAATGTAAACACCACAAAAAAACTCCACACAGGTTTAGATAATTAGACAATAATTTTATAAAAAATCAAGACCAAAATGACAAAGTCCAATAAGTGGAAGTCAAGACATGAACTTTTAAAGAATAAAAGTGTTTCTAGCATATAGAAGTAAGCCTGGATGGTAAAATTCACATCGCTCACAGAGTTTGCTGAATTCAGGAACTCCGCACTACGCGTGTAGTTCCCGCTATTTTCCACCTTCCAGGATGTGATGGAATTTTGTTTCCTTTGGCGCATGCAAAACTTGTTTTGCCACCCACTGGCGAGGGGCACAAGAGTTTCTGACTGCTGGTGTGCACGTGCGAGATGTGGCACATCCACTAACGTGGCTTCCAGCTGCGATGGCGCCTTTTTCGTGATGCTGGCAAGCAGCTGCACCTTGGGCAGATTATCTATTCGAGAAGCAGATAACTCTGCTCAATAAGACGTTTTTGGGTTAATATTCTACTCCAACAGACCGTTCAAGTAGATTTTTAGTGCGAGAAGCCTTTTTTTTAGTTTGCTTCTTTTTTTCAACAAGAAAGCAGTGCCCCAGATATTCCAATTTCAGGTTCCTCGCCAGCAATATAATCCCAGTGCTTTATCCATCTCCTGGTCACTTTTCATTTGGATTTGGAGCTGGAGGGATCACTCTCTTTGGGGCATATTTACAAGCCCTCAGCGCCACCAAAGCCTCACTTTTATTGATGCTCCAGTGAAGCAGCACCATTTTTCCATATTTATAAGGTAGCGCTAAGCCACTTTGCATGGCTTAACGCCACCTTGTAAACATGCAGTGGGTGTTGCTGAGGGCCTTCCACCATAACATCCATTGCTTTTTGACGCTACCCCAGATTTACAAGGCTGAGGCAGCACCAAAAACGAATGCCATGGAATACCAACTTTTAGAATGGCGCAACTAGGAGAAATTATTTATTTCTCCTTATTTTTTGCTCTTTCCATGTGTGCTGCTTTCTGCAGCACACATAGAAGGTGCAAATCACCATTATTAATTGCTTATGTGCAGGAAGGGACAAACAATTGTCCCTGCAGTGCAGGCACCATTGCAACATGGCCGTATGGTAGCTGCGCTGGTGCTAGGCAGCTTTTTTTGCACCAGCGGAAACACAGGGGAGTGCGTATTCTTGTGAATATGGCACATCCCTGAATTTTTAAAATGTCGGAGTGTGGAGCTCCCAAATTTGGTGCAGCTTGGCGCTCCAACATTTTCTTGTGAATCTGCCCCTTTGTCTGCTGCATAAATAACATTGGGGTTAGGGACATTTTTGTGATATCACAGGTAAGATCGAAAACTTTATAATGGTTTTGTTTGTTTGATAGAAGCCATACACCAGTGTTTATTTGTACTTTTATTCAAGCTTTAAAATTTACTGTGGTGGGTGGTCTGCAGTTTCAGTAGGGGCCTATTTATTTTTTCCATTCAATTTTTATTCTTTTGTAAATGAAAAATGTTGCACAGCTCAGTAAATTTCCTCCATGTTTGTTAATAAATTTGCAATATATTAATTATTTTTTTACTATGTGCCCTAGTCTGCCTATAGGCCATCCAGCCAGTAAGCCCAGTGCTAGTCATGGGCTGCACCAGGTATGAAACAACTGTGTCTGTGGAATATGTTTTTTAAAAACATAATTTAGGGCAGGGATGACATTGGATTAAATAAAAAATGTGTGGGGTATTGCACTTTTTTTCCTGCAAAAAGTGTATAAAGCTCCCTTTCAGATGATCTGGACATGTATTGAACCCCGGCTGAGTCTGATACATGCCAGTAGAGTCGCAGGAAAAGGAAAATTCCTGAAAGCCTTACAATTATGGACGGGTATGAGGATGATGAGCCAGTCATTGTCATGGAAGGTGGCCCAGAGGAGACCGACATTATCCCTCCTATTCATTCTGTTCCGCGGGATGTAGCACTACCACCACTGCCAGCTCCAGCTCCAATATTTGTATGGCCCCCACTGAGACCTGCATCCACTACTACCTCAGTAGAAGTACGCATTGCAGAGAGGTAATCGTAGACACACCTGTCCTGTCTGCCTCCAGTTCTTTGTAAATTGGCAGTGGCACCAGTGGGCCACTAAAAAAGTTCACCTCCCCAGTTTGGGATGATTAGCAAGCAGAAGTATAGCATTGCAATATGTTCCATTTGCCATGCAAGTGTTTGTCGAGGAAAGCCTGGTTCACACTATGGTACTGGAGGCCACCTGACCCATATGAATAAAACACCACAGAATCCTGTGGGAGGCACACCTTAAAAAAATTACTTCAGATTGTGGCAGTGATGAGAGAGGGGAATTTACTCTGATCACAGTGGGAGCTGAAGGTGATGAGAAAGAGTAAGATGAAATGCTCAAATACGCAAATTTGCCATGTCCCCAACACTGCGCCAGTATCACCCGCCTCAGCAACCTCGCAATGGCACAAGAGTCAGATGGAGACATCACAGCAACAGCATACAGTGACTGCCCCAAGACGCACATTGAGTCTACAAACACTTGCTGGTATATCACCTTCTACCCGGAAGTCGCCTGCAACAGTGGCAGAAGAAAAGAAAATATCCAGGCTACTCTTATGGGCAGGAGGGACCATACGAATGCAACCACCCAATGGCACATTTATAAACCGAGAAGCTGGATGAAATATTAGCTCTGGACCTCCTCCATTTTCTTTTGTGGAAGGAGTGGGTTTTTTAGAATTTGTGGCGGCCATTTGCTTGAAATGAAAAGTTCCCAGCCGGACCTATTTTGCCAGAGTTGCTGTTCCAGCGCTCCAACACGATGTGCTGCAATTGGTTGGACAAATTTGCAGCAGAGTGTTGTTCACACTATGCACCTGACGACAGACCTGTGGACCTTTCACTGATGACACGTGTCACTGCACACTGTGTCTATTTGTGGGTTTTAGGCACCAGCGATCTATAGGTCGCAGCGCTGAAGAAAGTTTTAAAGGTATTCCGTGGCATGAAACAGTAGCCATGTTAGCCATGGAGAAATCCCATACTGCTGCAAACATCTTGGAAGACTTTAGCAGCAAGGTGTTTGAATGGCTGCAACCCAGAGGTCTCAGAATTTCATTTGTTGCCACAGATAATGCCAGTAATATAGTTAAGTATTTTAAGGAACAGTGGTCCCTAATGAGAAAGCTTTTGAGACAGAGCATATGACAATAGAAATACAGTAATATATACATTATTTGTCCAAGTAGACATGGTCAATTATGTAAACGATTTAAGCGAGAGCATACAAGTGGGAACAAAATGATATCAAAAGATTCAGGCAAAGAAATATGGCCGAACAATTTACAACAATCAGGCCACAAAAGAATACATTAGTGCACCCTAGCACATATTAATAAAATTTGTACAGTTATATCAGGGTGCGAGAAGTTGACGATGTTTCGATCCCTTTACATCAATGCAGGGATCATCTTCAGGACAAAAGAATAGGTGCCTGAGGCAATTGCCTTGGATTTGATAGAAGGAGGGCGCTATCCAACACTTTCCCTACTGTTGCACTCATTGGAGTGGGAATACAAATGTTTACCCCTCCGCTATCCAACACTTTCCCTACTGTTGCACTGACTGGAGTGGGAAATTTAGTTTAAAATTTTTAATTAGTTTAATGGTTTAATTTATAATAGAATGTTATTTTTAAATGGAATTTATGTTTTCGGCCTATCGTATTGCCCTGAAAGTAATTTTGACTATGCCAGCACTAGAGTCGACATATTCCAATTCATTAGGAAATTAAAGTTAAAAAAGTTCTTTACCATCAAAGGAGGCACTACTCTAACAAACATAATGGATATGACTAATGTGCTTAAGGGCAATCTGCAGGCATCGGATGCCTCAACTATTCTGACGATGTACGAATTGAGTAATGAAAGCAATACAGATCTACAACCGGAATCGAGAGTAGAATCCATACAAGAAAAATTGCAAACACTGGAGCTTGTCCAATCAAGCGCAGGAATCAGTCCTTTCAAACCAAGATTGACTTTTCTGCCACTAATGCCAAAGGATGCTTTGGACATTTTCCAGGAAAGGGTGGTAGAGGATCTTAAAAGACTCAATCATAAAGTGAAGCGGACTGAAAAAAGAATAAAGTTTCGGGATCACCAATATGACCAGCTGATGCGTAAATTGAAAAATAATCAGGAGATAGTAATCAATAAGTCTGACAAGGGCGGTAATATTGTCATCTGGCCAAAAAAAGATTTTGTACAAGAAGCATATCATCAGCTCAATAATACAGACTGCTATGAAAAAACTAATATAAATGAATATAACAAAGCAAAAGAAGGCCTAAAAAGAGATCTGATGCAATGGAAAAGGCAAGGTCTGATTTCTATAGATGAATTCAAATTCATGCATAATGAGTTTCCAGTGCTTCCAACAATGTACTTTACACCTAAGATACACAAGGAAAGGATACCACTTCCAGGCAGACCAATTATCTCAACAACTAAAGGGATATGTGAGAACATTACCCAGTATTTTGCCTACTATTTTCAAGATCATGTACAGAGACTACTAACATACATCAAGGACACTGGTGACTTTTTATCAAAATTGAATGCAATCACATGGACGGAAGGGCTGCTGCTTATAACATTGGACATAGTATACTAGCATTGACCATCTAGTAGGCTTAACAGCAGTCAAACACTTTCTGGACACAAGACCTTTAATCAACTATAATCACAACATTATGTTGATAGAATTGACCAGATGGTGTCTCTTTAATACCTTTTTTCTGTTTGGCAAAGAGTTGTTTAGACAGAAACGAGGAGTAGCAATGGGAGCCTGCTTCTCCCCCTGCTATTCCTGTTTGCATGTAGGCTGGTGGGAGGAGCAGGTTCTCAAAACAACCCATGCTGCAAAGTACTCCGCCCATGTGATGCACTGGCTTAGGTTCATCGATGATATCTTTG
This sequence comes from Calotriton arnoldi, assembly GCA_963921515.1. Taxonomy (NCBI): domain Eukaryota; kingdom Metazoa; phylum Chordata; class Amphibia; order Caudata; family Salamandridae; genus Calotriton; species Calotriton arnoldi. Next base: position 672,985 of record CAWUFW010006632.1, read on the forward strand.
TGATTTGGAGAGGAGATCTAAAAAGTGCAGAGAATTTTATAAGTGATATCAATGAAAACACGGTGAACCTCAAGTTTACATCTAACGTCAGTAGTCAATCTGTGGAATTTTTAGATGTTAAGGTGTATGTATTAAATATGAGATTAGAGACAACATTGCATAGAAAGAACACAGCTGGAAACACAACATTACATGCAAAAAGTGCCCATCCAAAGCATTTAATAGCAAGTTTTCCCTTTGGAGAATTCCTGAGGTTGAACAGAATCTGTAGCACAGAAGCAGAGCTAGAAAAGTGTATGGAAGATGCAAAATAGAGGTTCAGAGAAAGGGGATACAGCAAAAGAGTCTTAAATGTGGCAGCAGAAAAGGCCAAAACTAGAACGAGGGAAACTCTACTCCAACAATACAGTGAAGGAAGTGAAACAAGAACACCAACATTAATATCTGATACAAGTAATGAGGGAAATACAGCTAGACTCATTACTAGATTTAGCAATCAAGAGAGGCAGATCAAAGATATTATAAAGAAAAATTGGCCAATAGTGCTTACCGATGCTGTTATGGCCCCTAGATTACCAGAGGTTCCATCAATCACCTTCAGACGGGCACCATCCATGAGGACACAGTTAGTCAAAGGCAGACCAGAAGTCAGTCCAATTACCTCATTGCTAAAACCAAAGAATGTTTTTTACAAATGTTCATCGTGCAGAGCATGTAAATTTGGTGTAAATACCATTCATTATGAGACACCATTCAGTGCTACCAAGATAGCCATTAGAGATTAGAGGGAATTTTAACTGCAGGACTGACTTTGCTGTATATGTTCTCACGTTCACTTGTGGCTTAAGATACGTTGGCAGCACTAAGCTGCAAGTGCACGTGAGAATTTTGCAGCATTTAAGGGCCATAGTGAACAGTGATGCCACATATCCTGTGGCCCGGCATTTCAAGGCAGCACTTGGCAACAAACTTAACTGTTTAAAATACTTCGTTATCGACTCTGTCCCTAGCCTCAGACGAGGGGGAAACAGAGAGAGATTGTTATGTCAGCTCGAGACTCGTATTATTTTGGAGCTAGACAGCAAGACACCATTTGGGTTGAATAATAACGAAGATCTTCATAACTTCCTTTACCTATTCCTCAATATGTTAGAATAAAGGGATAATGAGCCTCCAATCCCACCATGATATAATCTAATGATATGGACCAAGTGACTAAGCCTTGGTACTTCTCATCACATTAGTAACTAGGCACACCTTTAGAAATAAGAATAAAGATAACTTGTAGCACTACACTATAAAATGTTTTCAATCTAAGTGTTTATAGATAAGGTGTCATTTGGCTCCAGAGCATTCCGTCTTGTATTTTAACCTAATTTATAAAAACCCAAAAATATTTTAAAAAATAGAAAAATTTGATTTTATAAAAATGACAAAAAGATTTTCCTTTGAGTGACACTTAGTTTTGCACTATTTAGCACTTAAGCACTTTTATAGTAACTTGCACTTTAGTAAGTGGAAAGCACAACAGCACTTTATTTTCCAGGCTAATTTTGCACCTTATATTGCTGCTAAACGCTCAGGTTTTTATCAGAGTTTCCAATGTTATAGTTTTTTGATACTAATGCGCACAATGTTTATGTATAAAAAAAATTCAAATGAATATGCATCATATGACCTCACTGTAGAACATTTTTTTATCGCATTCATGCGGGCATAAATTATCAATCTAAAATGTATATCAAATGGTTGATTATTTCTGCAGAGGTTTTAGGAACATAGAAATGGTTGAACAATTTTAACTAATTCAAAAATGTTGAGGATATTTATGTATGTATGTATTTATTTATTTATTTATACTGAACATGGTGCATGTATTTTTTGCAAATATCTATGAATTGGTTGGATAGCGAAGTAGAAATGTCCCCACGGGGGGTGAAATATGATGAGCTCGTATGTAGCAAAGTTGCAAAACATAGTATGTTTACTATGTCTAGGGAATTACGTCACATAATGGGTTGGTATTTTAGAATGGCTGCAAAGCATTGTCAGTATGTGGTCAAGATCACTTCGAAACGCGTTATGTCTGTGAGGTGTGGTGAAGAATAAAAAAACACGCGTAAAAAGTGGAGTTCGTGCCCTTCTTTTTGGCCTTACCGAGGAGGAGGAGGAGGGGTGCATACGGTGAATTGGATATATATATATTATCTACTGGCGGTCGCCAGTAGATAGTTATAGTTAGGACCTAGTTTCCATAGGAAAAGTGTTTTTTGTTTTCCCAATAACTTTGGCGCCAGATGACGAATCATCGCGAAATTTTCAAAACTAGTGGGGCGTTCCAGTCAGCTCCTGTCTTGCAAGTTTCGGGGTGATTCGGCATGCGGGGGCCGAGAAAAAAGGGGGGTCCCAAAACGTGTTTTCTCCATGTTAATTCCCATAGGAAACTTTAGCCACGGCTACAGCCCGAACTGCTGAACGGAATTACACCAAATTTGGCAAAAAGTTAGTGCTTGGTTCAGAAAGCGCCCTTTTTTTTTAAATGGTGTAAATCCATTCAGTAGTTGCGGAGAAAATCAAAAAATAGAGGTCAAAAAATCAATTTCCCATAGGAGAATTTAGACACGGTTACAGCCAAAACTGCTGAACGGACTTACACCAAATTTGGCAAAAAGGTAGTGCTTGGTTCAGAAAGCGCCCTTTTTTAAATGGTGTAAATCCGTTCAGTAGTTCCTGAGAAATTCAAAAAATAAAAGTTTCAATATCTATGGCCGCAGTGGATCCGCGCACCCTCCCGATCACGAGCTTCATGCTAATTGGCTGTCAACACTCCAAACCAGGAAGTGTTGGCAGCAATCTTGTGCCTCGGTAACCGAGGCACAAGAAAAGAGAAAAACTAAGGCGCAAAACAAGAAAAGGGGGCAGGTAGAAACACCCTGACCCCATAGGCCTGCTCAGGGGGTCCCACAAGGACCCCCAGGGCCCAAAAAAGCATTTTTTTTTTTTTTTAAATGAGAAATTCGCGTAGGATCCGCGAATCCCACTGTGAAAAAAAAAACAAAGCGCGGCCTCCCGCGCTTCGTTAATATTTAGCCCCCGGGTGGGCCAGGTCCCGGGGGCATGTTCAACATAACACCCGGGGCTTGTCTGAAATATTTGCGGGGGGCACACAGCCCCCCGCAGCCCCGGGGACCGCCACCCCCCGGGGCTTTTGTCAAATATTTGCGGGGGGCACACAGCCCCCCCGCAGCCCCGGGGACCGCCACCCCCCGGGGCTTGTTTTTGTAAATAATTTACCTGTGTGGGGGGGCTCGAGCCCCCCCACACACCCCGGGGACCGCCACCTCCCCGGGGCACTAATTATTTAAATATGCGGACCCCCAGAGCCCCGGGGACCACCACCTCCCCGGGGCTTTGAAAATGTTGGGAGGGGGGCCGTGCGGCCCCCCTCCTGGAGCCCGTGATGGCCCTAGGGATCGCCACCCCCCAGGGCCGGCTCCTGCAGTGTCCCAGGGTGCCCACCCCTGGGACACTGCTGTTTGCAATGACAGGGCGGGAGCCTCACGGCTCCCACCCTGTCATTGCAAACTGTGGTTTGGGTTTTGAAAGCGAGTGCAGGAACCCTGCTCTCGCTTTCAAAAATCAAACCACATTGCTTTTCCACACGGGGAGCTGCATGTCAGCAGCTCCCCGTGTGGAAAAGCAATGCCGGCTCCCGCAGGAGGCGGGGAGCCGGCGGGACCGTGGGGGAATTGGGGACCCCCCTGGTCCCCAACGAGAGGCCAGGCCCTGGGGGATGGGGTCCCCGGGGCCATGAGTGGCCCGGGAGGGGGGCCACGTGGCCCCTCTCCCCATTATAAAAAATAAAAAAAACATGGAAAGGCCGGCCCCGGGGGATGGGGTCCCCAGGGCCATAAATGGCCTGAGGAGGGGGGCCACGCAGCCCCCCTCCAATAATTTAATTTTTTTAAAAAACACTGGCCATGCCCCTGGGAATGGGGTCCCCGGGGCTGCATATGGCCTCGGGAGGGGGGCCACGCGGTCCCCTTTCATTTAAAAAAAAAAAAATAGGGGTGAGGCTCTGGGGGATGGGGTCCCCAGGGCCAATAAAATAGGAAAGGTAGGGGGGCCCTTCTTAAAAAAAAAATAAAAACAAAAGACCGGCATCGCGCCGGAGGCCCCGCCCCCTCCCTGCAGCACTCTGCAAACGCACCCACAGAGCTGCGTTGCAGAGTGGTGTAAAAAGGGGCGTGGCCTGGGTCACCTCTCTGCAATGCAGCCCTGTGGCGCTTACTGGAGGTACGTGGTGGGCTAGTTGAACCCCAGGGACCCTCAGGATTGAAGAGGAATTAATTCCCCAAATTAAAACGTGCCACAGGGCGTGTTTGCACACATATCACCTCAGGACCCCCCCCTCCCTTCACCACTGTGCAAACGCGCCCCGTAGCGCGTTTTAAGAGGTAGTTTTAATCCCCCTGCCCTATTATGTACTAGGGCCTTACAGAGGAGGTCATGCTAATCACAGGGGTACCCCAACGCATAGTGTTCCCTAGTGTATGTAGGTGTTTTCACTGTATTCTAAGTGTCTTTTAGCATAGCACTGGCTCTAGGCCTGGTTAGTCAGAGTCAGTTACCACCAGTACCCGTCTGAAAAAGTTGTGGGCACAGGGTGATTTTGCAACAAGGCCTCTTTCTGCTCCTCTGTTGGTTCTTTCTGCACATGTCTTGCTTCTTCCTGCACTTTTCTTCGTCTTTGTGGAATTCTGTTGCTTCTTTCTGCATTTCTTTTGCTTCTTTCTGTGAGTTTTTTCTTCTTTCTTCACATGTCCTACCTCTGTAGGCATAGTTAGAGACTAGCATTTAAAAAACCTTTGAAATTCACTTAAAAACCATAGGTTTCAGGCACGTTATAGTTAGAAATTAGCATTTAAAAAACCTTAGAAATTCACTGAAAAAACCATAGGTTTCAGGCACGTTAACCCCTTCGCTGCTAGGCCTTTCCCCCCCCCTGTGCTAAGCCTTTTTTTGGCTATTTGGGGTAGTGCGCGCTTAGGCCCCTGTAACTTTTTGACCACATAAGGTATCCACGCCAAATTTGCGTCCTTTTTTCTAACATCATGGGGATTGTAAAGGTACCCAGGGTTTGTGGATTCCCCTGGAGGGGACCCAGAAATTAGCCAAAATACAGCTAAATTTTGTTTTTTTGGGGAAAATGCGAAAAAGGGCTGCAGATGAAAGCGTCTTGTTTTTTCCTGCAAATGGCATCAAAAGGGGTTGTGGTGATGAAATCACCATCATCCCAGCTTTCAGGGACAAGCAGACTTTTGTCAGAAAACCAACTTTTTTACACAGTTTTGGCATTTTTCTGGGACATAGCCTATTTTTGCTATTTTTTGTGCTTTCAACCTCCTTCCAGTTAATGGTAGAAATGGGTATTAAACCAATAATGGATCCTGGAAAGCCATACATTTATGAAAAGTAGACAAAATTCTGAATTCAGCAAGGGGTCATTTGTGTAGATCCTTAAAGTTTTCCTTATAGAAACTAACAGTTAAATAAAGGAACAATTGAAAATTAGTTGAAAAAAACAGCAATTTGTGTCAACGTTTTCACCTGTAACTTCTTCTAATTATGACAGCTATTTGAAAGCAATATACCGTTATATCCGCTGGACCTTTCTGGTTGTGGGGATATATAGGACTTGTACGTTCACCAAGAACCCGACGAACCCAGAGCCAATAACTGAGCAGCATCTTGCAATGGTTTTTTATTATGTACCGGGTATATAGCAATTATTTTGGGAAAATGTATACATGGAAAAATTGTTATGAAAGACACCTATGTATTTCTGAAATGGGAACAAAATGTAGATTTTAGAAACAGTAGATATTTGGACATTTCCGAAATTGGGAGTACCCATACTAGCATGAGAATTATAGGTCATTTTTCAAAATGACTTATTTTTTACACATTGTCTTTCATTTGGAAGGCAGAAATGAATCGAAAGTCAATAGGTAATAACAGTTGCTCTACAATTCTGTGTTACCCTAAGTCTCCCGATAAAAATGGTACCTCACTTGTGTGGGTAGGCCTTGTGCCCACAACAGGAAATGGCTCAAAATTCAACGTGGACATACCACATTTTCCCAATGAAAAATGACCCTTTTTTTGCAAAGTGCCTAGCTGTAGTTTTTGAACCCTAGCTCTGCGGGCACTTAGGGAAACCTAGCAAACCTATACATTTTTGAAAACTAGACAGCCAGGGGAATTCAGGATGGGGTGACTTGACTGGCTCCCACCAGGTTCTGTTACCCAGAATCCCTTGCAAACTTAAAGAATTGGCAAAAAAACTACATTTTCCTCACTTTTCTGTGGTGGAAAGTTCTGGAATCTGCGTGGATCCACAAAATTCCACCCACCCCACGTTCCCCAAGGTCTTCCGAAAAAAATGGTACCTCACTTGTGTGGGTAGGCCTAGTGCCCGCGACAGGAAGCAGCACAAAACGCAACGTGGACGCACCACATTTTCACAGTGAAAAATGACCCTTTTTTTGCAAAGTGCCAAGCTGTAGCTTTTGAACCCTAGCTCTGCCGGCACTTAGGGAAACCTAGCAAACCTATACATTTTTGAAAAGTAGACACCCAGGGGAATCCAGGATGGGGTGACTTGACTGGCTCTCACCAGGTTCTGTTACCCAAAATCCCTTGCAAACCTAAAAATTGGCAAAAAACACATTTTCCTCACTTTTCTGTGGTGGAAAGTTCTGGAATCTGCGTGGATCCACAAAATTCCACCCACCCCACGTTCCCCAAGGTCTTCCGAAAAAAATGGTACCTCACTTGTGTGGGTCGGCCTAGTGCCCGCGACAGGAAGCAGCGCAAAGCGCAACGTGGACGCACCACATTTTCACAGTGAAAAATGACCCTTTTTTTGCAAAGTGCCTAGCTGTAGTTTTTGAACCCTAGCTCTGCCGGCACTGAGGGAAACCTATCAAACCTATACATTTTTGAAAAGTAGACACCCAGGGGAATAAAGGATGGGGTGACTTGACTGGCTCTCACCAGGGTCTGTTACCCAGAATCCCTTGCAAACCTAAAAAATTGGCAAAAAACACATTTTCCTCACTTTTCTGTGGTGGAAAGTTCTGGAATCTGCGTGGATCCACAAAATTCCACCCACCCCGCGTTCCCCAAGGTCTTCCGAAAAAATGGTACCTCACTTGTGTGGGTAGGCCTAGTGCCCGCGACAGGAAGCAGTGCAAAACGCAACGTGGACGCACCACATTTTCACAGTGAAAAATGACCCTTTTTTGCAAAGTGCCTAGCTGTAGTTTTTGAACCCTAGCTCTGCCGGCACTTAGGGAAACCTAGCAAACCTATACATTTTTGAAAAGTAGACACCCAGGGGAATCCAGGATGGGGTGACTTGACTGGCTCTCACCAGGTTCTGTTACCCAGAATCCCTTGCAAACCTAAAAATTGGCAAAAACCACATTTTCCTCACTTTTCTGTGGTGGAAAGTTCTGGGATCTGCGTGGATCCACAAAATTCTACCCACCCCGCGTTCCCCAAGGTCTTCCGAAAAAAATGGTACCTCACTTGTGTGGGTAGGCCTAGTGCCCGCGACAGGAAGCAGCACAAAACGCAACGTGGACGCACCACATTTTCACAGTGAAAAATGACCCTTTTTTTGCAAAGTGCCTAGCTGTAGTTTTTGAACCCTAGCTCTGCCGGCACTTAGGGAAACCTAGCAAAACTATACATTTTTGAAAAGTAGATACCCAGGGGAATCCAGTATGGGGTGACTTGACTGGCTCTCACCAGGTTCTGTTACCCAGAATCCCTTGCAAACCTAAATAAATTGGCAAAAAAAACACATTTTCCTCACTTTTCTGTGGTGGAAAGTTCTGGAATCTGCGTGGATCCACAAAATTCCATCAACCCCGCATTCCCCAAGGTCTTCCGAAAAAAATGGTACCTCACTTGTGTGGGTAGGCCTAGTGCCCTCGACAGGAAGCAGCGCAAAATCCAACGTGGACGCACCACATTTTCACAGTGAAAAATGACCCTTTTTTGCAAAGTGCCTAGCTGTAGTTTTTGAACCCTAGCTCTGCCGGCACTTAGGAAACCTAGCAAACCTATACATTTTTGAAAAGTAGACTCCCAGGGGAATCCAGGATGGGGTGACTTGACTGGCTCTCACCAGGTTCTGTTACCCAGAATCCCTTGCAAACCTAAAAAATTGGCAAAAAACCAAATTTTCCTCACTTTTCTGTGGTGGAAAGTTCTGGAATCTGCGTGGATCCACAAAATTCCACCCACCCCGCGTTCCCCAAGGTCTTCTAAAAAAAATGGTACCTCACTTGTGTGGGTATACCTAGTGCCCGCGACAGGAAGCAGCACAAAACGCAACGTGGACGCACCACATTTTCACAGTGAAAAATGACCCTTTTTGCAAAGTGCCAAGCTGTAGTTTTTGAACCCTAGCTCTGCCGGCACTTAGGGAAACCTAGCAAACCTATACATTTTTGAAAAGTAGATACCCAGGGGAATCCAGGATGGGGTGACTTGACTGGCTCTCACCAGGTTCTGTTACCCAAAATCCCTTGCAAACCTAAACATTGGCAAAAAAACACATTTTCCTCACTTTTCTGTGGTGGAAAGTTCTGGAATCTGCGTGGATCCACAAAATTCCACCCACCCCACGTTCCCCAAGGTCTTCCGAAAAAAATGGTACCTCACTTGTGTGGGTCGGCCTAGTGCCCGCGACAGGAAGCAGCGCAAAGCGCAACGTGGACGCACCACATTTTCACAGTGAAAAATTACCCTTTTTTTGCAAAGTGCCTAGCTGTAGTTTTTGAACCCTAGCTCTGCCGGCACTGAGGGAAACCTATCAAACCTATACATTTTTGAAAAGTAGACACCCAGGGGAATAAAGGATGGGGTGACTTGACTGGCTCTCACCAGGGTCTGTTACCGAGAATCCCTTGCAAACCTAAAAAATTGGCAAAAAAACACATTTTCCTCACCTTTCTGTGGTGGAAAGTTCTGGAATCTGTGTGGATCCACAAAATTCCATGCACCCCGCGTTCTCCAAGGTCTTCCGAAAAAAATGGTACGTCACTTGTGTGGGTAGGCCTAGTGCCCGCGACAGGAAGCAGCGCAAAACGCAACGTGGACGCACCACATTTTCACAGTGAAAAATGACCCTTTTTTTGCAAAGTGCCTAGCTGTAGTTTTTGAACCCTAGCTCTGCCGGCACTTAGGGAAAACTAGCAAACCTATACATTTTTGAAAAGTAGACTCCCAGGGGAATCCAGGATGGGGTGACTTGACTGGCTCTCACCAGGTTCTGTTACCCAGAATCCCTTGCAAACCTAAAAATTGGCAAAAAAACACATTTTCCTCACTTTTCTGTGGTGGAAAGTTCTGGAATCTGCGTGGATCCACAAAATTCCACCCACCCCGCGTTCCCCAAGGTCTTCCGAAAAAAATGGTACCTCACTTGTGTGGGTAGGCCTAGTGCCCGCGACAGGAAGCAGCACAAAACGCAACGTGGACGCACCACATTTTCACAGTGAAAAATGACCCTTTTTTGCAAAGTGCCTAGCTGTAGTTTTTGAACCCTAGCTCTGCCGGCACTTAGGGAAACCTAGCAAAACTATACATTTTTGAAAAGTAGACACCCAGGGGAATCCAGGATGGGGTGACTTGACTGGCTCTCACCAGGTTCTGTTACCCAGAATCCCTTGCAAACCTAAAAATTGGCAAAAAAACACATTTTCCTCACTTTTCTGTGGTGGAAAGTTCTGGAATCTGCGTGGATCCACAAAATTCCATCCACCCCGCATTCCCCAACGTCTTCCGAAAAAAATGGTACCTCACTTGTGTGGGTAGGCCTAGTGCCCTCGACAGGAAGCAGCGCAAAATCCAACGTGGACGCACCACATTTTCACAGTGAAAAATGACCCTTTTTTTGCAAAGTGCCTAGCTGTAGTTTTTGAACCCTAGCTCTGCCGGCACTTAGGGAAACCTAGCAAACCTATACATTTTTGAAAAGTAGACTCCCAGGGGAATCCAGGATGGGGTGACTTGACTGGCTCTCACCAGGTTCTGTTACCCAGAATCCCTTGCAAACCTAAAAATTGGCAAAAACACATTTTCCTCACTTTTCTGTGGTGGAAAGTTCTGGAATCTGCGTGGATCCACAAAATTCCACCCACCCCGCGTTCCACAAGGTCTTCCAAAAAAAATGGTACCTCACTTGTGTGGGTAGACCTAGTGCCCGCGACAGGAAGCAGTGCAAAACGCAACGTGGACGCACCACATTTTCACAGTGAAAATGACCCTTTTTTTGCAAAGTGCCTAGCTGTAGTTTTTGAACCCTAGCTCTGCCGGCACTTAGGGAAAACTAGCAAACCTATACATTTTTGAAAAGTAGACACCCAGGGGAATCCAGGATGGGGTGACTTGACTGGCTCTCACCAGGTTCTGTTACCCAGAATCCCTTGCAAACCTAAAAATTGGCAAAAACAAATTTTCCTCACTTTTCTGTGGTGGAAAGTTCTGGAATCTGCGTGGATCCACAAAATTCCACCCACCCCGCGTTCCCCAAGGTCTTCCGAAAAAAATGGTACCTCACTTGTGTGGGTAGGCCTAGTGCCCGCGACAGGAAGCAGCACAAAACGCAACGTGGACGCACCACATTTTCACAGTGAAAAATGACCCTTTTTTGCAAAGTGCCTAGCTGTAGTTTTTGAACCCTAGCTCTGCCGGCACTTAGGGAAACCTAGCAAAACTATACATTTTTGAAAAGTAGACACCCAGGGAATCCAGGATGGGGTGACTTGACTGGCTCTCACCAGGTTCTGTTACCCAGAATCCCTTGCAAACCTAAAAAATTGGCAAAAAACCCACATTTTCCTCACTTTTCTGTGGTGGAAAGTTCTGGAATCTGCGTGGATCCACAAAATTCCATCCACCCCGCTTTTCCCAAGGTCTTCCGAAAAAAATGGTACCTCACTTGTGTGGGTAGGCCTAGTGCCCTCGACAGGAAGCAGCGCAAAATCCAACGTGGACGCACCACATTTTCACAGTGAAAAATGACCCTTTTTTTGCAAAGTGCCTAGCTGTAGTTTTTGAACCCTAGCTCTGCCGGCACTTAGGAAACTTAGCAAACCTATACATTTTTGAAACGTAGACACCCAGGGGAATCCAGGATGGGGTGACTTGACTGGCTCTCACCAGGTTCTGTTACCCAGAATCCCTTGCAAACCTAAAAAATTGGCAAAAAACACATTTTCCTCACTTTTCTGTGGTGGAAAGTTCTGGAATCTGCGTGGATCCACAAAATTCCACCCACCCCGCATTTCCCAAGGTCTTCTGAAACAAATGGTACCCGAGGGGGGCAGAAAGACTGTGGCTATTCTTTTGGGGGGTCGGGGGCATTGGGATGCCTATTCTGGTCAGCCCCCACCCATGCGTATAAAAAAGCCAGCATAATCGCTGGCACATAGTGGGCTTTCTGCCCCCCCGGGGGGCAGATCAGGGGCTCCTGCCCACATCTGACTCCTGGGAGGGGCAGAAAGACAGTGACATCTTTTTTGGGGTGGGTGGGGGCATTGGCATGTCCATTCTTGGCAGCCCCCACCCCGAACTTTGTAATAAAAATCCCTGGTGGCTAGTGGGCTTTCTGCCTCCCGGGGGGCAGATAAGGTGCTATTGCCCCATCTGCCTCCCAGGGGGGGCAGAAAGACTGTAGCATTTTTTGTGGGTGGGGGCATTGACATGCCCATTCTGGGCAGCCCCCACCCCTACCTATATAAAAAAATCCCTGGCGCTTAGTGGGCTTTTGCCTTCTCCCCGGGGGAAGATCAGGGGCTATTGCCCCCATCTGCCTCCTGGGGGCAGAAAGTCTTTTTTTTTCTTTGGGGGGTAGGGTGGGGGCAGCACCCACCCCGGGCCTATAAAAAAAATAATCCCTGGCATCTAGGATGTTTCTGAACCCCCGGCGGGGCAGATTGGTGGCCACTGCCACGATCTGCCCCCCGGGGGGGCAGAAAGACTGGAATTTCGTGGGGAGGGGTGGGGGCATTGGCATGCCCATCTTGGGCAACCCCCACCCCTAAATGTATCGAGGGGAAAAACCCTGGTGTCTAGTGGGCTTTCTGCCCCTGGGGGCAGATTGGGGGCTACTGCCCCCATCTGCCCCCCAGGAGGGGCAGAAAGACTGTACCTTTGTGTCGGGGGTGGGGGCATTGGCATGCCCATATTGGGCAGCACCTACCCCAAATTATAATTTTAAAAAATCCCTGGTATCTAGTGGGCTTTCTGCCCCCCAGGAGGGGCAGAAAGACTGTACCTTTGCGGCGGGGGGTTGGGGGCATTGGCATGCCCATATTGGGCAGCCCCCACCCCTAACTATAATTTTTTTAAATCCCTGGTATCTAGTGGGCTTTCTGCCCCCTGGGGGCAGATTGGGGCTACTGCCCCATCTACTTCCCAGGGGGCAGAAAGACTAATTTTGTGGCCGGGGGGGGTGGGGGCATCGGCATGCCCGTTTTGGGCAGCCCCCACCCCTAATAAACATGCCATAAAAATCCCTGGTGTCTAGTGGGCTTTCTACCACCCCGGGGGGGCATATTGGGGGCTACTGCCCCCATCTACCCCCCAGGGGGGGCAGAAAGACTAATCATGCCAAAAATGGTATGGGGGGAGCAAAGGCCCTTGCCCAAGGGGCCGCTCCCCCCTCCCTGGTGCCTAGTGGGTGGATCCCTGCTTGGGGATCACCCTCCTGGGGCGATCCCCAAGCAGGGATCCACTAGTGAGGGTACCATTGGAAAGGGTAGATTCTCCCCTTTCCAACGATACCTCTCCTGAGTTTCTACGTGCTCAGGGGGCTGAGATGTGATGTAATTTGAGATGTCATGAGTGATGTCATCAGTGATGTCACTGACCATGTCATGAGTGATGTAATATGTGACGTCATCAGCAGTGCATTGCGGGGGCACGAGTTATAGTTAGCTGAACTAACTATAACGGGGGAATTTCACGGGTTTTGTACGAGTGAAATGTCCAACTAACTATAACGCCCCTGAAACCTATGTTTTTTTCAGTGAATTTCTAAGGTTTTTTTAATGCTAATTTCTAACTATAACGTCCCTGAAACCTATGGTTTTTTCAGTGAATATACATATATATATATATATATATCCACAATGTGATCCCTTTGATCAGTGCGCTCTCGCAGCGGGTGCTCAGCGTGGGGGCCGGATCCTGGCCCCTGATTCAATTTTACACACAAGGGACGCGGCACTCAGGAGTGAAGATTATTCAAATGAGTTTATTTGCACAACTCAACCAATGCGTTTCAGCCCTCTCACGGCTTTGCTCACGGTTAGTGAGTCCTTTCTTTGTTGCACTATTTAAACCCAGCTGGCCTCAATGTGGCATTCTGGGTCATGTAGTGCATTACATTCAACAATACATTATTTACAGAAAGGAAATATAACTGTTATTGTTATTTTCAATGGAGGCGAGTTAGTTCTTAGAGGCATACTTATATTATCTCATGATATAGTATCCTGCGACATTACAATTATTACCAATTTAACACACATCATTGATTTTTATGATGTTTTAACAAGATGACTTGAATTTCCGAGTTTAGTACTCAACATTTGTTTTTAGACACATTTTATACTAGACACATATTTTACTGAGTTTTTAACAGGATTTAGTATCCTGTAGTTTTTTACAGAACATTGATGTTTTGGCATTTTAAAGATAGCTACAATAATGTTCTATGTATTTTATTTGATGTTCATTCCAAGTGTGTATAAAGCTCTTCGTCATTGTTCATCCCCCTCGGGTCTTTGTTTTGAGTCTGACAATATAACGTGATTCCATCTGACGTAGTTTTTTATTCTGTTTCCACCACGTTCATCCAGTGTGATTGCCTTAATGCCATAGTAGCACATCGCTCTCCAATCTCCTTTTTGGCATAATATCATATGCTTGGCAGTTGCATATGAGAGATATTTGTTCTTCACTGCTCTGATGTGCTCCAGAATGCGCTTCTGCAAGGTGCAGATCGTGCTGCCGATGTATTTACTACCACAATTACATTCAATGATGTATATCACATATTGTGAGGTGCACGTGATTTTTTGGTTTAGGATGATCGTATTTCCATTAGGTTCCACAATGTTTTTTTTGTTTTTACCAATCTTGCATGAATTTCATTTTGTAAAGCCATTTTGTTGTTCCATTAGCCAGTTGGTGTCTAATCGCTGTTTGAAATGGCTTTTTGTTAGCATGTCCTTTAGAGATTTTGTTTTTCTGTAGGTCACAGTTGGTTTTGATCCAATAAGTTGTCCTATATCTGGATCTTTTTCAATTAAGTGCCAATGTTTTTGATCTTTCCCATGATCTTTCCACTTTCTTTACTATATGTAGTTATGAAACGTGGCGCTTGTTGTTTTTCACAATTTACCGGTTTTTTCTTTGGTATCAATGTTTTTTGATCAATTCTTCTTTTGCTTTTTTTCAGTGTTGATTCTTTATATCCCCTTGCTTTTAGCCTTTCCATGGTTTTTTGATTTTTCTTCAGCATACTCTGGTTTGGAACAGTTCCGCTTCATTCGCATGAATTCTCCATACGGTATATTGTCAATTAATGATTTTGGATGGAAACTTGTCCCATGTAATATACTGTTGGTGGCCGTTTCTTTTCTGTAGAGTATGGAGTGTATCTCGTCATCCTTAATATATATTAGGGTGTCAAGAAAGGCAATCTTCGTTTTGTTTGTATTGCATGTAAAAGATAGACCAATTTGGTTGTTATTCAGTTTTTTGAAAATATCTTTGAAAATCTTGTTCTGTCCCGTTCCATATTAGGAATAAATCGTCTATGAAACGGACCCATAGTATTATTTTGTCTAGATCTTCTTGATTCTCCACATCCCACGCTCTCCAATCTCCTTTTTGGCATAATATCATATGCTTGGCAGTTGCATATGAGAGATCTTTGTTCTTCACTGCTCTGATGTGCTCCAGAATGCGCTTCCGCAAGGTAGACCAATTTCTAGCACCAATTGCGCAAAGCATGAGCTCTTACATCAGAGATACGGGTGATTTTTTAAGGATACTCACAGGCATCACATGGAATAGTGAACTCCTGTTAATAACAATAGATGTGGTATCGCTATACACTTCGATCCGACATGAGATAGGCCTAAACGCATGCAGATATTTTTTACGACAGAGAAAAATATCGGAGATGAAACATACCCAAATGCTACTCACCATGATCGAACTGTGTCTCACTAACAATATCTTCTACTTTAATAAAGAACTTTTTAAACAGCGTTGCGGAACTGCCATGGGCATTTCTTTTTCTCCAAACTATGCCAATATTACAATGGGGTGGTGGGAGAAATTGGTGGCGTGGGATGTGGAGAATCAAGAAGATCTAGACAAAATAATACTATGGGTCCGTTTCATAGACGATTTATTCCTAATATGGAACGGGACAGAACAAGATTTTCAAAGATATTTTCAAAAACTGAATAACAACCAAATTGGTCTATCTTTTACATGCAATACAAACAAAACGAAGATTGCCTTTCTTGACACCCTAATATATATTAAGGATGACGAGATACACTCCATACTCTACAGAAAAGAAACGGCCACCAACAGTATATTACATGGGACAAGTTTCCATCCAAAATCATTAATTGACAATATACCGTATGGAGAATTCATGCGAATGAAGCGGAACTGTTCCAAACCAGAGTATGCTGAAGAAAAAATCAAAAAAACCATGGAAAGGCTAAAAGCAAGGGGATATAAAGAATCAACACTGAAAAAAAGCAAAAGAAGAATTGATCAAAAAACATTGATACCAAAGAAAAAACCGGTAAATTGTGAAAAACAACAAGCGCCACGTTTCATAACTACATATAGTAAAGAAAGTGGAAAGATCATGGGAAAGATCAAAAAACATTGGCACTTAATTGAAAAAGATCCAGATATAGGACAACTTATTGGATCAAAACCAACTGTGACCTACAGAAAAACAAAATCTCTAAAGGACATGCTAACAAAAAGCCATTTCAAACAGCGATTAGACACCAACTGGCTAATGGAACAACAAAATGGCTTTACAAAATGAAATTCATGCAAGATTGGTAAAAACAAAAAAACATTGTGGAACCTAATGGAAATACGATCATCCTAAACCAAAAATCACGTGCACCTCACAATATGTGATATACATCATTGAATGTAATTGTGGTAGTAAATACATCGGCAGCACGATCTGCACCTTGCAGAAGCGCATTCTGGAGCACATCAGAGCAGTGAAGAACAAATATCTCTCATATGCAACTGCCAAGCATATGATATTATGCCAAAAAGGAGATTGGAGAGCGATGTGCTACTATGGCATTAAGGCAATCACACTGGATGAACGTGGTGGAAACAGAATAAAAAAACTACGTCAGATGGAATCACGTTATATTGTCAGACTCAAAACAAAGACCCCGAGGGGGATGAACAATGACGAAGAGCTTTATACACACTTGGAATGAACATCAAATAAAATACATAGAACATTATTGTAACTATCTTTAAAATGCCAAAACATCAATGCTCGGTAAAAAACTACAGGATACTAAATCCTGTTAAAAACTCAGTAAAGTATGTGTCTAGTATAAAATGTGTCTAAAAAACAAATGTTGGGTACTAAACTCGGAAATTCAAGTCATCTTGTTAAAACATCATAAAAATCAATGATGTGTGTTAAATTGGTAATAATTGTAATGTCGCAGGATATTATATCATGAGATAATATAAGTATGCCTCTAAGAACTAACTCGCCTCCATTGAAAATAACAATAACAGTTATATTTCCTTTCTGTAAATAATGTATTGTTGAATGTAACGCACTACATGTCCCAAAATGCCACATTGAGGCCAGCTGGGTTTAAATAGTGCAACAAAGAAAGGACTCACTAACCGTGAGCAAACCCGTGAGAGGGCTGAAATGCGTTGGTTGAGTTGTGCAAATAAACTCATTTGAATAATCTTCACTCCTGAGTGCCGCGTCCCTTGTGTGTAAAATATATATATATATATATATATATATATATATATATATATATATATATATATATATATATATTTACTTGTTACATTTTTATATAATTTTAAAATTATAAAATGCATTAAAATTATTAGTTATATAATAGTTTTAAAGTAAATATATATATATTAATTATTATATATGTCGATTTAACTTTTTTAAATTAAGTTTATTTGTTATATTTTTTAAAATGTATATTAAATCCATTTTATTTAATATATTTAATATTTCTTAATTTATTTTATATATATAAAAAACAATATTTTGTTAAACTATATTTAGGGCATTGATATTTTGTTTTCGATATTTTTGTATTTACCACTATAAGTATAGGATGTAGATATTTTTGACTTCGATATTTTGGTCACAATATTTTTGTATGGGGATATTTTGGGTGTCGATATTTAGCCAGTGTACCATTTCAAGGTCCCTTGTTTAGCGCATTGCATCAACCTGATTGTGCAGGACTTCCTCAAAAAAGAAGACATAGTCTGCAACTTACTGAACACCTGCAGAAGTATCTGAACTCATTTCAGCCATTCTTTTACAGCCCGGGAGCAGTTGAGGATCATTCAGTGTGCAAATAGACTACCAGTTAAAGCCCTCATACAGGAGGTGCCCGGAAGCAGTTTAGGATCATTCAGTGTGCTAATAGAGTACCAGTTAAAGCCCTCATACAGGAGGTGCCAACATGTTGCAATGTCTGTTTTTCTTCTTGTCCTTCAACAGCAGTGCACTAATAGTCTTGAGACAGAGTTGGACTGACTCGTTAATCAGAGTCAGAGGATTCTAGGACTCAGGGCAGCACTACCTCAACAGCCAGAAGAAGGAAGGTATTGAGTCTATAGACTTCAAAGGGAAACACCTGTACACCTGCATAGACCATGACTTAGGAATGCAGGCATGCAAACACCTTTTCATAGATATAGGTATGATCATTCCATGATGTTGCTGGAGATGTTACGTTTCTGTCTTGAAAACAACTATTTTGTATTCAGAGATGTTTGGTATCGACAACTGGCCTGGATTGCGATGGGAAGTTGTTTCGCTCCAAGCTATGCCTGTATGTTTATGGGATGGTGGGAGGAGAAACATGTCTGGATTGAGGAGAATGAGAGGTGGACAAATCAGATACATAGATGATTTGTTTATGGTATGGGAGGGTCCAGAGGTGGAACTGCATGATTTTCTGAAACATATCTCCCAAAATTCTTTAAATCTTGCCTTCATGCACAAAATTGATAAGACACAAATGGATTTCTTGGATGTCTCAGTTTCAGTAAGAGAGGGTAATATACAGGCCAGTCTGTATTCCAGGGAGACAGCAGGCAATAGCATCCTTCATGCCAAAAGCCACCACCCACAGAATTTCAAATGGAGCATTCCATATGGTGAGCGCCTTAGGGCCAAATGAACTTGCAGCACACCACTGAGCTTTAGCCATGAGGAAGGCAGGATGATCTTGAGATTTAGAGCAAGAGGATATCCTTATAAAATTCTCAATGCTGCCAGTAGGAAAGCAGCCACAACTTCAAGGAAACACCTACCAGTTCAAAAGAAAAAAAGAACAAAAGGATCCCTCTGGGGTCAAATTCATAACCACATACAATAGTGAATCGAGTGCTGTGAAAAAGATTCTTAACATTTGATCAAAACAGATCCCGTTATAGGGAAAACTGTGCCTGCACATCCTCAAGTGACCTATCGGAAATCTAAATCCCTTAAGGACTTCTTTGTACACAGCTACAGAGGTGTCTCTACAAACAGAAGGGGTTGGCTACAAGAGCAGAGAGGTTTCCACAAATGCGGCTGCTTAAAGCCTGCTGTGGCAGCAAGAACAGAAGGGAATACACGCTACCTATTGGGCAAACCAGGGCTATCAATAAATCCATCACATGTGGGAATGATTATGTAGTGTGTGTACTGTAATGTCCTTGGCAATAGCAATATGTTGGTAGCACCATGTGCCTGGTAACTAAGAGGGTGTTGGAACATTATCGAGCTATCAAAAACTGTGATATAAATTATCCAGTAGCCTGACACTGGGAGAAATTCCATTAGCATAATGCTGATTTATTGTCATATTTTGGCATTGACAGGATCCCGCCGAATGTCCGTGATGGAGACAGGGAGAGAAAATTAAGACGTTTGGAGTCGGAATATATAATCCTGCTTGGGAGCAAATCCCCGGGAAGCCTCAATGAGAATGAGGAACTTCATGTGCATATCGGCTGATATGACATTGGATGAATGACAATCTTGCATCAATTTTTCATTTTTGAACCTCATTTATCGATCTCATTTGTGGCTTGAAAGGTTTTTCATTTCTTTCCTCTTATCCGTACTTCTCAGAACTTCGTCATCCATATGTCTTCAATTTTCTTCATATCTGTATATCATTCTTCTGTCCCTCTCGTGAAATGAATTATGGAGCCATTATGTCCTTCTCAGGCTCTCACACTGTCCAGAGTACTTATGGCATGCTTTCCTTTGATCTGTGTGTGTATAAAGTACAAGGGAACCCAATTTAATCAGTCAGGGACCTTGGGAACTAACTTATTTTAAGAGACAGCGGTCCCTGAGTAGACAATGATCAGAAAACAAATAAATATAGCCCCAATCGGTACTATATTGTAGCCATTATTCCATCCGGAAAAAGACAATTTTAATATGCATTCTTATTAAATGTACAGAACATAGAATTTAATAACAGTGGGACACAAGCCTGTATCCATAAACTCACATCACAAGAGAAAACACAAGAGAAGGCTCAGGCAGCATGTAGTTGTCTGTGTATAATCATTACAATGAAACAAACAACAATTGAAGGAGGTCACCTTTACACATAATAGCAAATAAATCAGAGTGTATAAGGCTGACAATTTTGTCGACGGCGTTTCGATCCTTAACATTAATATCGGATCCTCATCAGGACTTTCAAAATAATGCCTGAAAACATGTTGCCTGTAATTAACTTGCGGCAAGAGCAGGAAGCAGAGCGGTGCACAGTAAACAAGGCTTCCCAATTGTAATCACGGACGATGTCCAACCTCGTATTAGGTGGGGAGAATGCCCGCGTTGATTGAATCATTAAATAGGCATCTGAATAAGCGGCAGATAGAAGTCCGGTCACTTGGGAGAAGGCGGCATAATGGCGTCTGCTGTCCAGGAATATTCCTTTGATCTGTGTCACAATTTGTTACAAATTAATGAGTTAATGAGCAGTGGTGGCGACTTTACTTTTCAAGGTTGATTACATGGTGATAGCCTTTACAATATTTGAATTTTCTTGGGGTGGACCTCTTGAACGACAGCCATAGAAACTTGACTCTGGCTCTTTCCAATTACTTACAATTAACTATTTGGTGGGCTCAAAGTATATGAAATCATGTGGGGCATTTCATGCAGTGTGATTATATATTTAAGCCACTCGGTGGCTCGAGTTATGTGACCCCTGACTGAATAAATAATGTTACTTTTGCCACTGGGCAGGCATACAGGGCATGGAATTACATGGGGAATATCATAAAATGTCAACATGTACTAAAGCCACTTGGCCTGTCTATATCTATTGTTGCTTTTCTTATATAATAATTTTATTTTTAGCACTGAATGTAATTTGCTCACCACGAATGTGTTTCAATGCTGCAGCCTGGTTTGGATGTCAACAATTATATGCAAGCAATACCAAGAATGTTAGGAATTACAATTATAATGGATGTTAAATGAATGAGCCGCATAGAGGGAAAAATATGCAGTATTTCGTCTGTTGATGATGACTGTCCACCCTATGTGTGCTTTTTAAGGGCATTAGGGCACCATGTCTCTGTTGTTGTGGCTGTGAGGAAGCTTGGGATCGGGTGAAACGCATTGCCAATAAAGCTTTTGTTGAAAACTGCAACTGTGGAGTGCGAGCCTTCCTGAGGCTATCTTCTCCCAGGATATTTGTTTTGTGATATATACATATATATTGTGATATATATATAGCGGATCCAGTATGTTATTATTTATATCTATTTTATTAATCTGTTAATAATATTTAATTTTCTAAGCACTCGCAGACCCCCATAGTAACCATTGTTGACCCTGGGGGCCCACAAACCACAGGTTAAGAACTGCTGCCATAGACCCTGGGACCACATGAACATTTATGTTTCTGTCCCCTCCACTAGTTGATCTAGGCACTGGGAAAGATATCAAGGTACCATCCTCTCCCATCCTGTAGAGGCATGATTTATCACTGGAATGCCAATGCATCTGGCTTGTGAGTTATCTGGTGGTAGGCGCAGAAAGAATGAGGTAGGGAAAAACTCAATTGATGTATCCAAAAGATACATATCCTTATTAGATGCATTGTGACTTGGGAATAACCATTCCTCCCTAGCCAAATCAATATCAGCAGTACTAGGACTGATGGGCTCTTTACTCTGTGCCACCTTGTCTGTTTATTTACACTTTGGCAACATGTCACCCATTCTCACTAGAATTGGGAGACCCTCAAGATATTCAGAAATGGCCAGCAGACCCCTGCGTATCACCTTCAGCCTCTTCCAATGTGCTTCTTGACCTTGACAAATGGTGCCCCAATCTATTATCCTGGCATCTATTTTAATCACGTCTAATCAGTGTGGGTACTTGTTCCTATGTGAAGAGGGTAAAAAAAACATTAAAGAAAAGGTGTCGTTGGAATATATGCTTCCAGGGGGATCTTCCTTATTTTGAAGTGTTGCCCTCACACACCCATGTGGGTGTCATGCTTCGTCCTCGGGCGTTTTGCTCCTCGTAGTGCCGGCGCTGCAATGCCCCATGGGCCACGTGAGAGGGCTCTTTGTTCGAGATCTTTTCTCGTATCAGCCGTGACAGTGAATGCGGGTGTCTGGGGTATAATGTGTAAGGTGGAGAGTGTGATCTTAAAATTACCTAGAGGAGATCAAATTTTATTCAGAAACCCTTCGGTAAGGTTAAAAACTAAGATGTGGTAGTGTGCGCAAGGTTATGATACACCACTACTCAGTGAGTGTGTTGTAGTAAACTATTGTGGTTTCACTATTCAGGTCAACATGTTTCATGCTATGTTGGTCCAGTACTGAATCCCTAGAGTTTCTTCAGGACCAAAAAATATGTTCCCTACCCCTGAATTAGGGTGGGTATCTAGAGTCTTATTATACTCAATCCCTGGTAGTAATACAATAGATCCTAGGTATCTATGCCATGCTCACCCCAGTACGAATCCATAACTCAACCCCTACTCATAGGTCATAATGTGCCCTAGGTCAAGGCAGGGGACCGCGAGAATATTGCGGTTTAGTTCCATGTGCGGTCAGCAGCCCGTCACCTACCCCTCGTCCTGCCTGCCTGCAGATGTAGATCTATCAGCTTGCTCAATAGATTGTGGTACCCATACTATCATCTTGAAATCCTCTGGCTCTGCTTTCCACTGAGTTAGCAGATGGGACATGAAGGGTTTTGAATGAAACCTTGCCCAATGGATAAGGAAAAATATTGATGCTATGAGTTCCTGGAGTAGGAGCCACTCTTGTACTGGAGCGATCACTGTTTGTATGAGCATCCATAAGTGATTGCAGAGCTTGAATTCTGAGTTATGGTAGAGATACTTTGTCCTTCGCTGTTTGAAAGTCCACTCCTATAAATCCCAATGTTTGAGATGGCCTCAATTTGTTTTATGGTTATGTTGATCAAATGCCCAATTGTCAGTAAACGTGCACATAGTATTTGAATATGGCTCCTCACCAGATGTCTGAATGGGGTATATATCAGTTAGTCACCTGGAAATGGATGCATTTTTATACTCTTTGGGTGTATTACATAATCAACTTCATAAACACTGGGTAAAATGGTAGCTCTATAAAATGAAAATACTTTTCGCATACAGTCAAATGGAGAAATGTCTGGTGATTCTCCCACATTTGAACATGAAGTTAGACATCTTGAAGATCTAATAAAGCTAGATACTTATTGGGATTGATTAATAGGATACCTTACACAATGACTAATTGTGAATGGTCATTTCACAACCCAAATGTTAAGGTTCTTAATCTAACACCAGTCCATAGCATCCTGACATATTTGGCACAAGGATTATGGAGTAAAAAACATTCATCCATTCTGATTTAGCCACTGCGATCCTTCACCCTAGCTGGACTGCTTACAGCCAAATTAAAAGATCACCACAGCCCTGATGTGTTCTCTGTACCTTCACAGCTGCCATTGTAATCTTTTCCTAACTTCTTAAAATCATTGTTTGGCTGATGCCACCATTCTGCTTTCTCTTTTCAGAATGCCATGCTTAGTGTTTAGTGTTACAGCAAACAAATGATGGACGGAATGCTGACAATGCAAACATTCTCCCCCAGTCAAAAGTTCTGGGTTAAATCCATCGTTCTTTTGCCCACTACGCCACCCAAGTTTGAACCCAGCCATATGCAAATCAGTCTTGACCCTGTGCCCCATGGGAACAGTCCAGACCGAACTGCCAGGCCAGGTCCTCCCTGGACCGGAAACAACCATCCTGTGACCGGTTTCAGGGTATGTCACCCTTCTTCAGCCAGGCTAGCTTGAATCCAGTGGCACAGTGAGCAAGGGACCCATGTCTGGGCATACCCATCGCACTTAGGGCGAAAAGTGTTACAGCAAACAAATGATGGACGGAATGCTGACGAAATGCTTAATGTTTAAGCATTTGATTGTAGCTTTGCTTACTGACTTTAGAACCTTACAATAACAATTCCCTTTCATTGTTTTCTTTTAACAAGGTTCAGATTAAACCATTTACAATCTGTTTTGGCAGAACCTCCGGGGTGGTGTAAGATGAAAGATTTGGGCCCTTGTTTGCGTGATAATTTTTCCGGCCAGGACACATTGCATTTTATGATGTTTTGTGATTGCTATTGTTGTATTCGTAAATGATTTATATTGCCATTATTAAAAGACAAGGGCTTCTTGCAAGTAAGACCTACATTATTATACCTCCAGATGTTAAACAGTCCTCTGGAATGTTTTAGTATTGCAAGTTTTTTAGTTGCAGCTGTCCGAAAAAGGAAAAAAACGGGTCCTTTGAGTATTTGTGTATATGTGCTCGATGCAGTAATGCTTGGAAATGATTTTATTGATTTACTGTGATAGTTTCATGATTGAGATTTTAGGGAAGACAGTTGTTTTTTTATTTAAAATGTTTTTACTATATTCTATTGTATGTAATTTAATGATTCTAATCAACCGAATAAAGTATTTTGACTTACTACTGACTTTACTTTTTTCTTTTTAAGAATGTGCCTTTGTCAAAGAGTTACCTAAATTAAGGTGAGGTTTTGTGTTGGTGTTGTGGTCTACAGACAATGTGTCACCTGACATGTCTGTTAAATATACATATGTTCAATATTATCTATATTGAGAAGTAACAATTCATTATATTTCTGTTGGGCGGAAAGCCATCTGACAGCTCATCGGAGGCTTTCCGTCTGACATCCTAGGTTTCCGTCTGACTGCCGTATTATGATACTGGCGGTCAGAGGGAACCTCGTGGGGGAATTCTGCTCACTTCCAACATGCTCACAGAGCCCGTCGGGGCGGTGGGCGGAATTGTAATCCCAAAATGACAGCGGATACAGCCTCGGCTCCTCCATTGGGATTACGATGTCACTTTCTACCCGTCATGAAAAGGCAGGCATAAATTGACTTTGTGGGCCCCTAGCAGGGCCCCCTTCCCTCCTGGCCCACTGCTATGGCACATGGGGGGCACCAATGGTGCCCTCATAAACATCCCTGCAGGGATGTTTGAAAACATCCTTTTTTCTATATCATCTTTTCCACCCGCCACACAAGCTGCAAAAAAAAAAATTGATGGTTCCGACCTCCCATAGGGTGGTTGCATCCTAATACTGCGGGTGGAACCGCCGACTAATGGTCGGGCGGTTCCATTCCCACTACGGTGTTGGTCCGACGCTCGTTCGACGGACATCATAATAGGACCCATAGTCTACCACCAGCAGGATAAACCTTTTCCCATAGGCTGTATTAAAGTCCAGGGCCTGGCAATATTCGCCCTACCCTCTTCAGGGGCGTCACAAACACAGGGAAGGTCTGGAGTCAAGCCTTGCACTTTGTGCATGACTTGCCACTGACGTGACAAGTTGTGCAGGAATGGCAGAAGAAAGCAACCTTTTTGTCTCCTCTGAGGGCAGTTAAAGTGGTTTACCAGCATGCCGTAGGCTTCGGCCTGCTCCAGGTGCCCCCGTCAAACTCCAGTAGGAATCCAACTCCTGTAGGAAGGTCTGATAAGACTGGGGATCACCAGCACTATGACAGATCCAGTGAGCCTCAGGCACATTTAAACGGATGCCATCCTCTCAATGAATAAGGTGATATCAAGAGATATCTTCCTTTTTCTGGGCTCATACTGTTACCGAATGCACTCTAGAGTAATTCATTCTCTCTCCATCTTGCAGAGTTCTGCCTGAGAGGGCCCCCTACAGCTTATCAACTAGCCAGCAATGGCAGGTCACCCTGGAAAGACACCTCTTCAAATTTCAGCTTCAGATATCCCCCTCACAGCTTGACTCCTACCAGACTGTGGGAACTACAGGGGCTGGTTCTCCACACCCTTTCCTCTTCTCTTCCTGGTAGGAACCTGATCCACTCTTTCAGGAATCTGGTCCTCTTTACTCCCCTGATGGGCAGCTCTGGCACTTGTGATCAGCAGCCCTGACTCAGGCAGTCTCAACATTTTAGCACATACCTTGAAATCCACTTCTTTCTAGATAGTATGCTCAACGACATCTCCTGCCAAACAGCCAACAGGTACAGCAGGGCTAATAGTTCTCTTCAAAGAACTAGTGATTCCACCCTACCTCAGAGTAGCCATTGTTACAGGTGACCTGGTTTTCAGCATTCATCACATAGTAGGTCACATTCGGCATTGGGGGTAGCTGGTAAATACCAGCTGATACCTCACAGAATTCATGTTAGTTCCTGAGTCTCTCTTCCTCTTCCTAATGATGGCTGGCCACTGGTTGTACTTTCTAGTATTATCAGACATGGAAACCTGTCCCTTCTCCCTTAATCCATGGACAATATAGTAACATCTGTCCACCATTCCATGACCACTGGGCCAACCTCTTCACCCAGCCCTACACTAACAATGGCCATGGACTGTTATTCCCTCCCTTGTGCAGTTCATAGCACAACCTCTGATGGAGAGTACCAGGGACTTCTTTCTCTTAAACCAGCCCCCTTCTATTCAGAAAGAGTCTGAGATGTCTCCCTTTTGTCAATCTTTTGAGGTTCTTTAGAGAATTCCCTCTTGTTATTATCTTTGCTCTACCAGCCTTCTGGTGTTGAGAACACAAACAACACTTTTTGTGATCTCCCCATTTACTTTCAGGGACACTCTGGTGGTAGGGCAGGGGTCAGCCTGTTTCCCAAGTTTCCTATGATCAGTGAGCTTAGAATCAATCAGGTGCTGGCTCACTTCTCTAAAACAACGACTCAAAACGTGCTCCGATGTAAACAAATTAAACAGCCAATCCTGATCAGATACTTTGCTGTCCTTCACTCTTTTAAATGCTTTTAAAAGAATTAAACAAAATCTTCTGACTGCTGTGAGGCCTCTCTGAACTTAAGGTAAACATTTTTGGGGATGAGTTCAAATTTCTGAATAAAGGTCAAATTGGATGGCATGGTGTCTGTTCTGATTTATTTAGAGTCAACAGAATGCTCATCCCCACAGTAGGCATATGGCATACACATATATATGCTACCCCCTGCCAGCCCCTAACGCACCTCTGGTATCTTGGCAATGCACAATTCAGCCTCATAGGCAGAAAACCATGCATTTATGTCATCCCCAACACATACCTAGGAACAGAATCTTTGGGAATATCAATTTGTAATGACCCTTCATGGGTAAATCAGTGCCATTCCTCATTGTGTCCTTTGCTCTCCGAGACCTAAAGTCTATAATCAACTGGCTGGTTTCATGGGCCATCACAGGCTTTCACTCATATAAGGCAAACCTTTCTATTCCAACAACTGCTCCTACCTCTTTTTCATCATCAGCCAAGGCGGGAACTGACTCCTATTGAGCTGCCAGCCTCAATTCATCAACTGCCAAGGTTGTCTTCTACTTCTCAACAGTCAGGGCAACTATTGCCTTTTTTACCCAGTTTTTTGGGCTATCTTCTCCTCAGCAGCCAGGACAGATTCTGCCTTTTCTCCTCTGCAGCCAAAGCAGCCTTTTGCTCCTCCAGGGCAAAGGTGGCCAATTTCACAGCCAAGTCCTTCTAAGCCAATGCCCACCCACTTTAGTGTGCAAGCCTTCGACTATGTTGGGGATAAACTGCGATAAGACACACTGCTTCTAGTTCTAACTTGAGAAACTGACCAACATTTGCATGGTGTACCCCCTGGCTTCTGGCACAATCTATTTTTGTTGGCTGTAGAACTCTGTTCTTTTTACCCCTGTTAACCAGAAGTAAAGTGCCTGAGTTTCCATTTTTAACACAGTTGAATCAGAATATTCGTAATTGGCATATTATGCTTCCCTATATGTCCCTAGCATATGGCACAAGGTGTACCCAGGGAATATAATTTAAATGCCACTAGTGGACTGCAGCACAAATTATGCCATCCTCTACAGTGGCAGTGTGAACATTGATCCAGACATAACAGTGTAGCCTGACTGCAGCAGTTTAAAAACTCCAATTAGACATGTCAGAATTAACCCTTCTAACAGTTACCCCCTAAGTAGGTATTATAGCCCATAAGGCAGGACACATGGTATTTAAAAGTAGCATGTGTACAAATGTAATGTTAAATACGTCCTTACAGTGACTAGCACCCAAAAGCTATTTTAAATGTAGCAAGGCTGGCTGTACTACTAGAGCACTACTGGGAAGCAGTATTACATTTAATAATGCTATATTTGGCTAGGAAACATCTAGAAACACCTTTCATGGACTCTTTGTCACATTTATTGAAAGCCCAATCCAGTGGTGAAGTCAGATGTTTAACAACTAATAAGAAAAAGATACTTTTAAAAAGGTACCTTTTCCTTGTCTAAATCATCAGGAGGCTGATTTGCATGCACCACCAACTCTAGATATCGGAGTGCTTAAGCACTGAATGAGGTAAGAAAATTGATGCCAGAGCAGAGATAAAGACCTGGGTGTGGGGAGGAGTTTTCTGTTCCTCTAGCAGGATGAACATTTGGGCAGTGTCCGGGAACTGAATATACTTCAAATCAGTCTACCCATTACAGGCAGATGTTAGATGAGACCGACAGAAGAACCTTCTTTTGTTCCACCAACCAGACAGGCACCGATCCAGGTGGGAGAGGACCTGCCCCCATAAGTGATTTTCAGTGACCACACAGAGGAGAAGCTGTTTATTTCCTTTGTGACACCCTTGGAATGGGGGCACAGGCTCTGCAAAAGGGTTTCTTGGATTAAGGCAGAGAGGGGCAGTGTGGGATTATTTGCAGTAGGTACACACAGGAAGTGCTGCAAAAGTGAGTAAGGTAACTCCTGGAACATTTTACTGCATCGGTTAGGGAGGAGCAATGAGTCGAACCCACCCACAAGCTGGTGCCAAGCATACATGTGGCATTCCCATTACCGTCCTCAGAACACTACTGGACCTGAGGAAATCAAAAGTGGAATACACCTGTTGTCTGTGAATTGAGAATAGCCCTGAAAGACTCAACCTGCTCTCTCTTGAACCAAGGCAGGACGAAGATGTGGACTGCAAGGAACATAGAGGTGACCTCCTGTTCAAGCTACAGGGACACAACAGGCTACAAGAGGCCTTTCCTGCACCTGCGCAACTGACCAGTTCCAACTGGACCTTTCCTGGACCTTGCTGTTGGCCTCTATTGGAGATAGCCCAGAGCCAAGTGCTATTCCTGAGGTTCTGGAACCTTGGCTGTATCTAGCTGGATTTTTCTTACCACCCTTTGTGGCTCGAAAGACCTCCAGTGGACTGGGATAAATCTGCCAAGCTTATCCGACCAAGGTGCATTGCAGCTGGGCTGAGTATTCAGGTTTCCCCTACTCTGAGCTTTTTCGTGATGCAACTTTGCCCTGATAGAGGAATTTGAGCTCCAAAAAAGTGACTAAGTGCAAACAAAGAAATCTTGACTGGGTGAAGTTGCCAAAAGTTGTCAGGATTCCACCATTCTGTCACTAGATGTCACCCACGTGGGCCCTTTGGGAACCAGCCTTTACATTAGTATAGGAAAATATACATAACTCCACTTAGAATTCTTAGTTTTGCTTCATCTTCCAGTTCAGATTTCTGCCCCACTTCCCTGTTGCATTTTGGCCCTTGTAATTCCCCCTGTGATCAGCCCCTTTCTAGATCATTATATTTACAAAAATAGAGAGGCAAGTAACAAAAGATTTTCCAACAATAAACACAATCAATATCCTTATCAAAGAACAAAAGTACGATGCGAGAAGTCTTGTGTTCTTTTTATGTTTTTGAGCTTCTTTTATTCATTCTGTGTCATAAAGCATAGACAATTCTGCACAGCCAACACGTTTTATTACATGCAACACACGTAGTGGTGCGGCATAGAGTGTCCCTTGCTGCCATTGCCTGTTTAGCTTTCTCGATTATATCCTGGAGGTGGTTCTCTGTTCACTAGCTTGGTTCCTGATTCATAATTATACTGACCCCTTCATGCCGGCATATATAACCTCTCTCTCTCTTGGCTCCGATTCTTACTCCGTTCCTGGATTTCCTGTGTCCTGGTTTTGATGGTCCTCCACTTTCCCATTCCCACTTCAGCCGTCCCTTTGTTGGTGGTTTCCTGATTCTTTGAACCTGGCTTATTTTTTAAACCTGGGTCCCACCCTGCACTTGTGCTCCTCCAAAGAGGTTCGACATATTTCATCCCTATCATCTCAGCGTGTAATGGTTTGCAACCGACATTGCTGCTGAGTCTCCTTGCACTCTGCTGTGATCCTGCTACTACATTTTTAGTCTTGCTCTTTGCTTTCTGTTTCCATTGTTGTATGATTACATTTTCCTGTACAGAATAGTTATTTGTATCTGTTTTCTGTCTCTTGTTAATCCTGGTTTTTTGTTCCTGTGATTTTCCTGTCCTGCCAAGTTAGGGTGCAGAGTTTTCCTAGTCTTGTTTTCAGTATTCATAGTTCTGTGTATTCCTGTCCTGCTCCTGACATTGGCTCCACTCCAGCTTTTCCCCAAGTCCAGTGTCTGTGTTGGTATACCTTGCTCCTGTCCTGTTGTCCTGTCTTCAGTTTATATTATAATCTTGATTATCCTTGTTACCAAGGGTGCCAGTGTGTTTCTGAGGCCTTGTGGCTCGGGGACAGAGAAGTCCACCCAGCGCATTTTCTCCACAGGATGTGCTGGATGTCTCTGGAACTCTGTGAGATTAATCTGATCTTTGCTTTCTTGTAAGTTCCTTTCATCTCACAGAGAGATCACTATTCAAGGACTATACACACTATAATTTATGATAACCTATTATATTCCTTGTAACCCTTTAGTGTAGTACTTGTGTTATCATATATGTTCCATTTACAGACTTTCAGTGTCCTGATCACAGCCTGTTCCTCCCTACTCTAGTAGTCAGCCTCTGTCATACCTTTCTTTTCAGCAGTCAGGTACTTACTTGTATGAATTGCCCCTTCCTTGGAAATCCCTTTTCCCTACAAGTAGCACACGTCACCTGTAACCCAGTCTTGTCCAGAACTCACCCTACTAGTCCCCTTACAAAAGTATCCAAACGGCGAGGGACCTCTCCTGGGCTCAAATTTCAAATTTCTTTCACCTGAGCTTTCCTGCCAAAAATCAAATTATTCATTGGTACCTAGTCCATAGCCCATCCAGCTTCATGGAGCTCTTTTTGGCTCCAGCCTACCATCTTGCCATGGTGTAGATTTTTGACTTCCATTTTTGAGACTAAGTCCCAGGATAAAACCGCTGGCTGGATTGCATCTGGTTGTTGTATCTGATCCTTGCTTCATGGTGTTCAGTCTCAAATTGCACCTAGGTCTCAGTCTACTAGTTCACCACAATTGGTGCCTAATGCTTTTCGGCATTATTTTTTTCATTTAAAGTTTACAAATTCAGAACTCCTGATCCCCTTAATGGATTTTTTCCTTTTTGGTGTCATTTAATGTATTAACATTTGCTCTATTTTTCTAAATTGGTTTGGGATTTTCCTTGTGTTGTGTTATGACCATAATAATGTCTTAGTACTGCATAAGTACCTTACATTGCCTCTAAGTTAAACCTGTCTGCTCTGTGCCATATTTAAGGTTAATTTTGTGACTTTATTGGTTCACCCTGACAAGGATTGTGTTTGTTACTTAACTAGCAACCCATTTTCTTACAAACACACAGTTGAGGCTGCTTCTTGATGAAAATCCTCCTTTTGCACAGGTATCTCATCATCTGAATACTCATTCTCTTCTGAGGCGATCAGTGTTTTCTCAGTACCTGAGGGCTTTTCCGTACTCCCCCTTCCTGGCATTCTGGCCCGCTCTCAGCTATCATGCTTTGTAGATGGCCTTCATTTCCACTACTGTAATGCCAGCTACTGAAGGCCAGCAAGGTCAGACAGCTCCACCTCCATGTTCCCAAAAATTGATCAAGGTGCAAATATTTGATTAAAAAAAATGACACTTAATCAAAAATTAAAAATATTTAATTTTATAAATTTAAAATTATAAGGGATATGGTTATCACTTTGGGTAAAGTATACCCCTACCAACCTGATTTTAAAAAACCTGGTAAGGTCGAACCACATTTCTAAGAAAATCTGCTCAACCAATGGTAGCTATGGCACAATTAGAAAGAAATCTCTAGAACAGTGCATGCTAAATGGAAACAGTGCCAGCAAGGTTAAAGTAAGGAACACAACTCAATAAAATTCCCAAAATAATTTGAAAAGTTGAGAAAAGTAATAATCAAAAATACACCAAGATCATTAAAATACAGCACCAAAAGGCATGCATCTTGATTTTGAAGTCACCAAGGTTTTACCTTGGTACTTAAACTTATTTAGATGTCCATATCTCTCAGCAAGGAAAGGCTGAAAGCTTTAGCTAGAAAGGGCTCCATGTAGCAGGATGCCTTACCTGAAAACCCTCACTGAAACAGTTTCTAATGCAGCAAATATATGTGGGCAGTACGAGCTTGGTTTCTTTGCCTGCCTATGGTTCAATGTCCTGGGCAAGTCTCAGTGACTTGGCTGGTCCTCCTGAGTTGGAACAAATATCTAAGTTCCTTTTTTCTCTAACTAGAATGTTACTTCTAGTCTGTCCTGCAGCAGCTAAATCCTCTAGTCACTACAGCTTTCCCCAGACAGATATCCTTCAGGGTATAGCCCTTTATAGTCAGCTTGGCCCTCTTGGAGTGAGGAGTCTCTGTTGTATGTCCCTGTACAGGAAAAAAGGAGGCCAACCACTTGACTGCTGGAGTCCGTGGGTGCTAGCAGTATTCAAACGTTCTTGAGTTCTTAAGTGAATCCTCTTCTATCAAGAGCCAGACCTAAGGATTTCTCTTTCAGCAGGGCCTTCTTCTTCAGGTGGAGTCATTTGTGGTCCAGAAAATTCCTGAGAAGATGATCGTTGAGATGTCAGATTTTCCTATACACTAAAAAGGGATTGGATAAATTCTGCTATTCATTACTAGCTATTTTTTCATATTCCCCCACCTGTTTCTACAAGACTTACACGTTGCTTTACTGCAAATTTACCCAGGAGCCCCTGTTTCAATATGGCAGAACACATTTGCTACCAAGCAGGCCTGCCTTCGGCTCCAAGGTCAATGAGCTCTCCTTCTACCTGAAAGTGCCAACATTTTCCTGTCCTATACTCTGCTTGAGCCCGGCTTTTTAGGAAGTCCTGGGATTAAAATGCAGAAACCCTACCTGTCTTTTTCAAGTCATAAAGAGGACAGCTAAAGCTGCATGTGTTCTGATAACTGTTCCTGTCCTCTTACAGACAGCTACTTTCTGCTACATGGTCAGTAGTCAACATCCTTCTGTTCTTCCTGGGCTCAGAGGCAGGCTATTGTCTTCTAAGTCAGAGTTGTTAAACCTCTCATGTGTTAACTATTGTGCATTTCAGATATTGAGTTGCTGGGTAGCAAAATCTGGGCAGGTCGGTTATGGCTACGGCATCACAAAGTACATTTTACATAGTTACTTTTCCCTTAAGTTATCGAAAATCTGATTTCTCCATGAAATCAGATTTTGAAGATTAAGCATTGAATAACTCTGAAGCCTGTTTCTAATATTTTCCTAGGCAAAGATAGAAAATAAAGTTTCCATCCTATATAGACCTATTTAGGGAAAATTCAAGCAAAGCCTACAGAGTGAAAACATATTTGGGTTTTATTTCAATGTGAGAAAACACTAACCCCAACATACAGGGGCCGATTCCGATTCGGGCCAAAAATCTCTCTGACCGAGCCGGACCCGGAGAGATTTCTGACCGAATCGGACCCGTGCAGCCCGACCGAACGAGTACGATGCGTCCGTATGCTATCGGACTCGAGTCGGTCGGACTCCCATTGAAGTCAATGGGACCCGGTCATACAACGCGTATGCGGGCTCCCATTGCCTCAATGGGTGCGAGGCGAACAAGGGCGACCCCTACAGCGGGTACTCGGCGAAGCGACTCGCGCCGTACACGCACAGGTAGGGGGGACCCATGGGTCCCCCCTGTGTGCGACTCACGTGGCTACGCGTACAGGAGGGTCCGACACGGACCTCCAAAGTACGGCTCCGACTGCTCTTACAAGCCGGGCGGCGCGTGTCAGTCGGACTGCTCGCGGCGCACATTGTACTTACCCGGCCGGGGAATGTCTCCATTGCGCGGTGCGAGTCGTGTCCGAGCGAGTCGGTCGGTGCGGTTCGACCCGGGAACGAGTCGGTCGGAGCGGTTGGGACGCCCGAACGAGTCAGTCGGCGATTTCGCATCGTACTCGCTCGTCCGGACGCGCGTATGAATCGGTCGGGAAATAGGGCTCCGAATCGGATCCGGTTATGCCGAATCCGATTCGGAGCCCTACCGGCCGAGATCGGAATCGGCCCCACAGTGTGCTGTATTTAATATATTAGCACCTTGTCTTAAGGGCTTATAAATCATGCTGTTGTATAATTTATAGGGTGTCCATAAACGGGCTTTCTAGAATCATGACCTTATATAGGCACAATCCAACTTGCCCTTATATAGGCATAAAATCCCAGACCTTATTTAGGCATAAACCATGCATACCAAATACAGGCATGGATTCCGACATCCGTCCACCCTAGCGTCTTAACGAGTCCATGAAAAAACAGACCCTCAGGCTGCGGGAGTTTCCCTTGCCCAGGACTATTGATTTCTTCAAGGACTCATACATTATGCATGAACCTCTATTCCTTAAGGGATTCATTCATGACGTCTTTCGCTACCCAACTCATGTCAATGCTAACATTTTCAGGTATAAATATACCTTCCCAAACCCCTGTAAATCAGAGGAGACCTCGACTTCAGAGTAGCCCGATTCCCGGCCGGACGCACTGAGAAGACGCTGTCATTCCTGCACGCAGAGAGTCCAGCTTCCAGTGATCTAACTTCCCTTGCGGGGTGTTGGAGTTCGAGTCCGGAAAAGAGATTCCTACCTCTCTCATTCTTCAGGTATGGAGCAGACTAGAACCTAGAGGGACTCTTGGCATACTAGACTCTTGGCATACTAGACTCTTGGCATACTAGACTCTTGGCATACTAGGCGTAACTTACTCTTAGTATACTCTAGTCAGGAATACAGCACCTACTTCTACTTCTCCCTACACCTACGGAAAGGTTAGGCACACTGGGTAGAACTAGGATAGAAACGCATCGTATGAGTACTCGCATTTTTAGGCTGTGTCATTTTATGTAAATGCATATATGCTGAAAAGATAATGCTAACGCAGTATTATTTATTTTTACTGCTCACCTTGTACATCATTTATCTTGCATACTGTCTTGTGATCGTAACAGCACATCTAACTTACAACAGAAACAAGACTGTTCAATAAACCTTTTATTGAAATGCCCGTCTGGTTATTTCTGTGTAACTTTGAGGAGTAACTGAATCCTGCACAACTGAGCTGAGTGAAATAGTTATCTATTGTTTCTACGACTCTGGGACACATCCTGATTCTGTAAGGGAAACACAGTGGTCATGTTTTGCGGCTGCCAGAAACTAATCCCTTCTTGTCGTCAAGAAGTTTCTAGTGGCCTCTGAGCTAGCTGGCACAAGTAATTAAGTTTAATATACTCGATAGGGACATACCGACCTTAGTCCTATGTCAAACCTATAGGATATATTATTCCAATGCGCAGAGCCTATAAGGGAAATAGGAGCTACACTACATGGCGCCCAACGTTTGGTAAGGCAGTAATTCAACGTTAGATACTGAGTAACTCAGCTGTGCATAATATTCTTTTCTCTCTCAGAGACCCCTACCCATATACTCCAAAAGACGTCTGGAGTGGGCAGGGATAGTATCCGCCACGGCTACATAGGGCAGTACCCTATATATTAGCTGTTTGGTTTGCTCAACGTTGAAGGATACAGTGTTCCACAATATTGTGCACCTTATCTTTGTTTCCTTGAAATTTGTTTTACATATTTTCAAGCAGAAAAATGTCAGGCACTGACAATGACGCCGGAAACGATATAGCTGCGGCTGATCCAGCCCAACCAGCATTTTTTAACAACACCGGTTTAAACGAAACCGAGGAGGGTGTCATAGACATCGCTCCAAACTTAAGGAGAGCCATTACTCTAAAACTTATAAAACATGGCCTACCACCGAGAGGAGGTAGAGCAGTTTTCGTGATTGAGGCACATGAATCCTTTCAGACAGAGGTATTCTATTCATGGGTAATACTTCCTGAATCCAATCCAGTAACCCACTTGTTTCACTTCTACAAAGAAGATGAACCACCAGAGAAATACATTCCTTTCGAGGATATAGAGATTCCATTAACATACCAGGAGCATCAGCTCTGGTTTAAAGGCGCCCTAAAACATAACAAAAATATAACCAGGCTCGGTCCACTAGGTAGACCAGGAGCCGACATGGCCGATTCTAGCAGGCTACACACCTCATCCAGACATCGAAATAATGTCAGACGAGGAAATACTTAATCAACTCACAGAGTTAATAAAAATCTACAGACAATTGGTTCAATATGTAATGCAGACTTTCACAGTCCAACCACCATTAACAATTACAAATCATACTCCTCCACAGAGGAGTACACTAAAATTACACCACAGACTCTATACGCAGTCATGGGTAAAATGCCCACTAAGCGGGAGCAAATTCCATTTTGGATAGCTCAAAAAATTACTCAAATCGAAGCAGTATTTCCAAATACTAGCCCGCATGAGAAACACAGAATCCTAACCATTAGTTTACCAATGGGGATCACACCACAACTGGAAGACTGCACCACTTGGGGCTCAGTCTTTGCTACCATCTACACTAAAACACACGGCATTCCATCAATTGCGGTAATACCAGATGTCCTAAAACAAATTCAAAACGAATACGGGGCAGAGCCTGCTTTAAATTTAGGTATGAAATTACTGAAAAATTTCGATCAGGTCTCAACAATAATATTGTCAAATATTAAAGGGGAGGCAGCAGCAGTGGCGATCCGACAAAAATTAAGGGAATTTGTTGTTACAGAACATCAAACAGAGCTACCCAGAATTATAGAACAATCTTATGCAGAATTAGGCAGAGATAGTTTGGGTGGGAGACCAGTTAAGCCAAAACTATCTGAAAGTCCTGAGAAGGACTCAATTAAACAAACTCCTACATCTTCTAAAAAGAAGTGGGAGTCTACTAAACAAAATTCAAATGAGAAAAGATCTCAATCCCGAGGTAGGTCTCCTCAAAAGGAGCCCTCTGAAAGGAGGTACAACCTCAGGAATAGGGATAATTTGAGAAAACCTGATAGGTATCAAGATAATGATACACGTTCCTCTCGTCCCTTTCAGGTCTCATCACAGACTTCGGAAAGAAGAGGACGAACAGAACATAGAGAAGAACGCGTGAAATCGAAAGACGACAAGCACGCAACAAAAATTAAAGCTAAACCTCAATTCTCCAAAAAGAAAGTAGCAGGTCTAAAAATAAGACATGCCGAGAATTCTGAGAACGCAGCTCAGGAACGGAGAATGGGCTCAGACAATGCTGGACAGTGCAGCAGAAGTCACAATAGCTCGCCAGAACCTGATGGAACTTCTGGAGATAGCGGACTTGAATGAGTACATTACAGTAGAGACTGTAGACACCAGGGTTAGTACTCCACAAAGGTTATATGAAATAACACTCCGGATGGAGGGAGACAAGCCTAGACAGGTTAAAGCACTTTTTTGGGAAAAACTATCAAAAGGTTATGACATACTTCTAGCAGAAAAAGACTGGCCACCACAATTTGTCAGGGAGTGCCCACACGGCGAGGACATGATTATGCCTGCCTTCTCCAATCACATACCAATTCACTTAAAATATACATATGCCAGAAAATGGGCAGTGGCCCAGGCTCCAGCATTATATAAAAATCATGTAGGATGGGATGAGGACTCACCTCACCATAAAATAAATCTGAAACATGAACCTACTGCTCAGAGGCAGTATCCTATTAAGCAAGAAGCTAAAAAACAGGTCAGGGAGATTTTAAATCAACTTGAATACCAAGGGGTGATCGAAACATGCACCTCCTCCATGAACAATCCTTTGTTTCCTGTCTCCAAACCAGACAATACATATCGTCTAGTTTTGGACTACAGACATTTAAACACATGTTCTAAAACTTTTGCAGTACAAAATGCACACAGCACAGCATTAATGAATAACATTGTGCGTAAAAAATACAAAACAACATTAGACATCTCAAACGGTTTCTTTTGTCAAAATATAGCACCTGAAAGCAGGTACTTAACGGCATTCTCCATAATGGGGACCCAGCGTCACTTTTGTCGACTCCCACAAGGGTTCAAGAACAGCCCAGGTTTATTCTCAGCGAGAGTAACGGAGTTACTACAAATTTATGACAACGAGGCATTGTCCTATGTCGATGAC
Organism: Calotriton arnoldi; assembly: GCA_963921515.1. Classification (NCBI taxonomy): domain Eukaryota; kingdom Metazoa; phylum Chordata; class Amphibia; order Caudata; family Salamandridae; genus Calotriton; species Calotriton arnoldi. The sequence continues at coordinate 711,258 of CAWUFW010006632.1, forward strand.
ATCTATCTGACAGACGATGACTTGGAAAAACACTTGAACAGGGTGAGCACCATTATACTGGGATTCGCCTCTGAGGGCTACAAGTTCAACTTTAAAAAGTCCCGAATTGCCCATCTCAATGTCCTATTTTTGGGATATGAGCTTTCAAGTGAAGGCAAGAGCTTGGCAGCTAACTTTCTAGAGAAATGTGCGCTGCTCCAACCTCCAAAAACACTAAAAAACTTACAATCCATACTGGGATTCCTAAATTTTGGAAGAACATACATTCTAAACTACGCAGAAAGGGTTAAACCTCTCTACGCATTAATCAAACCTGATTACACAATCAAAAACTGGACACAGGAACACACAGAAATTTTGCGTTCACTCCAGGCTAACATGTTAGCAACAAATCACTTACAAACACGCGTAAGTCAAAGAAATTTGGTGATTCGAATAATTTCGGGTCAATGTGGATTCACTTACTTAACCTTTAATGAGGGTGAGAAAGTACCAATTGCATACAAATCACATTTGTACACACAGACGGAAATGCGCTTCAGTTCAACTGAAAAAATTCTGACAGCAGTTCAAACAGCTGTAGCAAAAGAAAGAGCCTTAGCCCAAGGGAAACGCATAATTGTTGTTACCCCAGTACCGGCTTTAGAAGCGGTCACAAAAGCGAGCATTCCAAATGCTAAAGCTTTACATCTGAGATGGATACAGTGGGTTAATTCTCTTGCTGCAACTGATGTTGAATATGTTTTTGATCCAGATTTAAAAACACAGGCATTTCTCCAATATGAACAAGAATGTCCTCTGCCCACTGAGATTCTGCCTCTCGATCAGTATGAATTCGTAATTTACACTGACGGATCCGCACAGCCCGCAACAGGGAGTAAGCAAGCTTACAGTGCAGCGTGTGCTATCGTTAAAGGTTGCATGCAAATGGCATCTTCAGACCTATGGTCACAAAAACTCAATCACTAGGTGATTGTACAGCTCAGCGAGCTGAACTACAGGCATTCAAACTGGCACTTGAGAGTACGGATCGAGAATTCCTCACACTAATCGTGTGCGATTCCTATTACTGTGTTCAGTCGTATAATGATTATATACGAACCTGGCTTGAAAATGGTTTCAAAGATGCGAAAGGTGGCACGATAAAGCACAAACTACTTTGGGAACAAGTAGTTCAGCTGAAAAACGAACTACCAAAGGCTCACGTGATTCACACACTGAGTCATCAGCGTGATGGCGTTCACGTTGCAGGGAATTCATTGGCTGACGAAGCCGCGAAGGGGGCTGTTCAGATGGCTTCCGTAGCTGCGATCACTCGTTCAAAAACAAAAATAGACGGTGAGATAGTGTTAGCTGTCACTGCTTCAAGCAAAGGCAGCAGTACAGCGTTACCAAAAAAGTTTCCACTCAAGTACTCTTATGTAATTGATGCGAATAACGTTCCTTTTTCTCGAATCCCTGGAGTGGGGGATAGGGTAATTCCAAACATGGAACGAAGAGCAGCCTTGATTTATGAAACACATTTGGGGGAGGGTCTGTCACATCAAGGGATCTCAAAAACAATTTTGAAATTAAAAGAGATGTACTGGTGGCCTGGAATGAATACACACATTCACATATTCATCAACAACTGCTTAGACTGTAAATTACAGTGAGAGAGCCACCAGACACCATGCAGCGAATGCGGCAGCCCAGTGCAGACACCACTGTTAGACAGCATTAGGCTATCTAATCGCCAGCGTCCTACTGGACAAAGGCATTCCCGCAAATACTGAATCTAGGTTCCTATGGTTACGGCCTCAGCGCTCGGCTGACGCTCGAACTGTTATAAAAGATTTGCGAGTCTTTATCGGCACATACGCAATAGGCACGTTTCATTCTGACCAGGGTCCTGCGTTTAGCTCTAGGGCTTACAAGGAGGCCATGGCCAGTCTGGGCGTTGCATTGCGGTACTCCTCTCCATTCCATCCTGAGGGAAATTCTGTTGTGGAAAGGAAAAACCGGGACATAAAGCAGTCTATAACAGCTAGGGTATTAGGCTCGGGTGATGGGTGGGACAAACACCTCATTAGCGTTCAGCGCGCTATCAATAATTTGCCAAGAAGTTCTCTAGGGGGGGTCACTCCATATGAGGTCCTATTTGGGACAAGAATGTGGGTTCTAGACTTAGAACATGTAGGCACAGTGGTGGACATGAAAACATTTGATATCAAAGATCGTTTGGCTGTTTTACAGGATCTTAACAAATTAAGAACGAAGCAAAGCAACGTATCCCTACAGCCAACCACCACTGGGGAAAAATCGGCAGTCCCAGCAAGGCCTGTCTGGATTCCAAAAGTTGGGGATCTAGTCAGAGAAAAAATCGCGGACAAGAAGGATTTTGGACCTTCTTACAGACAACCGGTACCTGTTCTAGCTGTTCAAGGAACAAGAACAGTACTTCTGCCGCCCCTTGCTGGAAGAAAGGAGAAAAGATTTGTGTCAATCGACCTGATCAAACCACAGTATGTGGCCAATACTAAGCAGTAGGCCTCGTGGACTCCGACCTAGTAGCAGACGCACTCCTCTCGCTACTATTCAAGAGGTTCAGACTGAAAGACTGATCACGATCGAGAATTCAGCTGTAGCAAATGAAGGACTAAGCAACCAGGCTATGGAACTCATCCCTCTTGACAACCAAATAACAGTTCGTCCAAATACACCTGTCTACACCAAAGTGACTCGTGAAGAACTGGTTCCTGTGATTTCAACGAATCCTGATGCAATTCCAACAATTGACAGAACTGCTTCTGGCTATTTCATTGACTTTGATACGTTCTCAGAGGATCCAAGTGAACCTGAAACGACGCCAGCATCATCAAAATTCAAGCAGCAAGTACAAGACTTTATTCACTTTCTGAAAAAGACTTATCTGGTTTCTCCACTGATTGAACTCTGGATTACATCTGGACTTTTTGTTTTCCTGCTCTGGCTAGCTTTGGTAACAACTGTGAGCATGCTTATAAGTGGAAAATACATCCATGTGAACATTGAAGGAAAAGACGTGAATGTACTTTTGAAACCACATAAATCTTCCCATCGTGAAGCAAGAGACTTGTCGTCAGTGAACATCACAGCTGTTCCTATACAGGATGGTATAGTGTGGGACAAAACAGATTATGAAATCTTCGGTCCAAGTGAACAATTGAACATTCCACATTTATTTAAAATTTCACTAAGTGATTTAATTACGTCCAGTACCTATTCAGATGATTGGGACTTAGAGACTGTTCAAGATATAATGTTTGATCTAGAAAAATCTGCTGCATTTTCTAAAAATGAATTTTTAGAGGGTTCATCTGGTTACGAAGAATTATATTGTTATAACCACTATGGTCATCATTATTTGCACAAAACTGCATATCCAAGAAATGTGTTTATGTTTAATCAATGGGAACATTGTCCTACACCACCACAAGGTAGTTCGAAAACTTTTGCTAGTAAATTTCCATATTTTTCAGGTTATAATACATCTGACCCAGAAACATTTTACTACAGAAATGTAAACAAGACAGGACTGAAAATTATGTTAACAAATACGAAACAGATTTACTCTGAAGCATTTATTGCCCAACTGTCTACACAGGGTTTCGACTTATGGAAAGACACAATTGAGACAAAAACTGTCTGGGGTAGTAAAGATTGGCAAGTACAGGGTATAGAAGCTTTATTTAGAGCCTGTATCATCCCTGAACAAATAATGTTTTTGAATGACACCGTCCAACAGACATCTTGTCTTGGATTAGCCAAGATCAAAGAGATGAAAACACCTTCTGTGCCAACACCTGCCAGTGATAATAATACAAAGGCAGTGGTGACAGTTGACAATATACTACAACTCAACAGAACTCATCCTAATTGGAAAAAATGGTTGATCTGGCCCACAGACACAAACAACTGTCAGGAAAGGTTCTTGAACAAAACTCAGGGCTTTACTATTCATAGGCCAGACCCAAGATATGTCCAAAGACATCATCCGGGGGTAGTTACAACATACAGTGTAGGTAAATTATGCCTCGATTGGCTGCATAAATCTACACTACAGGATGTGAAGCAACACTTAACCTTAATTACACATGACGCAGATCTTAGGGAATTCTTGCTTGGACCAAGAAAACCGCGTCAAAAACGTTTCAGATATGCCGGCATCTATGCTGCTTATAACGAAGCATGGAAAGTGTCACAGATAGAGGCTGCAGAACGAATACGTGAACTTGATCGTATTAATTTAGAGAAAACACTCTCTGTAGTCGACAATGGGTTAACAACTTTGTCCTCCAGAATTTATTCATTGGATGGCATTGTATCCTCTGCTATTGACATTCTAGAACAAGATTTGGCTATGTTACAACAAGGTCAATCCCAATTACGTTCTATAGTGTTATTGACATGGACGCTGCAATCATTGCGAGCGGGCTATGTGCCTTGGCATTTCATCAACACGTCGTCTCTGTTTGCAGAATACAATCTAACTGATAAACAGATCGAATTGGCACAAAGAGGAGCGAGGTATACAGTGCTGAGCATTGAAAAAATGGAAAAATTACCATTTTCAGTGGCAGAAAAACCAGCTACGGAATGGGTTATTCATGGCAAAATAACATTACCTGTGACACCTTTTCAGTTTCAGTATTGCCTCAGACGGATGCAAGCAGGCAAATATGAAAGGTTGGGTAAGGAATACATTAAGATATTTTGGGATTTACTGTATACACATAGATGTTGGAGTGGGGATCGTGAAGTGTTTCTTAGCGGTACTAACTGTAAACATGCACTGACCGGTTCACTCATATGTAAGGACATTATTTTGCACGGAGCTTGTAATGGTTCTGTGGCAAACCTGTCTTGCCATCAGCACGGTTCTCCAGCTGCTGTGATTAATCCAACGTTTGGACAACTTTCGAATGGGAGTTACCTCATGTTGAATGATCAGAGCTGCTGTGGAATGTTGCCAGGCATCCCATATCTAGTAACGGTCAACTCCAGGGTCACTTGCTGTATGCAAGTATTGTTTCCCCCAATAGACACCGTCAGGGAGTCTCCTTTATGGCCTTCATTAAGCGTCTCTTTTATAAGATTTGATACTTTAAGCAGAATGAAAGCCATGCTTTTACAACAAACAGTGCCTTTGACCTCGGCCAAAGAAACCTATGATCTACATGTTGCAAGGACTTCGGCTGAGATACAGACTTTAATACGTACAAACTGCCCCATACATTTCGTAGAAATGATATCACGTATCTTTAACATGTCAGATACAACAGGAATTGTACATGTATTTAAGAGCATTTGCACCGGTCTCTTAGCACCGTTCCAGGCAATACTTGGAATCATTCCGAACTGTGCACATTCGGTGTTTGGTGGCATACCATTAATTTTAGCACTTGTTGCGGGAATTTTATTCATCTGTCTGCTATTGCGCTATGGCCAGCCGATTCGCCGAAATCACTCCGAGCGAAATGGAGAAAGCTCTCCTTGAAAGAAAGTGCCGTGAGCGAATAGTACAGCTATTGGGCATGACTCGTCTACGGGACCTTAATACCACGTGGTTCCAGTCATTCCGACCAATCTGGCAAGATTGCATCTTACCTGTTCTACGATGCCTGCTATGCGGTGAAGAATGCGTGTTGGACGCTTGTCTAACATATCCATCAGCTGCGCCAAAGGATGTCGATGCTTTGCTGGACCTGATAACGGCCCATGCTTTGTGTTGTCCCCAGAGGCTTCCAATCCTGATGTCAGCATTCATTGAGATCTCACAGTCGCCTCCTGCTGCTGCTGAGGTACGAGAAACAACTCCAGGCACACAGGTAACAACGAACGCAAACATTGCTGAGAGCGATGTTTCCCATCTTTGTGCGGTCAATCTTTTACACGAGGTGTTCCAACTTACACCAACGACAGTGGAAGATGTTTTGTCTATTGAAATAGATGATCTCATGTTTACACCAGACCCGTAAAGCTGACTCTGTTTGGCCTATTCTGTTCCAGTACAACAGCAACAATTTGGCCTTCATTTTTCAACAACCTTGGAACATTACCAAATTTGAACTTTTGTCCCATTTTTTCGAACGAAAATGGCGCTCCACTCTGCTTAAAGTAGAACTGGCCTTATAATACAGACTTGGCAGTACTTCCAGGGACACTTAGTCATCTTGTGTGTCTAACTCAGTTCATTTAAATTTCATGACAGAAAATGACTTTGATTTTGAAACAGACTTATGAATTCATTCTTGTAAATATTGCTTTTATATTTCGTTCCAAATGCATTTATTTCACACTTTATGCAGGACATGAAAAGCATTGCTTAATGATGTACAGAAACCTTTGCATTTTAATGTATCTTTTAAAGCTTTCTTAGGATATGTTTTATTATGCGGTACTCCATTTTAATGTTTAGCATTTTAAATGTTTAGCATTTTAGTATTGTTGTATACACAAAAGAGGAGTGGGTGTTGTATACTTCATAGGGTGTCCATAAACGGGCTTTCTAGAATCATGACCTTATATAGGCACAATCCAACTTGCCCTTATATAGGCATAAAATCCCAGACCTTATTTAGGCATAAACCATGCATACCAAATACATGCATGGATTCCGACATCCGTCCACCCTAGCGTCTCAACGAGTCCATGAAAAAACAGACCCTCAGGCTGCGGGAGTTTCCCTTGCCCAGGACTATTGATTTCTTCAAGGACTCATACATTATGCATGAACCTCTATTCCTTAAGGGATTCATTCATGACGTCTTTCGCTACCCAACTCACGTCAATGCTAACATTTTCAGGTATAAATATACCTTCCCAAACCCCTGTAAATCAGAGGAGACCTCGACTTCAGAGGATCCCGATTCCCGGCCGGACGCACTGAGAAGACGCTGTCATTCCTGCACGCAGAGAGTCCAGCTTCCAGTGATCTAACTTCCCTTGCGGGGTGTTGGAGTTCGAGTCCGGAAAAGAGATTCCTACCTCTCTCATTCTTCAGGTATGGAGCAGACTAGAACCTAGAGGGACTCTTGGCATACTAGACTCTTGGCATACTAGACTCTTGGCATACTAGACTCTTGGCATACTAGGCGTAACTTACTCTTAGTATACTCTAGTCAGGAATACAGCACCTACTTCTACTTCTCCCTACACCTAGGAAAGGTTAGGCACACTGGGTAGAACTAGGATAGAAACGCATCGTATGAGTACTCGCATTTTTAGGCTGTGTCATTTTATGTAAATGCATATATGCTGAAAAGATAATGCTAACGCAGTATTATTTATTTTTACTGCTCACCTTGTACATCATTTATCTCGCATACTGTCTTGTGATCGTAACAGCACATCTAACTTACAACAGAAACAAGACTGTTCAATAAACCTTTTTATTGAAACGCCCGTCTGGTTATTTCTGTGTAACTTTAAGGAGTAACTGAATCCTGCACAACTGAGCTGAGTGAAATAGTTATCTATTGTTTCTACGACTCTGGGACACATCCTGATTCTGTAAGGGAAACACAGTGGTCATGTTTTGCGGCTGCCAGAAACTAATCCCTTCTTGTCGTCAAGAAGTTTCTAGTGGCCTCTGAGCTAGCTGGCACAAGTAATTAAGTTTAATATACTCGATAGGGACATACCGACCTTAGTCCTATGTCAAACCTATAGGATATATTATTCCAATGCGCAGAGCCTATAAGGGAAATAGGAGCTACACTACAATGCTTTAGGGATGACTTATGAATATACAGAGATAAGATTTCCCGCCACAAAAAATGCATGCTTCCCTGCAATGTGCCATTGCAGTGCATTCTAATTGTGCATAGTCAGTGTACAGTGGTGCTCCTGGCAGCACATAATTTTGCATATAATTGGGTTGGTTAAATACACATTGCAGCCTACATATGAAAATTAGCCTTCCATTTCTAGATACCATTTACAATTGACTTCTATAGAATTTAAGGAGGCCAAACAGGGAGATCCAATGTACAGCACTATATGAAATTGCACTACTGGTTGGGCGGGTGAAACCATACTCAAGCAGGAACTGCAAACTTTGTCAGGGTGAAGTCACAAGCAGCTCTAAATTAGCCTGTGCTCATCCCTCGGGTAGCTTGGAACAGAGCAGTCAGGCTTAACTTAGAGGAAATGCGTAAAGTATTTCTGCAGCACCGCAAACAGTAACACCTTGAAAACAGACCACAAAAGGATCCCACATCAGGTTAGAAAAATAAATTCAATAAAACAAGACCAAAATGACAAACATCTAATCAGATGCACCAGATATATGCAATTTTAAAGATTCCAGTAAAAATCATGCTAAAAACTATAAAGCGCCAACTGTGGATGTCTGGTCGCACCGAACCAGGACAAAGTCACCAGTTCAGGCTCACCAAAATGGAGCACAGTCCAGCTACGGGAACCCAGATAGGCCTGATGAACAAGAATACCTTAACCTTGGTTGCAGAGCACTGCAAGGTCCAACTCCAAGGATTTGTTGCACAGCTGAGGCGATGTGTCGGTTCAGAGGAGCTGTGAAGCTGCAATGCGAGAACCTGTGTTGTCATCGAGAATTTGGTCGACAAGGGATTTGGGATGCAAGGGCATGAGTCAGGAAATCTTCACACATGCAGCAGTTCTGATGTGGGCTGTGAGGCCAATGTGGAGTCCTTTGTGTTGGGAGAACCCTTACAGCAGAGGCAATGCATCAGTTCTGCTCAGGATTGTGCCACTCAGCAGAGGAGGTGCATCGGTTCTGCTGGGTCCACACATGGACTGGCAGAGGACTTTTAGGCCTACTTCTAAGGGTCCAGGACTGTGGTGGCACCACTTTGTAAGGTAGGACTCACAGATGACAGAGTACAGGTGCTGGGTTCAAGGTTGTTGGAGCCTTCTGTTCCTGAAGCTCTAGTCAGGAGGCCAGCGAACTAGCCCTTGGAGTCACTATGGGGTCTTGAGTTCAACAGATGCAGGTACGGTCCTTCTCACCCAGGTAAGAGGGCAGCAGATCAGCACAGCAAGGCAGCAGACCAGCAAGGCAGCAGTCCAGCAGGGCAGCAGTCCAGCAGAATGGTAGTCCTTTCAGCAGCACAGCAGTCCTTCTTCCTGACAGAGTATCCACAGGTCCAGAAGAGTACTGAAGAGTTGGGTTCTGAGATCCAGTTTGTATACCCTGTTCTGCCTTTGAAGAGAGATAAGCTTCTGGAGATTTCCCTTCGAAGTCCCTAGGCAGTCTGTCTTCCCGTCCTGTCTCCATACTAACTACAGGATGTATGCAGTACTTTATGGGGAAGCAGGACACAGCCTAGTGTAAGGTGGGCTGTGCCTGGCTCCACCCTCCCATCTTGTCAGTGATGACCAATCCAGGCACACCTAAGCTCTCTATTCTGTGTTCCTGTCTAGGAGGAATACACAAAGCCCTACTGTCAGCTACACCCAGTCATGTGGACCAGAGGCAGGTTACGGGCACTACCTGGCTAAGACAAGAAAATGCCAAGTTACATAAAGTGGTATTTTCAGAATTGCTATTTAAAATCTGACCACCACAAGTTAGGATTCCATAAAAACCAAAAATGAAGCACTCATCTCTTTTCACCACCATGACAGGTAAAACTTAAAAGTACATGTCCTACTTTTTATGCACATGGCCCCCGCCGTCAGGGCTCTCATTATACTCCATTTTGTAACTGAACTTTCTAAAAGTGGCATTTTCAAAATTGTAATTTAAATCCGACTTCGCAATTTTTTATTACAATTCCAAAGACACCAAAAATGAACTGATTACCTATTCCCATTTGTTCCCATCAGGAAATTACAGCTTATTAATTGTAATAAGGTCACTTTAATGTTATTCTATGGAGATGCAGGCCTTGCAGTAGTGAAAAATGAATGTAAACGTTTTTTACTACCAGGACATGTAAAACTCAAAATTGCATGTCCTACTTTTTTACACTGCACCCTGCTGGGCTGTTCAGGGCCTAACTTAGGGGTGACTTACATGTATTAAAAAAAGAATGTTTTGGCCTGGCAAAACGTTTATTTTGCCAGGTCAAAATGGCAGTTTAAGACTGCACACACAGGCTGCAATGGCCGGCCTGAAACACATTTAAAGGGCTACTTAAGTTGGTGCTTCAGCCCCACTAGTAACATTTAATTTACAGGTCCTGGTTACATGTAGAAACACTTTACTAGGGGCTTATAAGTAAATTAAATATGCCATTTGGGGACCAGCCAATGTTACCATATTTTGAGGAGTAAGCACATGCACTTTAACACTGGTTAGCAGTGGTAAAGTACACAGAGTCCTAAGGCCAGCAAATGTAGATCAGAAGAAATGGTAAAGGAACAATGACAGGTCTAACAACCATGTTTTAGGGAGAAGCAACAGTCTTTTACTTCTATTTATCAATGGTAAAGTTCACAGACTCTTAAACCCAGCAAGATTAGATAGGGAAAAAATGGGAGTACCATGACGAAAAAGCAGTCATTGCCATCAATGAGGAACTAGTTTACATCTGAAAAGTACCCTCAATCCTCATGCCATTTATCCTATTCATTATGTTTTCTTCAATATATATATTCTAATTGTTTTCGATATAGATCAAAGTTCTTATGAAACATTTTGTAACTTGACTCTTTTGCTACCAGGTGCACCTAGAGAATTAAATCTAAGAAAAGTGATTATACAAGTGTGACAATGCCAATGTACAAATAGAAATAGTTTTTTTTATTATGTTAATGCATTTAAGTGGTATTATGTGTTTGATATTTGTACATGTTTGCAGTGTTTGTGCTTTACCTGAATGAATATTGTACAATTGTAATTAAAATGTGAACATTTAACAAAGTAATAGTAATATTTATTTACTTATGAAGCATGTGAATGTTTTTCAGTTATATGATGTTTATATCAGGCATGATAGATACTAATATAATTTATGAGGTGAAGGCAGATTCTCTGGGTTTGTCCTGAGAGGAAGGATGCGATCCATTTTAGGGTGTCTCCCTGGATCCCGATGTGGTGGAATCTCTCGATGAGTGTGGGGTGGGATACCGTATCGAATGCTGCTGAGAGGTCGAGGCTGATCAGGGTCACTGTTTTACCATGGTCAAGGAGGGTTCTAACATTGTCTGTGGGGGCAATCAGGGTGGTCTCGGTGCTGTGGTTGGCACAGAAACCGGATTGAGAGGCATCCAGCAGGTTGTTTCTCTCCAGGTGTTTGGTGAGATGGCAGTTGATGAGCCTTTTCAAGGACTTTAGTGGAGAAGGGGAGCAGCGAGATGGGGCGGTAATTCTTGAGTATGCTGGAATCAGCAGAGGGTTTCTTGAGGAGGGCTATGACCTCTGCATGTTTCCATCCATTGAGGAGGCCTCCATAGTGAGGATGCATTGAGAATGGAGGTGAATTTGTGGCTGATTTTCTTACTCCTGAGGATAAGGAAATGGTGGGGGCAGGGGTCCATGGGTGCTCTGGAGTGGATGGAGTTCATGATGGCTATGGTGTCCTGTGTGCTGAGCTGTTCCCATGCGATGAGCGGTTATTTGTGGGTGGCATCCATTGGTGTGAGGAAGTTGCAGAGGTCATGGGTTGGGGTTCAAAATTATTCTAGATAGTATATATCTTGTTGTGGAAATAGTCCACCAGGGTGTCACAGAGTTCCTGGTAAGAGGAGATCATGTTCTCGCTAACTGACGGGGAGGAGAACTCTCTGATGATGCTGAAGAGTTCCTCACTGTTGTTGTGTCTTGCTTCAGTACGGTCTTCCAGGGTGCCTCTTTTCGTGCCTTTAAGGCATTGGTGGTATTTGTTGAGGGGTGCTTTGAAGGTGTTTCGGTCTGTGGAATCTCTGCTGGTGCACCATCTTCTTTCTAGTCACTTCCAGTTGTGGTTTTGTTGTCCTGAGTTCAGGTGTGTACCAACTGGCTTGTTCGATGGATCTTCTGGACTTGGCTGGCTTGATGTGGCGACTCTTTCAGTGCAGTTGGTGATCCAGGGTGAGAAGTTCCAGGCAGCATGTTCCAGATTGGTGGCGGGGTCAGACTGGTGGTGTTGAGGACGTCCATCAATTGGGTCTCTGTCGCTTTGTTCCAGCTGCAAAGGGAGGACCTGGGGGGTCTGGTGGTGGTGCATGGGGATCCCGCACGGTGAAGTGGACGATGGTATGGTTTGGTGACATGACTGTACTTGACTCTGTCACTGGCAGTGAGGATAGGGTCCAGCATGTGTGCTGAGCTGTGTGTGGGGTTGGTGACGAGTTGGGTGAGGCCGATGTTGCCCATGCTTTCCAGGAGGTTGGCGGAGTTAGCATATTTGGGGTCATTGAGGTGGAAGTTGAGGTCACTGATGAAGATGTACTGCTTGGAGTCAATGGCTAGTGGGGAGATGAATTGGAGATGGCATCTCAGAAGCCTGGGTGTGATCCTGGGGGTTTGTAGGCGAGGGTGCCTCTGATAGTAGTTCTGCCATCGGTTTGGAGCTGGAAGTTGAGGTGTTCCATGATCGGTGTGATGTCGTCTTCGGTGGTGGTGAAACGGATGGTTTCTTTGTGGATGATGGAGATGCCTCATCCATGTTTGTTGGTGCGGTCACTGTGCATCATCTTGTAGCCATTGGGCATATCGGTGGCTATGTCGAGGACAGAGGAGAGGTTCAACCAGGTTTCTGTGATGAAGATCACGTTGGTGGTGAGTGTGGTGATGGTGTCCCAGATTTCAGTGTCATGTTTGCAGAGTAATCAGACGTTGAACAGGAGGCAGTGGAATAGTACTGCAGTGGTCAGTTACATGGGTGTGGTGAGGGTTTCCATGGGGGCGGGAGGTCCTGAGTTGCATGTAAAGAGGCAGCAGCAGCAGGAAAAAGGTCCTACCATTGCTCGAGGAGATGAGATGCAGCAGTTGTTGTTGTGACATCAAGGCTCCAGGGCTTGAAGCTCTGTGGCTGACTATCTGTGGGTGGCAAAAGGGCCAGGGTTCCTGAAGCTGGGTTTTGTCAGGCAAGGACAGGTCCAGGCGAGCTTGCCTTTGGAACGCCCACTGACGGGCCTGCTGTGCGGGCCTGCTGCGACCTTCATTAAGTAGGTACTGGGAGGTGGGAGAGTCACTGGGAGGAGGTGAGCAGGGCCTTTGGGAGGCAGAAAGAGGGAGGTGGGAAGCGGGAGAGAGGGAGGAAGGGCGGGAAGCCAGCAGGAGGCAGGGCAAACAGACCAGTGAAAACAACACTATCAGGCAAAGGAACAAAACGAGCAAACTATCATAAAACAATGGGTAAGAGACGACTGGCTGAACAACAGACAAAGAACAGTGAAGACAACACTCTGAGGCAAGAGGAACAAAACGCAGAGATGTTTTAAGGGATGGGCAAAGTGGGCTCTGACCATAGGACCCAGCCTTTGAGGGGGGCCCCCGATAGAGCCAGCTCTGTTCTGCACAGTCTTGACCTGTTGACCTACAATAATTCTTAAACAGATTATTTTAAATACCATTTTCCTTTAATGTTTTTAATGTGTGTTATGTGTGAGAATCTATTAAAGACATTTTGCAGAGAAATGTGTTAATGATTTATGCAAAATCCATAAAAAAGATTTTTAGATCAAAACAGGACTTTACATATGAGAAATTGGAGGGTGTCACAGAGCTTATTTACAGTAATATTAGTAAGCTGCTGCTGGGGTACAATATTGAAAACACGTTACACTATCCCTGGATATTAGATGAAAACACATGTAGAATGTGCCTGTACAGTGTCAGTGACGTGACCAAAGAGGGCATGAGAGAGATGAAATTGGATCATAAATTCAAAGCTTTTATGAACTGGGGCCCCTAAAATATGTTTAGCCCAGGGCCCGCAAAGTCCTTAAGATGTCACTGACAAAACGGGCACATTATCACAAACACTGGGCAAGAGACAAATGGCAAAACGGCAGACAAAGAAAAGTGAAAATAACACTATCAGTCAAATGGAACACAGCGAGCAAACTATCACAAAACCCTGGGCAAAGACGAAAAGGCAGGACAAACCGGCAGCGAGGGGGAGCAGACATTTTTTTATAGTAAGTTCCGCACCTGCTAGCTGAATGACAACATTCTACCCAACAACAACCACACTTTTGAAGTAAGCCTTCACTGCTAATGTCACTAAGAGGAATTTTAAAAATCTCCTTATTTTTTCATACTTATCACACGTAATTCTTGCGTGAACTAAGGAGCCCCTGAAAAAAATGGACTTTCATTATGCTTTTCTCTGTGAGATGCTCTTTTATCACCTTGCTACAAACATGAATGATCTCACATGCCTTTCCTTCAGGACAATCCAGTTTTCAGTTTCTAATTCAGAATAGAACTTCACTTTCTGTGGCCCCCTTTCATTTGATCAGTGTATTATTGCAGTGTGCACTGTGGTGCAGTTTTGAGATGCCCGGGTTACCTGCAAATCGCTTTGGGCTACTCAGTCCAAATCTAATCTATGTCATAGAGAGCACCTCTTGCCAGTTTCAAAAACATTCAAATTGTTTATCAATGCTTTAAAAAAGATATTGTGATGTGAACACAGCTGACTTAGCACAAGTGGAAGTGGTACAAATACAGTTTCACAATTGTCATAAAACATTTCTGCTCGAACCAACTCTCAGAAAGCTACACTGCCAATGCAAGCATAATAAAACCAGAAATTGCACGAGGTACGTACGGACAGCCCATTGGGTGCATGTCAGAATATTAATAGCAAAAAATATCGTATGACAGAAATCTGTTGCCCTAAATATTGCTTATAAAAAAACTTCGACTAGTAGGTTTTCTATTATTACGTCCAACGGGGCGATATTTTTGTAAACAATTTTTAGGACACAATATTTCTGTCAGACCATATTTTAGTTACCTGTTTTTGTACTACATGCATCGCAATCATTGAGGTATATGGAATATTTTGCTTGAATATCAACATTCAGTGAGCTTGTTCTTTCTCCCTCTCTCTCTCTCTCTCTTTTTCTCTCTCTCATGCTTTCAACTCTCTCTCTCCGTACCTCTTTCTTTCTGCCTTTCTATGTCTATCGTTCTTTATCTCTTTGTTCTCACACGCACACACTTGCTCTTACTCACTCGCAAAAATTGCACACTCTTCTCTTTCTAACTCAGTTACTTTTCTCACTCTGCTAGCTAGAATGAACATTCCAAATCATGACTAGAGAGAGAACCCTCTGAGGCAGATTTACAAGCCCCCTGCGCCACCAGTACTCACTTTTCGTGACGTACTGGTGGAGCAGGGGGCCCCTCCATATTTACAAGGACAGGAAAAGCCACCCTGCGTGACTTCTCCCCTCCATGTAAATATGGCCCCTTCACATGCAGCACTTTGCGTTGAAGGGGCGTTCCATGGGTGTTGCTGTGGGTGTTCCCACGCAACACCCATGGAACAAGACACATCTCCAGATTTACGAGAAATCGTAAATCTGGAGATGCGTCTGAATGCTACGCCACTCTAGAGATGGCGTAGCGAGGCACAATGAGGAGAAATGTTTTCATTTCTCCTCGTTTTTTCCTCTTTCAATGCGTGCTGCATTCTACAGCACGCATTGAAAGAAGAAAATGCCTGTAGTGAATTGTTTTTGTGCAGGAAGGTGCCCCTTCCTGCACAAAAACAATCTCCCCATGACGCAGGCATCCTTGCACCATGGTGTAAGGGTGCGTGCGCCGGCGCATGGCTGCAGTTTGTGCGCCAGCGCAGGGGGAAGCACAGAGATGCGACATATTCTTGTAAATATGTCGCATCCCTGTGCTTCGGAAGTACCGCAGCGTGGCGCAGCCAAAGGGCTTACAGTGCCACGCTGTGGCACTTCCTTGTAGATCTGCCCCTCTGTATACAGCATTGTTGTACCTTTGTGGAAGTTAGAATTGTAAAGACAGAAATATTGTCACTGAGTGCAGCGTGGAAAGAAAGCTTTGATTGTGTTTATTTTAAAACACCTTACACATTCTTAATAAGTAAACTCCGATTTTCCTAAAAATATGTACGCTATGCATTTAGAATGTTACATGTCGAAAAGAATATTAACGAGTTAGGAGCATTCTTTTGTTGCTGGTGTTATTTAATAGAGCACTTCAGTGGAGCAAAGCACCGTTTTCCTCAAGGGATGTGATATTCCTTTTAAAGCAGCAAGAATGCCAGTCCTTCTGGGAGTTGGCCTGCTATTTATTTCTCATATTGATCATTAATTACACTTCGTTTTGCTGATTAAGGATTCTGCTAAAGGATGCATGGAATGTGAGAAGATAAATTATGAACACAGTAAAGGAAAGGAGATTACACTGGAAATTCCACTTAACATTTGCTAACATACAGAACACGACAGAATTCTGCAAGTATCTGTTTTTAAGGAAGAAAGCCCATTGAAATGCTCTATATTTTCCGAGTGGGTCTAATGATACGCAGAATTCTAATATATGTATGCATATTTAAAGTGTGAACGATCTACGATATAAATTGTTTGAAATGTTAAAGTAGTAACAGTGATTTAAAACAATCCTGATTCGCCTTAAAACAGGTATGCCGTTTTGTGTTGTTCACACAAGCGTGTAATCGTTTGTTGATTTTTTTTGTTTTTTTGTTTAAACCGACATCTCAAATATTTAATGGGTTGCAGCCTGGCCTTTCCCTTTTTTCTGGTGTCATGTAATGTTATTTCCACTTGACCTAGTTGGCCGTGTTTCAGGCAAAGTTGAGAGTAGTTGGACTTTACCGTTTGGTGAGGTCCAGTGAAAGAGGGAGTCTGGCTGTTGGCTCTTTATTTCTTGCTGGCTCTGACGTCACTATGGAAGCAGTGTTTATTATCTGAATGCATTGCGCACATTACCAATACGCACAATTCCGCGAGCGTGTACACGTTGGGGGATATTCTCAAGAACGTGCGATAATCATCGCCAAAATAGGTTAACGCAATTTTTCATATCGCCGTGTATCGCGGGAAAATAACTCTGTGTTAACTTCGTATTCTCAACACGGCGGTAACATGCGATAGTTTCTCGATAACCCGTCAAATGTCCGTGATAAAATTACCGGGACGGCGATAAAAATCTAAACCCTAACGTGAAAAGAGTTGCGATGTGCCCAACTGCGATAAAAATTCAGCGATAAGCAGCGCCAGGCCTGCAAGTCCCACAAGTCAGGCGGGAAAAACCACTATAAAAGCGGCAACACAAAACACAAACAACTGCGAAGCACCATGGAGGTAACCGTAGCAAGTGCAGAGGACAACCAGAACCCCACAAGCCCCACGGAGGACCATCCTGGAACCTCGGGGTCAGGGAAGGGCAAGGAGAAGTAGAAGAGGAACCCACGTTTCAGTACGCAGGAAAACCAGATCCTCATTACGGAGGTGACAGAACACCACCACCAACTGTTCATCACCTCCACTGTGTCATTGGCAACTAAAAATACAATATGGCAGTCCATCTTGGCCAAGGTGAATGCAGTCGTAGTGAAGAGAAGGGAAGTGGACGACTGCAAGAAGCGCTGGACTGATGTGAAGCGCAAAACCAAGCTGAAACTCGCAGCCAACCTGAAAGCAGCAATGCAGACTGGAGGTGGGAGTCCAGCGACACACCAGGAGCTGGATGAGATGGAGGAAATGGTGACCCGAGTCATCATTGGGGAGACGGTGGCAGGAGTTGGGGGACCGGACACTGCACAACATGACCTGAGCCAACAGCAACAGGGTGAGTAACGACCAGGGAGATGGGCACAATGGCACACATGCACAATTAAGTATAGCACATCTGCGGACAAACCATGCCCAAGAGTCACAACTCCGACCAAGAGCCCAATTTACCCAAGTCTGCAACAAGCACAGAAGTGAAAGGCACACCGCCTGAACGGGATAAGGGCCAGCCAAATCAGATCTGAAGGGGCAACACACCCACAATGCAGCACACACACATAAGAATCAGAGCACCTCAACATTGACAACAATGTGGTACAAACTGCAACACTTTCACAACAGAACAGAGGACACAACTGCTGCCGCTTGTGTGTAGAAAATGGCCATTCGCATTTGGCATAGCAGGAAACTGTGGGATGATAATGTACAAGTACAACCTCACATCCCTGATGGTGTAGAAATGTCAACTGTCGCGCATCAAATAGGCATCTCCTCACAAACAGTCACAATGTACATTGTCATGCAGTCTGTTAGTAAACCTGTACAATGCGTGAACAAATGTGAACACAATGTCAATCTGCATCTCCCCTTCACATTGCAGAGGGAGAATCAACACCTCCTGCAGAGCAGACCCAACAACTCAGCACTGATGATGAAGAGGACCTCCCCAACATCGACACCGACGCCCTCCAACAGCTCATGGACAGCTTTGGCACCCCACCTCCAGGAGCAGGACAGTCCAGCTGCATCGAGGAGACCCCACCCCTGCACAGACCACACAGCAGGAAGCACCCAACACCACAGCTGTCTCCCAGGACCCCCACGACCAACACATGGCATTCCAATGCGTGTGTTATGGTGCCAGGAGAAGATGGCTGATCAGCTGCGGGTGGGGTTCGACCTCATGGCAGCCAAACTAGATGCCATACGTGGGTGTCTAAGTCCCATCAGGGACGACTTACAATCCCTAACGGACACCCACTGTCCGCTCCATGCTCTCCAACAATCCATGGCTGACATCGCTGGAGTCATGACTCTGAGCCAAGAACAACTGTCTAGTCAGAGTGGCTGCAGCGATGTCAGCCGGGAGTTGGGACACATAAGGAGAATGATGGAGAGCTTGGTGCAGATGCAGGCGGAAAGAATGTTTGCAACGGCTGCACACCAACGAGATGTAGCTGTGATCTTCCATGCCCTGCAGATCCTCGTCATGGCATTGCTGCCACAAGGCCTGGCGCAGATGAATGATGCTGCTACTACTCCATCCACATCTCTGCCCCCTGATGTGTCAGTGCCACACAGTGATGAGGCTAAACACCACCACCCACATGTGAGGCACCTGACACATCAGAGGACGAAGATGATGATGAATCTGGCTTTGTGGTAAGAATGAAGTGGTAGCATTCATCTCCGCCATATGGCCTGTTTCAGCTTGGTTCTGCCCTCTGCATCATGCCCTGGAATAACACCTTCCACTGTCCCCCGATACACTCAGCGACACTCACCTTGGACCTCGACATGGACTGCCATGTTTTGTTTGGTTACCAATGACACAGCAATCACACTGCAGACTGAAGTCTTCCTCTTCCGATGAACTTGTCAATCCCTAAAGGACTCTGGCTGGCCCTCCATGGGGCAACAAGGTAAAGTGAGGTTTGCATGGCCCTGTACTGGTCCAGCTTCAACACTCCACTGAATGCGAATAAAACATTCTAATTCACACAGATGAGTCATGGCCATGATCAATCAAGTATGAAAGTATGGATGACTGTAGGGACAGTGATTCCACAAAAAGGAACCCCCTGGGTAATGCTATCAATGCGCATGTATGGCCGTGACCCAGATAGGCAGTGAGACACACATTGTCATTCAAATCAACACTCATCACAGTTGAAAACAAGTGAAGGTGCGTAAACTTTATTAGCATATGCGTGTCAGTACGGGCAAGATGAGTGCCACAACATGCAGACCAATGCAGCAGTATGTCAAAATAAGGAACTTTGCCAAGCGCCACTGTCCACTCCGGGGGAGGGCCTCACCTTTCACAGGTGTGTGTTAACCCGCGTTGTTGTCTGCTCATGTATTCGGAGTCCAGGCAAATGAATCCATGTCCACTGTTGTCGTGGGATATGTGACCAGATCTCCAAGATGCAACAAGGTGTTGGGACATGTGCAATGGGTTCCAATCTGTTGTGGCTGCAGGTACGTAGTTATTCGTCCATGAAAGCGATTGCAGCTTCGTAGGCTATCATTTCCAACATGAGGTCATTGTCGACTTCATCAAACAGGACGGTGAGGCAATCCATTAGCAGGTCGGGACAGATGTGCTGGGTCCACCCCCTTTCACCAATTAGCACTACAACCCAATAGGGGAGCGGTTCAATGTGGTCACTGCACACGAGGAGTTGTGCAATCTCCCAGGTGCAGCTGCCAGCATGTATGCCAAGTATCAAGGCATCCCATAAACGGGTATCACGGTGACACTCCTGGTCATGGGCCAACAGGGGGCGCACACATATGTCAAAATCCAGTTCAGCTACCGTCCTGTTGGATAGGCAGACATCCATGGACCACTTGAATATGCACGATCGACAATGCAACACAGGCTGAACGCAGGTGATGTTGGCAAGGCGGAAGCTTAGCCAGTAACTGATATGCAGCACTGCCAATGGCAGTGCCCCCAGTAAATGCAGCATACGTGCACGGTACAGTTCCACGTGACAGGGGTTGTGCATGTGTCCGGGATGTTCTGCCATTGCGTTAGTGGCTCTGGTTGAAGCGGCACTGTTCTGACCTGCGCCAGTTCTGTGGATGAAATGTCACAGCTCGGATCAATGAGTTGTTTTAGTGTACAACGGTTGTATGCCTGGGATGGTGTGGGAGTAAGTGTGAAGGTCATTCCATGCAAGATAACTTCGAGCAAGGACTTAAGTGTGTGGGGTGTGTATACGTTGGTCTTCCGTCGGGCTGTGCGTAGTGTGGGAGTCATCATCAGCTGCTATAGTATCTGTCAGGGGGTGCCAGGAACATGCCATTCCGAAGTCGGAGGTGCAGATGTGCTTCCGCCTGATAGTTCAGACAAAGGAGCTTTCATCCCTAATGTTAGTTTGTCATCTGCTTGCATTCAGGAAATGTGATGTGGCTTGTTGGGGGTGGGGTGGGATGTGTGCGACTTTGGGATTCATGTTTGACATGTCTTGCATGTGGCAAATGAGCGGCATCACTGTGTGTTACGTTGCCTCACAGCTGCTCCTCCCTCCCCCCAAGCCTATTTACTTGTGTGCGCTGCGCAGTTGCATCACTTGCACTCCTATGGCACACCATTGTCATGCCTGTCTGCGCATGTCCACAAGCCTGACAACAACACTGTGATGTTGGCCGTTGAAGGTGGGCGGCCACGTGAGTGTAGGCCTATGGTAAGGATAGGGCAGACACAGATGTAGAGTTCATGCCTGGCTGAACTCGCGCTGTGATTAAGGCTAGGCATTGGCTCATGCTGCGGCAATACAGATACACACAACACTTGGCATATATGAGCCAAGACCCCGAGCGGTCCTGCGCTCCTTCATTTCTCCGTTCGTGCGAGCCCGCCCTCCGGGTGCATGCTACATTGTCGATTAAGGGCCGGGTGGCGCCGACACTATGACAGAGACACACGCATTAGTTACTTCCTTGTCCAGGCCAGCACTGAACCATGCCAGAGCCCCGGGAAAATTCTTCACACCCCTACGCTGGACTGGCGTACGCCGGACCAGCCCACTCCGCTTATGCTTACAGGGGGGGACGACAAAGCTACGTGTCCAAGGTCTAACCCACTGCCTGAGGTGACATGGTTGCGTCCGCTGTCTACAGCACAATGTAATGAGGTAGGGCCCGGGGCCATCATGCATACATAATGACCACACGGACACACTTAGATAGATAGTGGCACTGGCTACGGCCCCTTTTTATTACCAGGGTCACATGTCCAGTGACGCCTGTGCTGGATGGGTATGGGGTGAGTGTAAGCCAGCCCTCAGGTAGTGGTTGGTGCTGGCAACAACTAGGACAGTGATCATCGGATCACACACACAAGACTCAATCATAAAGGGTCCATGACTTGTGGTGCACTGAGGTAGGGGCATCAGCTCTGACATCACACACACATGACTCAATCATAAAGGGTCCATGACTTGTGGTGCACTGAGTTAGTGGCACCTGAAGCGCTCAGCGGGTGTGCAGCCTGTCATGATGGCGTATCCTTGCAGGTCAGTATTGGATTTGATATGTGTGAGCCCTTCTGACCGCAGTGTAGGCCGGAGGCAGCGGTCAACAAGGGCCCACAGCCACGTGGCGTTGACTTGAGCTGCACAGAGTTAGTGGCACCTGAAGCGCTCAGTGGGTGCGCAGCCTGCGATGATGCGTCATCCGGGTGGGCCGCACTGGAAGCAATGTCTGTTGCCTACTGGACTGCGCCATAAATATATCAAGACTCGATTTGTATTGGGGGACCTGCTGACTGCAGTGTAGGCCAAAGGCAGTAGTCAGCACACACATGACTCCGTGCGGGGTGCTGTGCCACTGGGTGCGCTGGGGGCCTGTGTCGCGGAAGCCGCGATCAGCTGAGGAGGCTGGCGGTCACAGCGGCGGACTCATGGAAGGGTGAGGGGCGCCGCCCTGGCAGACGGATTGGCCATCCCGGAAGTGAACCACGCCCAGAGCCCAGGCCTATTTATTCACACTCCTACGCTGGACTGGCGTACGCCGGACCAGCCCACTCCGCTTACGCTTACAGGGGGGGGGGACACAGCTACATGACCGATGTCTTCCCCACTGCCTGAGGTAACATGGTTGCGTCCACTGTCCACAACACTACAAACACCAGCAGTATATGTCCACATGGACATGTCTGTGCTCTGCATACTGAAGTCTGTCCAGCACATTACCGCCACAATTGGCATTGCGTACATTCTTATTCATGGGTGACTTGCCTCCTTCACACATACTTGGTTCCCACCTCTCGCCACAATCTGCAATTGTGTGGCTGAGGGGCCATGCCGTTTTCGGAAGGTCAGCTGTCTTGTTCTGCGCTGCCTCGTTGGTAGTCCAGGGGGGTGCGGGGGGGCCTGGGGGTGGTGGTGGGTGTTGTGGACCTCTTGGGTCTCCGAGCTGCATGATCCGTAGCTCCATGACATGTATTGGTCTTCAGATGTGGCTCTGGGCTGGGCTCCCTTTCATACTGCAGGTTGTTGTCCTGCTTAACACCAGTAAAAGGCAGGTGTTAAATCCCTGCTGCTAACGCGCCTTATCACCTGTTCTTGGATTGCATTGCAGATCTGGCAGGTCGTTCAGAATATCGCGAAGTGGTGTTTTCGTGTGTTTTTGCACGGGAACGCCTACTCTGCATATCATTAGAGTTAGTTGTCGCTCTCATCCGTGGTGATGTTTTTTGCAGAACCTATCGCTGGAAAACTGGCGATATCGGCAGTTTGCACCAGCTTGAGAATAGGGCGATAAATCTATTGCCACTTTTGCGGCGCTAAAGTGCCGATAATTCGGTGATAAGTCCTTGAGAATATGCCCCGTTGTGTTTAAGGATGTACATAGGCGTCATCGTGCATGCAAATATCCAACAATACCCTGACATGAGCTGCGGTACACAAATTTAAGTACCAAATGGACATCATTCGATTACAATGCACAGATTTGTATTATTGTAAAGGGCATGATTTACTGCAAACACATAGGTATTAATTTGTAACTCATTTTCTGTAATGTAGACTGACCCGAAGTGCACCGTCGTGTATTTGTTATTAAGAACGATTTGTTGTTAGAGTAGCATAGGTATTTGAGTAGAAATGTGCGTATATTGTAATGAACCCACACTTGTGGTGCACTCAGCACTCATATTGAAGAACTGCGAATACAACTTTAACACCTATCTGCACCACACACAGAAACGTATGTGCTTTGCTATAATCACTGGTCTGGTGTATTTCCATGCAACATTATATCACTTAACACATGTAAGCAAATATATTTATGGTATAGAAATAGTAAAATATCAATTACAATAATACGATCCAAATAAATAAGACGAAAACAATCATCATTATGATAAAATATGTATAGCTGGGATAAAAAGTCCTTTTCAGAACACTACTTTTGAGCAGTGACAAGCTAGATCTAGAAAGGTCGTCAGTTTATTGTGAAGTGAAGCACTATCTTAGTTTTCCTCTGGCGGTCTGAGCACGAACTGCAATAAATGCCGCCTTCAAATATTTCTTCCCTAAGTTCAGCAGCAGCAAGCACAGGCAATGATATGTGCAATGGTCTCATCTTTGTAGCTACAAAGCGTGCATATCTTTTATGGTGAACACTGTATATTCCACGATCCTTCAAATTGGGCTTTCTGAATGTACAAAATGGAGCATTTGAAATACTTTTTTTATCATGGTTACAGGGGGGAGATTCAGCATTCCTGTATTGTGCATGTGTCAATTGTATAATCCACATGTTTATAGAACTGTAATAAAGTCAAATCAATTAACCTGTTGTTGCTTGTCAAGATCGTTCGTATTAGGGCTTTATGTTCCAAGTGAGGTATGCTTGCAAGAGTAGTTAGACTGGAGATTGTTATCTGTAGTCGCCTTACCTATAGATTCAAGGCTTATATCTGTCTTTGGTCCTTCCATTCCTTTTTAGTGCTTCAAAAATTAAATGCTTTAAGGAATTATCTTTAGCCAAAATACAGTCTCAGACATAGTTTAGTTTTGCCCTAACATGTAGTGCAGCTAATGATGATAGAGATAACCGTAACCTACCAAACAGGTTCTGAACAGCATGGGCTCAGTAATGATCTAATTTCCTTTATGTATATTTTGTTGATTTCATTAATTATTTCGTCCTTGAAGATGATGAAAGTGTATAGAAATGATGGTGTCAGCTTTGTGGTGATTACTTTAGGGAATTGATTGATAGCTCATCCTCTGTAGAGGCAAGAAAATATCTTAATTGATTTTGTAAAAATATAGGCTTTCTTCTTTTTATTTGCAATGTGATCTGACCATGTTAATTTATTGTCTACTGTTAAACAAAAGTAATCGTAATTACTGTTAAACCTGAGTAATTGAAAGTAGAGTCTTGTTCTGTGGGATTATCATTGAGTGTCCAATTTAGTAACTTCCGAGTCCTACCAAATGACATCATTTTTGTTTTTCGAAAATTGATTTTTAAGTTGTAATTCTTGATTAAAGTCCTGTAAGTTAAATTACTGGCTTTGCACGCCTGATGATGTTAGCGTGAATATAATGATATTATCAGTATATGCCAAGTAAGTATTTTGCTTGTTACCTAGTTTTGGTGCAAAGCCTTTGGGGTGATGAAGATGTGCTGTTAGATCTGAGCTAGATGGCTGACTGAGAAGGAGCAGCCTTGGGGCACTCCCGGGGCAAGGGGCGCTACCGGGGCAAGGGACACTCCCAAGGCAGGGTATCGCTTCTGGCGTGGGTCCCTGTGATGCCCTGCTGCCATGTGTCTGCCTGCGCTTGGAGAAGCTTGGGAGGGAGGGTACCGGACGGAGGGTGTTTCCGGAGTGTGCCCTCCATGGGACTGAGAATTGCAGCCAAGCCTTGCAACCTGGGGCAATCTGGGGCACATCTCGACAATGACTGCAGCAGCTGGGGTCAACCAAGTGTGAGAAGTTGACCTGGCATATGCTGTCCACTAATTATAGTGGGCACCTTGCACCAGTCCAAACAACCCCTTATTGGAGATAGGTTAAAGACAACTTTTATTGAAAGCTATCCTAGTGGTAGCTATGGAGAGCAGCCTTCAGGCTAAGTCTTGAAGGAATGTAAAGCAGCTTGTTTTACCAGTCTATAATCTCTTGAGTGACCAAATGAAAGAGGACCACACCAGGTATATATTCAAAATATATGTATTTATTGCTAAACACACCCCTCTAGTCTCTTTATGAGGCTAGAGTTCGAAGTACATAAGTTATAAGTTAGTTATCTACAGTAATAGCACAAATACACGTTTGAGCCCTAGGGGCGTACCAAACCATATACCAATAAAGTGGTATAAGAACCACGACTGAGCTAGACACAGGGCCTAGAGCCTGTAGAAGTGCTTGGACCACAAGGAACCACCCAAGGTAGTGACACAGGGGACCCACGGGGACGCGTGCAGTGTATGAACACAGCCGCGAATCGTCGTTAACTTCTATGGGGAAAGTCGCGGTTTGAATTTAAAAGAAAAGGGACACTTAGAGGAGGACTTGGAGCAAACCCTTTGAGAACTAGGCTGTTCTAGTGTCAATACCCACGGGAGCACCGGAGTACTCGAGTTACCTCACCCAGGGAGCCGGGTGCATAGGTGTCTTTCGGGGTCGGGTTTCGTCGTCGCTTTCAATGGCGATCTGCTGCAAAGTGCTGCTGGCGGCCAAGTCAACAGTGTTCGGGTGGATCCAAAGGTGGATCGAAGATCTGAAGAACCTGAAAGCAGAGGGGACAGAGTCTGGGTCACTAGCCAGTGACCAGGAAGGCGATGAGCAGATGCCCACCGATGTCGAGTGCTTCAGGTAGGTTGACAGTCGTCTTGACTCTTCAGCCACGAGGTCCAGGAGGCGTCGACGACAACCAGGAGCTGGATTCGAGCTGTCCCATGACGTCTGTCGATTGCAGGGGTGTCGGCGACCGGATTGAACCCAACAAGCCTTGGCAACGGCAAGTCTTGTGGAAATGGAAGAAGGACGATGTTGCAGACCAGCAAGGTCTGTGGGACTCACCCAGCAAAGGTAAGTCAGGGCACGCCTGGAGCAACCAGGGAGCCCAAGCAGAAGAAGATTGGCCTTTGGGAGGGCCTACTAGCCAACGGACTAGCAACCGCAAAGGAGCCTCGAGTCGATGCACGTGGAGCTGGCTCACAGGACACTCGTGGAGTGGAGGCCAGTGATCTTCGGTGCAGTCGGTGCTGGAGGCTGGGGCTACTCGGAGCCCAAAGCACAACTTCGTGGGAGACCCAGAAGAGGATGCACTTGCAAATGTGATCGGTGTCCAGGGGTCACGGTTCCACGTTACCCACGACAGCTACAGGCCTCAGCTTTGCTAGGGACTCAGGGCAGCCTCAGGGAAGTCTGCAAATCCACCTCTGGTGATGCAAAGACTTCGGCGACCGGCGGGAGCTTCAGCGATGCAGACCGGACAATTGCTTCTTTGGTGCCTGCCAAGCAGGGGAGTCACTCCTTGACCCCTAGGGAGATTCTTCAGTCCTCTAATCTTGAAGTAGAACGTCGAAGGTCCAGGATTCTGTGTCAGAGTTTCGTCCAGGTTAATCTAAAGTCCTAAGGACTGGGGTCCCATACTTATACTAAGGTAGGGGGTTGGACATACTCTGTGGACCCACCTATGGGAGGGTCAGGGCAGAGGGGTGGTTACACCCCTTTCCCTTTGTCCAGTTTCGCGCCAGAGCAGGGGCTGGAAGCCCCTGAGCCGGTTTGAACTGGGGTATGCACAGGGAAACCAAATGTGCCCCCAGTGCAGGACTTCAAAGCACCAGAAAGTGCTCCCGCCCAGCCCCAATACACACTATCCTGTCTGGGGAGGTGGTTACACCTCCCTGGGACAGGAAACCTATTGTCCAGGCCTCCCCTGCCGGAGTTTCGGTCAGCAGCAGGAGGCCAGACTCGTGTCTGTGGCAGCGGCATCCATTTTGTGATGCCAGGGCTCTGGAAAGTCAGTACCGGGTATACCGGTGTGTACATGTCTCTCCCTCTAGAAGGGTGGAATGCTACCCCCGCCGCCAGAACTGGTGGGGGTAGTATTCCAAGATGTTTGACACCAAACACGACATGTTTCCGTGCAGCCATCCCAAAGTTAGCATTTAACGCGAGGTTATAATGCGCTTAAGAGTATATGGTCGGGCTGCACTACAAACAGCATCAGAGAAGGGTCTCCGAACGCTGCAGAGGGGCCCTGCTCTTGCAGGGGCACCCTCTCACATAGGAACCATGCACTCTGCCTCCAGGATTGATAAGGCCTGCCATAGGAGTGACTTATAGGTTTATATGTGTGTATGTATGTAGTGATATAGGTAGCCTATGTCACAGTAAGGGGTGCATGCACCACCTTACCCAGGCTGCAGTAGCAGACCTGTGGTGTCCTTTTGGCTGGCCTTCCAGGGGTGGCACAATACATGCTTCACCCCCTGGCAGGCCTCTGAGGTACCTATGCCCTGGGTACATAGTATACCATATACTAGGGACTTATAAGGGCACTCCAGATTCCAATCAGAGATGTGCCTAAGGCACATGGAAACCATTTTAGAGAGGAAGCAGCTAGGCTGGGGTTCTGATTAGCAGGGCCCCATCCAGACTAAGGTCGAAAAACAGTGAAGCATCAGCAAAAAGTGGGGGTACCCATGTGAAGCAGATCCTACTTTCCTACACCAAGTTCCTCAGGGGGATTGAGCTCTCCATGAGTCTACTGTGCTCGTGAGGCAGCACCAACATTGCGTCCAGCGGAGGGGCCACCACCCTACTCTTCCCCCGCCTGCGCGATGCCACCGATCTCCTTCCTCGCTCCAACTCCTGCCCTGAGCACAGAGCCAACCAACCTTCCTGGGAGGCCCAGCACACTGCTTCATTGCCCCTAGCATGTCCAGGAAACTCTGCATCTCTACTGCGAGAGGGCTCCCTGGATGGATAAAACCACAGCGGTGCCACCATGCTGAGCTCCTCTTGATCGGAGGTTGCTCCTCCACCCTGCTGCACGGTGAGTTGGGGCAAATCCGGCGAATCCCCCTGCCCCGATGTTGCTCCAGGCAGCCGCAGATGCTGGCCCCGACTGCAGCGGGATCCACGGCCCAAAGTTGGACCTGTGGCGGACGTGGAGTTTGGTCACTTCAGACACCCTGTCTCTCTGCTAATGGATCTTGGGGTCAGCTAGGGGAACCCCTGCACAAAGGCACCTTCACCACTCCTGCACCATAGGGGAGGGAGCCCTCGGCCCCCTACACAGTTTACCGGAGATCTTGCCATCGCTGACAGCGAAAAAGGACTGCAACACTGGATGGCATCGGCCAGCTTGGTTCACACAGTCTTTCCCCCTCCCTGCATACAACATCCTGGACATACCCCAACTAGGAAAAACTGGGGTAGGACTATACACCATCTATCCAACAACAGACAGTCTTTTTGGAGGCTCTCCCTTCCAGTAAAGCACAAAAGCTGATGAAGGTTTACTCCTTCTCCAAGGTCTATTGTAATGTGTATCGGACACAATGCAAATAATATAGACATGTGAGGCACAGTCCCTGATGGTTGCAGACAAAAGGACTGCCATTTATGTAGGTACACCATCTGTCTGAAAATGGATCACTTCCAACGTATACCGTTTCATATACTGTCCTTTGTCTACTCTCTGTATATACTGTTACCTATGTATAGCATAATACTATGCTATATAATATCATTATGCTATTTCTATATTCTTTGCGCTCACTCCCTGCCAATAATCCTTGTGCTCACTTCCCGCCAACATTGGCAGATTATATACACGTTTATTGTGTTTAGACGCATGTATCTTTTTTGCATTTTGTATGCAATCCATGTATCTCTTGTAAAGTGCTCTGACACCTTCGGGTAAAGTAGGCGCTATATAAAAATGCATAAATAAATAAAAATGTAAGAAAAAGCATGGGGGCCAGAATAGAGCCCTGCTTTAAACTGTTTAGAGTTATTATTTTTGTTAAAGAGACCTTTCAGTCAATTTTACTTGAAGACAGTTTTTTCGTGCAGTGAAATCAAGAAGCATAGTAGTGCTTGGTTGATACCCCATTTAAATAATTTGTCCCAAAGTTTCTTCTGATTGACTTTATGGTAATCCAAAGAATTATCTTCACACCATACGTATAATGTGAGGTTTCTTTTTAATATTTTATCCACCAGTAGTTTAAGGCTAACAATTTTGTCAATCACAGAACAGCTGAATCTGAATCCAGATTGATTAAGTGGTCATAAGTTATCACTGTCGAGGCATAGAGAATATCCAGTAAGTATGTTTTGAAAAGGTTTCCTTCAGAATCTAGAGGATCTAATAGCTGATAAATAAAGGGGGCATCATTCGTCTTTTTTGTGCATTGGATGGATTATTGCCTCTTGTCCTGAGTGAAGAATTTGACCTGTTGTCAGGACTCACAAGAACAGCTTGCATAGTAGTAGACTCCCCAAAATAGCGGTGTCCTATTTTATGACATTTGTAGGTATTCCATTTCATGGCAGAGAAGGCAGGATGCCCAGGGACTTCAAAGGGAAACCCCTGGAAGTGTCTCTTCCACCTTATAGGCACATCTGGGTATAAATACTGGACCTCAGACACCAACTCTTCAGGACACTTCCACATTAAAGGGACAACTGGGTATAAATACTGGGCCTCAGGCACCAACTCTTTAGTGCACTTCTGGACCTGGGGATACTCTACCAGGAAGACGGGCTGTTGTGCCACTAAAGGACTGCCACTCTGCTGGACTGCTGCCCTGCTGGATTACTGCCTTGCTGGACTGCTGCCTTGCTGTGCTGACCTGCTGCCTGCTACCCTCTTGCCTATGTGAGAACGACTAGACCTGCATCTCTTGAACCCAGAAACCCCGGAGTGACTCCAAGGGCTAGCTGACTGGCCTCCTGAAACTAAACCCTCAGTGATACAGGCTTCCAGCAACCTTGCACATGGACTCTGCCATCTGTGAGTCTACCCTGCCAAGTAGTGCCGCCTCAGTCTGGACCTTTGGAAGTGGGCCTAAGATGCTCTGTCAGCCTCTGTGGACCCAGCGGAACATGCTCATCTTGTATGCTATGCAGTGCAACCCCGAGCAGAACCAATGCATCGCCACTGCTCCCTCGATTGGAATCATAACATAACATAACACGTGTATTTGTAAAGTGCACGTATCACCCAAGGGTATCAAGGTGCTGAATAACAGATGTTTATTGTTACCCAACTCGATGGTACTCATTTTATCAACCTCAGATGGATGAAAGGCTGAGTGGACCCGCCAGGATTTTAACCTGTGACCATGAGGTCGAACACAGGCCCCTACAGTGGACGCATTAGTCCACTGAGCCACCAGACCAGGAATCACAGCAAAGATCTGCATCACATTGCTGTGCGACACATCCTCAGCGCAGGCCCTTGCATCCCACATTGAAGGTAGCCTCTTCGGAACTGACGCATCACCCCAACTGCACAACGCATCCAAGACCCTGGACTTTGCATCACAAGCCCTTGCCGACGGGATCCTTGGCGACGACCCAGGACCCACACTGCACCCTTGCCACATCTCAGAACCGATGTATCGCTTCAGCTGTGCAATGCATCTTCGACGAGGATCCCTGCAACACTCTGCAAACCAGGATTTATGGTTTTCTGCTCAGAACACGGACGAGGAGGATTGTTTCACGAACCCAGTACTTATCAAGGTGCTGAGTGGATGGGACTGTCCACTTTGGGCCGCCCTTATTTGTGTGTTACCAGTGTACCTATAATTATAGATGTCCAATACACCGATTGCGATTGTTACTTGTATGAATAAGTTGCCTACAATTGCTTCATAGTGACTCATTTGTCTGGCTTCCAGTCGCATGACATTGCCGACAAATTCATGTCTTGCCTCAGATACAGCGGCTCCTCTTATAATTGGACTCCGCGAATGCTCTGAAGAAGTCCATTTTTAATGGTCGAAATGCTTTGGCTGATCAATTTGTGTTTCAAAATAAAAAGGAGAATTTGAAGAATACGACTCTGGATACAGACCTTGTATTTTATGGAATAGTTACATAGTGGTGCACCGATTGCCTTTTTTTGTTAAACATTGTATAATCCAGTTGGGGACCGCACTTTGACAGTGGGTGTTTATGTTCGTGTGCACACATTTTTGGGAGACTTTGGGGATAGCAGGTTAGGTTCTAGCAGCTACAGGGCCTCACTGTCAAATTGTTGTATTCCAGGATTTAAGGTACTTTGTTCTGACTGGGTCCCTGTAGCCGGCGCGCACTCCATCCCGGTTGACTTGAACTTGTAATTCTGTCTTAATCCGCGTAACCAGATTTCCAGAGTTAGCGCTTGACACCTCTTGGTACTATTTTAACTAGAATCTTTCAAATTGAATATCTTAGGTTCTACTGATTTGAATTTTGTTGTTTTTTTAGTCTCGTTTTATTTCTTAAACATTACTCTATTTTCCTAAATTTTTTGTGGGACACTTTTCTGGTGTTTTCAATGTGTTACTGTTTTAAGTGTTTGTAGGAAAGTAGGATCTGCTTTTATGGTTACCCCCACTTTGTGCCTGGTGCTGTGCTGTTTCTGACTAGTCTGACTGGGATCCTGCTAGTCAGGCCCACAGTCTCGCTGCTTTCTCCCCTAATTTGTTATGGTAAGTACTTAGGTACATCCCAGATTGGATACCGGAGTACCTTTATAAGTCCCTAGTATATGGTACTAAGATACCCAGGGCATAGGTATCCCAGAGGACCCCCATAGACTGAAGCATGTATTATGTCACCTATGGGAGACCATTCAAACTATCACTAAAGACCTGCCTTTGCAGATTGTGTAAGCTGGTGCTAGCACCGCTTACGAAAGATATAGGTTTCCCTATATCTAGGGTCACTGCACTTAAAATCTATAAGTCACCCCTACAGCAGGCCTTTTCAATCCTGAAGGAAGGGCACTCGGTTATAAGTGTGAGGGTGCCCCTGCATGAGCAGGTCAACCCTACAGCCTTCGGAGTCCATTTTCCCGGGTTGTAAGTGAGACAGCCATATAACATATAGAGGGGCACTGCGTCATTACGCTATGACCATCTCAAAGCTAGCTGTAACAAACCCTGTCATGTTTGTTATCAAACATGTTGGAATCATACCCCCACACCGTAAACTATTTGGGAGGTATGATTCCAAGCACTGTAAAGGCCCTCAGTTAGGCCCTCAGTGCTCCCGGTACCAGTCTTCTAGACCCGGACAGCACAACATGGCAGCTGCCGACAAGAGACATGATTCTGCTCTCCTGCTGCTGAGCCAAGCTCGAGCAGGGGAAGGTAGAACAATAGGCATCCTGTCACAGGGAGGTGTGACCACCTCCCAGACAGGGTTTAGTATATTGGGGCAAATTGGGAGCGATTGCCAGTGCTACATAGTCTGCAGGCAGGGCACATTTGGTGCCCTCCATGCATAGTTCAGCTCAAACCAGTTCAGGGAGCCGTTGGCTCCTGCTCTGGCCTGAAACTGGACAAAAGACAGGGGAGTATCCTCCCCCTTGTCCAGCCCTCCGTAGGGAGGGACCCCTGGATCGTCCCAACCCTTTCCCTAGGGTATTTAAGGGCGTACCTGAGGGTGGGTCCCTAGATTCATCTTGGGACATGATTCAATTCAGACGCCACTTCAACTTCGAGCGTCTGGGCACTCTGGACTTCATTGGACTTCGCTCTGGGCATCAAGGCTGCAACAAAGAAGACTCCTGCTGCTCCTGATCTCTTTGCCCTGCTAGTCTGCTGCAACATCTGTGCCTGTGTTCCATACAGAAAACCTTCCAAGTCCTGTGGGCATCCAAGACACCTGAAGGAATCTCCCTTGAAGTGAAGGAGTCACTTCCCTTCATCTGACCACAACTAAGCTGACCGGTCTGCTGATGCTGGGCTCACACGGACTCTGAAAGGCTCAGCAACACAGGTGGTGGTTCTTCACATCCTGTGAGGTCTGCCCTGTCCTCTCACCAAGATTGAGGCCAGTATGCCTCATTGGAGCCACAGGAACCGAACCCCTGTGCAAAGCATTGACTTGTCATTGCAAAGGATTGTTGGCTTCCTTCCATCAAGATCTTTGGGCTCCAAGTAGCCCCAACCTCAAATATCTTTAAAGACCAGAATCTTTGACCACACCGCATTGCTTGCACCGTGGGCCTGCTTCTTTAGTAGCTGCTCGAGGTCCTCCTGCGACTCCAGTGCCTTTGGCCTGTGGGTCCTGTCAAGGGTCACATTTTGAATTCTTTGGGCTCCCCTGATTGCTTGGTGTCTGCCCTGACTCCCCTGCTTGAGGTGAGTCTCCTGGACCTTGCTGGTCCCGACATTGCGCCTTCTTCTACTCCTTTGTTGGTTGCAGTTGCCAAGGCTTGTTGGTGCTCCCACTGGACACCAACACCTCAACTCTCGACATCTGAAGTGGGACAGCTCGTGTATGGCTCCTGGTCTTCCACAGCATTGCCTGGTCCACACAGCTGCAGTTTCAATTTCACCCTCAGCTCTCCTGCAACACCTGACATCGGTAGGCATTCGTCTTCCATGCCTCCTGGTCACTCTTGAGTGGCATAGACTCTGTCCCCTCTGCATGCAGGTTCTTCACATCTTGAATCCACCTTTGGGTTCCACCGGACACTTTGACCTTCCCCAGCAGTGGCATTTTTCTGAAGTCTCCCATTGAGTTCGACAACGGTTTCTGACGCCACTTCACACCTATGCACCTGGCTTTCCTGGTGCAGGCATCCTGGTTCCTAAGGTATCCATGGGTGGAGTGGCTCTCCAATCTCTTGTATTCCATGGGGTTTCTTTAGGGTTCACTGGGAAGGGTCCCCTTTCTGTAAAATTGCAACTGCAACTTACCCATTGTCTTGCATTGATCTCGTGTTCGTGTTCCCACTCCGCACACGGCCTCCATGGGGCTCCTGGTTACTTACCATGGGTGGTTCCCTGGGTCCCTGACACTTCTACATCTTCTGGGTATAGTCTTGACTCGAGTCGTGGTTCGCATACCACTATTTTAGTATATGGTTTGGTCTCCCCCTGGTTACCACTGTGTATTCTGTGCTACTGACCTGTTTCTATTATAAAGTATTGTGTATATCTCCGGCTAGGAGATATCTGTATGTGTTAGTGAGTGTCTTATAATAAATACATATTTGTATAACTACACTGTGTGGGTCTTTTTCACTTAATCTCTTTCAAACTTTATTCGGTCGTTACGACCATAAAAGTGCAAGTGCATACAGTACAGAGTTAAAAATTGAGTATGTGGCAATAATGCATTAAAAAATAATACAGCCGTATAAGTGCAAATGCATACAGTACATATCTTTGAGTTTGAATGCATGACATAAATTCACTAAATACATTTTTAAAATCATTAATGAGGGATGTAGCAGTCAGATAGAAAGACAATTAAAAACAACTAAAAAAGATAAAAATTTAGATAGCCAAGTGGAGAGCCCCAATAAAGCTCATGAATGATCCCACTGTAGGATTGCAATGTAAAGGTGAGACCATATGCTCCGTTACAAAGACCCAACGTTGCTGCCTAACTCTCGTATGAGGGTGTTGGAAAGTGGAAAGGGAGAACCATAAGGCACGCCAAATCACATCTTTAGTGCCTGCCTTCTGATTATCCACATTTTTCCAAGGAACCTGGTGACTGCGCAAACAACTGATGATCTTGTGTCGGATTTTAGGATGTGCAGCGTATCTTGATGGCATTGTGTTCCCAACAGCCTACAAATGGGTGCCAGGCATTTACGTCTCGGGGGGTTGTACATCGGACAAGCGAAGAGAATATGGGCAATTGACTCACTTAATCAGTACCTGTAAAATTATGTTCTGGTAAAACAAACTGCTTTACACTCCTTCTGGACTAAGCCTGAAGGCTGCTCTCCACAGCTACCACTTAGAGAGCTTTCTATGGTTGTCTAAGAACACTAAAATCACTGTAAGGGTTGCCTGGATCAGTGCAAGGTGTCCACTTACATAAGAGTACATCATGTACTGAGCCAGCCTCTCACATTGGTGTGCAGTGGTTGGGATTCAAACTTGCATTGTTTTACCAGATAATCTTGGTGTGGATTAATTGAAAAACCATCACTAATATTAGGCACATATGCTGGAGAGAGGATCACGTGGTCGGGGAACATGGCGGCTGGCTAACGCCAGTCGGGAGAACCCCTGTGCGAGGCGAGCCAGGAGTAAGGAAAGCCTGAAAATGAAAGCGGATTGATTAATGATGCGTGTAGTCGTGTCACGATATTGTTGGGTGAGCTTGGGAGCTTTGGCGGTTTTCCGGTGAGGATATCGAGGAAAACGGTGTGGAGAGCGGCTCATTAACAGTCCCATAACGGTTCATGGATTGTCTCATAAGACCGGCAGCACCTACTACTGTTAATACGGTAAGGTCTTGTATGGGCTGGGCTGCCGATCTCCATACTTTCACCGCCGAGGGACGTGGCTCCCCCCCTTCGGGGAGTTGGAGTCGGGCGGCGGAGTGTTGGAGGAGATTTCGTGCTGCCGAAATATTTTATGCCGGTAAGACCATTATTTTTGAGCCTGCTTGTAAAACAAATCCCGGGGTGAAAAAAAGTGTGTGCTATAAGGATTTCAAGTTCAGACTCGGCAAGTTTGATTCGCTGATATATAAGCTTCATTGGCGTATCTCTCCCCCATTTTGGGCCCTTACAACAGAGGCCAGTCTTGACCTGTACATTGAAGGGGGGAAGGAGTGGATGGAGAGTGAGTTTTTCCCCCGAGCTATAACTTCCAGCACGCACCAGTTTGTAAACCCAGGCGAAGAGGGGGCCAGGGCATCTACAGCTGACCACGCTTCCTCCGGTGAAATAACCTCTCAAGGTGGGAATATCAAAACTAAAGAGGGCAGATCACTACCGGAAAGGAGTAGATATCAACTTCGATCGTTTCCTGGGAAAAAGTAGTGGAACCTCCTTCGGGGTGACTCTTAAGTCTCCTGTAAAAAAATTCTAAAAAGGAAAAATTAAAAAGTGCAGGACAAGAGAGGTGCGGTCGGTATCCAAGCCACTTCCATCTCTTAGGTCATATTTTAAAATAATGGAGCAGGTAGCTGGTTCTCAATCAACCGCAGGGGAATCTCTGGGTTTACCGAAACCAATGGAGAAAAGGATATCTCCTGTACTACAGGGTATTCCATTAAGGCTTGAGAATCGTTTTTCTTTGCTTGCTGAGGCTCAGGAAATTTCAGATGAGAGGTCTCAGAATGAGATACGGCCTGAAGATGACCCAAATGGAGCTAGCTTGAATGATGAAGTGAGTCTTGCATTAACACATGGGCCACAGGATGAAGCTTCCTCAGGGGTCGTAGGGGTCGCAGGTGATCAATTGGTGAACCTGTTAAACAGCTTACGGCAAGAAATATTAGCTAAATTTGAGACTTCAGAAAGCAACCAAAAGGTTATTCAAGATAGAGGGGAGATTCTTGAGCAGAAGATCGATGGATTGGCTAAACGTACGGAGAACTTGGAAGAAGAAGTGAAGGTTTTGGGAGAGGCCACAGCTACCAATCTTAGAGAGATCGACAGACTTAAACAAGAGAATAAGGCAATACAACAGGATATGGAAAGGCTTGAACTTCAGGTTAGGCGTAATAATATTCGCCTTTTGGGAATTAAGGAAAACGCAGAAGGGGCGGATATTAAAGGGTTCGTCTCTAGATTGTTGGGAGAGCTATTACCAGATAGAATGGATATTGATTGGGGAAAAGAGCTCCAGAGAGTGCATAGAGACCCATATACGTTACAGACAGGGAGGAAAACCCGAGGAAGATATTAGTCTATTTTCTCACTTTTTCAATTAAGGAGCTTGTTTTAACTCGTGCACTAAAAGATCGGTCATTGACATATGGGGACTCCACTTATCTAATACGATCTGATATGGGTAAAGAACAGCGGAGCGGCAGTGGCTCTTAGGTTCAAGAATGAATGAACTCCGGTCCAGAGGTGCACAGGTTCATATGAAGTTTCCTGCCATGTTGAAGATCATGTGGCAGAATAAAATGTTTAACATCCGAGAACCGGAGGAAGTAGATGCCCTTTTAAAACAGATGGGAGGGTCAGAATAAAGATAGAATAAAGATTGGATTTATATGACTCCAGGTTAAAGGCATATGATGTGTAAATAATTTGTAAATAGTACGTTGCTGAGGTCGATAGTAATAAGGGATCATAACCTCACAAGGGAACTTATTAGATATAGTATAATTGATGATTGGTATTTTATGACCCTATGACACTATTACTTAAGTTTACGGTATAAGTGATATGTAGAGTTCAGGGATGGTTTTGATACCTGGATTCATCTTGTCAGCACGGGGGTATCTCAAAGGCGCTCGCGCCCTAAGAGATAGAAGGGGGGGGTTCCCCATGGGGGTGGGAGGAGGGAGGCACGGGGTGTTGGGAGCATTTGGGAGAAAAAAGAAAAAATTTGTGTCCTTAATCTGCCATATAGTATTTTTTATTATGCTCTTTTGATAAAATATTGGTTTTTCTTGTTTTTCTTGTTTTTTCGCATTAAAATGAAGAGTACTGATTTTTTTGTCAGACTAAAAGAGAGAGGGTATCTTTTTTACCTTATGAATGAGTAAATGTTTAGTGAATCTCACCTCATGGAATGTGAATGGGGTGAGATCTATGAGAAAATTGGCTCGTATAATGGAAATTCTTAACAAATCTGAGGCTAATGTCATCCTTTTACAGGAGACACATTTGGAAAGAAGTGAGTGTTTGATTGTGTTTAAAAAATGGTCTTGGGTTCAGGAGGTTGTTTCTTCTAATCAGAGGGGTAGTACAAGGGGGGTTGCTATAATCATTAAAGCAAACTGTGGTATTAAATTGGAAAGTCACTATACAGATATGTCTGGGAGGTGGATACTTGCTAATATCAAGATTCAGTGTAGGGCGTTAGGGTGTGTTAGTTATTATGGTCTGAATCAAGATAACCCAGATGCTTTGATTAAACTGGAGGCCGCCCTTGAACCAACTAATAGTCCAGTGATCATAGGAGGTGACTTCAATTTAGTTCAAAGACCTGATTTGGATAGAACATCTAAAGTAAAATATGTCACTCCCGTACAATCAATGGCTATACTTAAAACCATGATTCAAGAATTAAACTTAGTTGATGTGTGGAGAATTAAGATGGGCGATAAGAAGGGTTACACCTTTTTTAGTAAGAAATATGGTCATCACTCCCGTATAGACTATTTTTTAATAGATCAAATATTACTTGAGGGAGCGGAAAAGGTTAAACATCTCCCTGCTACCCTTTCCGATCACTCTGCGGTATGTCTGTCCTTGAGATTTCAGGAAAAGAGATCTATAATAAGGTGGACCCTGGATCGGACAATTTTACTAGATGAGGCTGTCCAAGTTAAAATGCAAGAAGAGGTTGTCTCCTTTTTTGAAGTCAATAATGGGTCAGCTAAAATACAGGTAATTTGGGACTCCTTTAAGGCGTTCTTGAGAGCCCTGGGTACATCTATTATGATAGGGAAAAATCGTAAGTCTAGGCAGCAAGAGAAGGATCTCCTGAAAAATATTCAAATTAAAGAATCAGAGTTGCAAAAGGCATCTTTAGAGTCTGTTTGTAAGGTGCCCCTTCTTACCAAGGAGTTAAAGAGCCTCCAGCAAGAATATCAGGATGTTTTAGATCAGATCTTGATAGATAGATGGAGGGTCAGTAAACTTCAGAATTTTTCATATGGTGAGAAGAGTGGCCGGCTTTTAGCCTAGAAAGCTAAAATCGATAAAGTCCGAAACCAAATAAGTAGTTTGAAGGAGAGTTCAACTGGTCATATAGTAGATACCAGTACTGAAATAGGAGCTGAACTTCGTGGTTATATGGCCAAGCTATATAAAGAGGATATTAACCCAGGGTTGGAAAAGATTGAGAAATTTTTGGCTGATGCTGAGCTCCCCTTCTTGAGTGAACATCAAAGAGAGATGTTAGCTTCTGAAATAAGCGAAGAAGAGATTCGATTACAGATGAGAAAGATGGCAAGAGGGAAGGCAGCTGGGCCAGACGGCCTTCCGATAGAAATTTACCTATCTCTTGAGGATAGTATGGTATCCGTTTTCAAAAAGCTTTGTAATACCATTTTGAGGGATGGGGAAGGCCCCCGACATCTTGGGCTGAGGCAACAATAGTTTTAATTTTAAAACCAAATAAAGATCCGTTGCTGGCAGAATCTTATCGACCTATATCCCTGCTGAACATGGATTATAAAGTGTTTACCGGGATACTGGCAGCTAGAGTTGCTAAGATTATTAAGAGCCTAATTCATAGGGATCAGAGGGGCTTTATCCCTGGAAGGCAGCTCAATGAATTAACCTTCACAATGTTAGGAGTAGTGGATTTGGCAGAATCCTTTAATCTTCCAGTAACATTGGTGGCTGTCGACGCTGCTAAAGCGTTCAATCAGGTCCACTGGCAATATCTCTGGGAGACTTTAAGAGTTTTTGGATTCCCTAAGAATTTAATAAAAGCAGTTCAGTTATTATATAGTGCACCCAGTGCTAGAGTGTTAGTTAATGGGGAGTTAACAGATCGGTTTAGTATATGCGGGGAACAAGACAGGGATGTCCGCTGTCCCCCTTGTTGTTTAACATATACATTGAACCCTTCGCAGCTTTAATTAGACAAGATCCATCTATTCTTCCATTTAGGTTCAAAAGTTTTGAGGTTAAATCAGCCTTATATGCGGACGATCTTGTTTTGTATATGTTAAATCCTAGGGAGGCCATCCCTAGTTTGATGGCCAAAGCAGAACTGTTTGGGAAGGTATCGGGGTACAGTGTCAATAGAGATAAAACTGAAGTTATGGAGTGGAACCAATCGTCTCAGACATTTGGGGCAAAACATCAGATGCGTTATCTTGGCATTATAGTTACCCAGAAGTTACTCGATGTTCCTATAGCAAATTGGAGGAAGATTAGTCAGGAAGTAGGGAAGCTATTGACTAGATGGGCAAATCTTCCTCTTAATTTGTATGGCAGGGTTAACTTGATTAAGATGATTGTACTTCCTAAGGTCACTTTCCTTTTAACACTATACCCCTTCCATTCAATAAAAATGAGGTAGCAAAATTACAGGGCAAGATAGGCAGTTTTCTTTGGGGTTCAAGGGGTGCCCGTATATCCTGGAAAAGGATGAGGAGAAAGTTGGAGAAGGGGGGACTCGCTCTACCGGATTTATGGGTATATGCACATGTTTTTCATTTTAAGAATTTTCGAATGTTGTTAAACAAACCAGATGAATCTGCATTAGGTATCTTGCATAGGGCAATGCTTAGTGATCTGGGGGATCAACCTGAGCAGTTCCTTTTTAAGTTCGGGGATCCAAAGTTAAAAAAAAAAGTCAGATTGAAGATTTTGTTACAGGCAGTGAAGAATTGGGTTTACATGCGGGAAAAACTTGGAATACCCTATTATTCTGATTATGCACCAATTTGGTCTTCCCCAGGTACTCCAGTATGTTTAGATGATCTGCTTAGTCTACCATTGAAACAAGCGGGTATCACATGTTGGGGTGATTTAAAATCAGGTACGGATCTGGCAACTTGGGAAACTTTGACAGCATGTACCTGTGGACAATTAACTAGATTTAAATTTTATCAACTTTCTTCTTGGTGGGCTAGACAGAATTGGGGGACCAGACGGATGATGCATGGTTAATTCAAGCTATGAAAGTCGGGGGTATTAATAAAGAAGTGGCTTTGTGGTATCGAATTTTGATTGAGGCAGAAGATGATATAGAGAAGGATATTCGAAATCTGTGGAGTGAAGATGTTGATGACATTAATTTGAATGAGGCTTGGATGAACTCTTTTGCATTACTTCGTGAGACAGTTAAACCCGCTTTTCTTAAACGGAATCATCTTTTACTTTTTATCGGGTATATTGGTCCCCTGCGAAACTAACAAAAATGTCTGGAACTCATTATGTCTGCTCTAGGTGTCAAGACCCTCTAGCGGATGATTGTCATATTTTTTTGACTTTACACGGAGATTACTAAATTTTGGATGGATCTCAGTGAATTTTTGTTGGATGTTACTGGTTTTCAGTTGAAAGTAACCCCCTTACTTATATTTTTGGGAATAAACCAGGGCAGCAATGCTGTCATAAATAAGAAAGTTGCAAGATTAATTTTTATGTTATCCTTTTGGGAAGACGAGAGATTTGTAGAGCTTGGAAGTCGACTGTTCCACCCCTTTTTTCCGAGTGTAAAAATA
The DNA here is from genome assembly GCA_963921515.1 of Calotriton arnoldi. Taxonomy (NCBI): domain Eukaryota; kingdom Metazoa; phylum Chordata; class Amphibia; order Caudata; family Salamandridae; genus Calotriton; species Calotriton arnoldi. The sequence continues at coordinate 752,977 of CAWUFW010006632.1, forward strand.
ATATCATACACATAAGTCAACAGGATATGGCATGCGACCCTAGAAGTCGGGAGAGGATATGGGATATGTTGGTCGATTGGTGTCAGAGGAATGTGGTTCAATGATTAAGCCAATAAATAGCTGTCGGCCTTGGTTCCCCTCTTTCGCATGTCATGCTTAAGAGGGTTAGGAGTGGAAGCAGCTAGATTTCTTGTGTGGAAAGACTCTATTCCCGTCCGGTTTACAGTAAGGGAAAGTGAGTATCGCCAACAAGTAAATTGGCAGAATGAGGACCAAAAAAAAAACTAATATTAGGCACATATAATACAAGCTTAGAATAAGTAAGTTCTACTGAAGTTAGGGTTGGGTAGGCAAGGGTCTAGCACAACCCTTTCTCCAACCTCAGAGAGTTTAGTTCCCACTAGGTTAGGTAGGTGCAACACCTCACTACACCTAGCATGTCTTCTAAAGGAGATGCCAGTGGCTCTCTGCCTTCTAGATAGAGTGACCTCACGTTCCAGGAACTGAGGGCCCTGTGTTCCTCTAGGAAGCTTAAGACAGGGAAAGGCCCTAATAAACAACGCCTTCTAGAGGTGTTATTGTTGGATGACCTACAGAAAGCTAGTGGGTCAGATGGACAGGACAGAGTGGGTGGGCAGGGAACCCCTTGTTGACCTTAATTCTCACCCTGACCAGGAGGAGTCGCATGACTCCCACCTGGAGAACTCAGATCCCCAGAGTATAGTTCCAATGGCCCGGAGGGTGCCCATGGCACAGAGGGTGCCCCCAGAAGTGGGCCCCCCTTTATCCCTCCTGGAAGGGTTCAGAGTAGACCAAGGAGTTCTAGATCCTCCTCTAGAGAATCCAATGCTTCAGGACATTCAATATGGACCTCCATCTCTAGTAGGAGGGACAACTCTTTTGACAGGGAGTACCAACTGCTTGAACTGGAGAAAGCAAGGCTTAGTCTCAGTCAAAACCAGTTGGCCCTTGACAAAGAGTCCCTAGAAATCCAGAAAGCTAGGAAGAAATTGGGACTATGGTGGCAGCAACAGTGTCCCTAGGGTTAGAGAAACCTGTTTTGACCAAAGGAACCTGAACAAGATAGTCCCTCCTTACCAGGACGGGGGTGATATCCAGAAATGGATCACTGCTTTAGAGATGGCCTCTAAAGGGTATACAGACAAAATATCAAGTTGGAAATGTCGAACTACAGGAATATCGAGTCCTAAATATAGTCAGTGAGAAATATCGACAGCAAGAATATCGTGGTCAAGAATATCAAATTTAAGGTAAGAAATATCATTTAAAAAAATATAGAAGTCAGTAATATCGTTTTCAAAAAGATAGTTTTTTTAAATATCGATTCTTTAATTAGTGTTATGTATTTTAGTATATATTTTAAATGTGTGTGATGTATTTTTTTGTATAAGTATTGTTTGTTTTTTAGTAGTTATCAATTTTATTTTAATTATATTTTGCATTTTTTAGTTCCGTAGCGGGTTGTGGGTTTATAGGGTAATAGGGGAGAAATTATCGCTGGTTTAGCGGCAGAAAACTGCCGCTAAAGCGGCGATAATGGGCTTCATAATATGCCCTTGAGAATTCCAGTAGAAGCCCATGTTCTGGTGTCAACATGGGCTTCTATTGGAATTCTCAGGGGCATATTATCAAGCCCATTATCGCCGCTTTAGCGGCAGTTTTCTGCCGCTAAAGCGGCAATAATTTTAACGCTGTTCTTGATAATATGCCCCTCAGTTTTTTGTGCATTCAGTTTGAGCTGGTTGCTGGTGAGCCATTGAACAGTCAATTCTGAGTATCATCGGCGTACATGTGGAAGGAGATGTTGGCAATGCGGAGTATTTCAGCTAATGGTTCGAGGTAGATATTAAAGAGGGTAGGGAACAGAGTTGAGCCTTGAGGGACACCGATTGTTATCGGGGAAGGAGCCGATAGGTTAATGTTGACTAAGAATCTCTGGGAGCGGTTCTGGAGGAAGGAACCAAACCATTTGATGACGGTACCTCCTATTCACATCCTGTGTTTGAGGCGTTCAAGTAGTTTCTTGTGGTTGAATGTGTCGAATGCCAAAGATAAATCCAGTAGGATTAAGAGACAGGTTTTGCCTCGGTCAAGGGCTTGAAGAGCGTTGTCTAAAATGTGAAGAATAATGGTTTTGGTGCTGTGTCCAGGCCTGAAACCAGATTGGAATTCGTCTAACAGGTTGAAATTAGCATTGTGTTGGCTCAGCTGAAGTTGCACACATTTCTCCAGTACTTTCCCTACTGTTACACTGACTGGAGTGGGAAATTTAAGTTTGAAGATTTTTATTTAGTTTAATGTTTTAATTTATAATAGATTGTTTTTTTAATGAGATTATATGCTATTATACATATATATATATATATATATATATATATATATATATATATATATATATATATATATATATATATATATATATATTATCTACTGGCGGTCGCCAGTAGATAGTTATAGTTTCAACCTATTATCCATAGGAAATCCGCGACATTCTATTTGAAATAACTCTCTTGCCGGTTGACGTATCTTCGCGAAATGTTCAAACTTTGTGGCCCGCTCCGGTCCGCTCCTACCCTGAAAGTCTCGGAGGGATTCGTCAAGCGGGGGCCGAGAAAAAAGTTTTCCATAGGAAACTTTAGACACGGCTACAGCCCGAACTGCTGAACGGAATTACACCAAATTTGGCAAAGAGGTAGTTCTTGGTTCAGAAAGAACCCTTTTTGTTAAATGGTGTAAATCCGTTCAGTAGTTGCTGAGAAAATGAAAAGTAAAAAGATAGTGATATCTATGGGCACGGAGGATTCGCGCACCCTCAGCGCACCCTGCGCGCACCGTCCCGATCACGAGCTGCATGTTAATTGGCTGTCAGCTGGCTGTCAACATTCCGATTCAGGAAATGTTGGCAGCCATTTTGTCCTCGGTAGAACCGAGGGACAGAAACAAGTGCGCAAAGCGCACAAAGGGGCAGGGTAGAAACACCCTGACCCCCTAGGTTTGCTCAGGGGGTCCTACAAGGACCCCTGGGCAAAAAAATAAAAATAAAAAAATTTAAATCGGCAGGATGCGCTCAGGGTGCGCGAATCCTGCTGAAAAAATCGAAGCGCGGTCTCCCGCGCTCGATAGTTAATGGCCCCCGGGTGGCCCAAGTCCCGGGGGCATGGTGGGGGGATAATTTGACGTGTGGGGGCCTCAAGGGCCCCCAAGCCCCGAGGACCGCCACCCCCGGGGCTTTTTAAAAATGGTGCGGGAGGGCTCTGAGCCCTCCGCAGCCCCGGGGACCACCACCTCCCGGGGCTTTTTTTATAGATTATAAAACCTGTGTGGGGGGCTCCAGCCCCCACATGCCCCGGGGACCGCCACCTCCCCGGGGCACTAAACATTTAATATGGGGGTCCGTTACGGACCCCCAGAGCCCCGGGGACCACCACCTCCCCGGGGCTGTGTAGTGAATGGGAGGGGGCCGCGCGGCCCCCTCCTGGAGCCCTTGATGGCCCTGGAGACCACCACCCCCAGGGCCGGCTCCTGCAGTGTCCCGGGTGCCTACCCCGGGACACTGTAGTTTGCTATGGCAGGACGGGAGCCTCGCGGCTCCCGTCCTGCCATAGCAAACTGCTTTGGATATTGGAAGAGAGAGCAGGGAAACCTGCTCTCTCTTCCAATATCCAAAGCCGATTGCTTTTCCACATGGGGAGCAGCATGTCAGCTGCTCCCCATGTGGAACAGCAATGCCGGCTCCCAAGGGACGTGGGAGCCGGCGGGACTGTGGGGGATTTGGGACCCCCCACAGTCCCCAACGGAGAGGGCCAGCCCCGGGGATGGGGTCCGCGGGGCAAGTAGTGGCCCGGGAGGGAGGCCACGCGGCCCGCCTCCCCAAAAAAGAAGAAGAAAAAAAAAAATGGAAAGGCCGGCCCCGGGGGATGGGGTCCCCGGGGCCTTAAAATGGCCAGAGGAGGGGGCCATGCTGCCCCCTCAAAATAATAAATATAGAGGCCATGCCCCGGGGATGGGGTCCCCGGGGCCAATACAGGCCCAGGGAAGGGGGCCACGCGGCCCCTTCCCGTTTTTTTTTTTTTGTAATTTAAAAAGGGGTAAGGCCCTGGGGGATGGGGTCCCCAGGGCCCAAAAAGAGAAAAAGGAAGGGGGCCACACAGCCCCCTTCAGGGGACAACATTTTTTTTTTTTTTAAACGATCGGGCCCACAGGCCCCGCCCCTTCCTTCACCACTCTGCAAACGCGCCCTGGCGTGGTTGCAGAGGGGGAACGAATTCCCTTGAATACTGGGGGTCCCTGGGGCCAACTAGCCCACCAGGAATCTCCAGTATGCGCCAGGGGCTGCCTTGCAGAGACGTGTAGAGAGGCCACACCCTTTTACACCTCTCTGCAACGCAGCTCTGTGGCGCTTTTGGAGGTATATGGTGGGCTAGTTGGACTCCGGGGACCCTCAGGATTCAAGGGACTTAATCCCCCAACTTAAAACGCGCCACGGGCGCGTTTGCACAGTGGTGAAGGGAGGGGCGGGGCTTCAGGTGACATGTGTGCAAACAGGCCCCGTGGCGCGTTTTAAGATGGGGAATTAAATCCCTTCAATCCTGAGGGTCTCTGGGGCCAACTAGCCCAACAGGTACATCCAGAAACGCCACAGAGCTGCGTTGCAGAGAGGTGTAAAAAGGGGTGTGGCCTCTCTACACGTCTCTGCAACGCAGCACTCCTGGCGCATATTGGAGGTTCCTGGTGGGCTAGTTGGCCCCTAGGGACCCTCAGGATTCAAGGGGACTTAATCCCTCAACTTAAAACACGCCACGGGGCGCGTTTGCACAGATGTCACCTCAGGCCCCGCCCTCCCTTCACCATTGTGCAAATATTCCTCTAAAATCAGCCGAAATACGAATTCCGATTTACTCACCTGTTATAAGGAGAGACCTCAGTGCTGTATCTTTGAGCCCAGTACTGGTCCTGAAAAGTAATTTTAACCGTACTTACCAGTAACTTCAATTTCCTTCCATAGGCTAACATTGACTGGTTTCACTTGGAAATTCTTCTAAGTGTGGAGTTTTGGAACTTTAAAATATTCCTCTAAAATCAGCCGAAATACGAATTCCGATTTACTCACCTGTTATCAGGAGAGACCTCAGTGCTGCATCTTTCAGCCCAGTACTGATCCTGAAAAGTAATTTTAACCGTACTTACCGGTAACTTGAATTTCCTTCATAGGCTAACATTGACTGGTTTCACTTGGAAATTCTTCTAAGTGTGGAGTTTTGGAACTTTAAAATATTCCTCTAAAATCTGCCGAAATACGAATTCCGATTTATTTACCTGTTATCAGGAGAGACCTCAGTGCTGCATCTTTCAGCCCAGTACTGATCCTCAAAAGTAATTTTAACCGTACTTACCAGTAACTTGAATTTCCTTCCATAGGATATCATTGCCTGCTTTTTGCTGAAAAAGTTTCTAAGTGTTGATTTTTGAAACATACAAATATTCCTCTAAAATCAGCCGAAATCCGAATTCTGATTTACTCACCTGTTATCAGGAGAGACCTCAGTGCAGCATCTTTCAGCCCAGTACTGGTCCTGAAAAGTAATTTTAACCGTACTTACCAGTAACTTGAATTTCCTTCCATAGGCTAACATTGACTGGTTTCACTTGGAAATTCTTCTAAGTGTGGAGTTTTGGAACTTTAAAATATTCCTCTAAAATCTGCCGAAATACGAATTCCGATTTATTTACCTGTTATCAGGAGAGACCTCAGTGCTGCATCTTTCAGCCCAGTACTGATCCTCAAAAGTAATTTTAACCGTACTTACCAGTAACTTGAATTTCCTTCCATAGGATATCATTGCCTGCTTTTTGCTGAAAAAGTTTCTAAGTGTTGATTTTTGAAACATACAAATATTCCTCTAAAATCAGCCGAAATCCGAATTCTGATTTACTCACCTGTTATCAGGAGAGACCTCAGTGCTGCATCTTTCAGCCCAGTACTGGTCCTGAAAAGTAATTTTAACCGTACTTACCAGTAACTTGAATTTCCTTCCATAGGCTAACATTGACTGGTTTCACTTGGAAATTCTTCTAAGTGTGGAGTTTTGGAACTTTAAAATATTCCTCTAAAATCAGCCGAAATACGAATTCCCATTTACTCACCTGTTATCAGGAGAGACCTCAGTGCTGCATCTTTCAGCCCAGTACTGATCCTCAAAAGTAATTTTAACCAGTACTTACCGGTAACTTGAATTTCCTTCATAGGCTAAAATTGACTGGTTTTCAGCAAAAAAGTTTCAAAGTGTTGATTTTCACAAACTACAAATATTCCTTAAAAATCGCCTGTATGACTTAAACGCATTCTTTCAACTGTTTACAGGAGATGCACCAGTGCTGGATCCAGGATCCAACACTGAGTAAGAAAAAGTAACGATAACAGTTTTTACCTGCTAAGTGAATTTCCTTCCATAGGATAACATTGGTGATTCTATGAGAAAAAGTTTCTAAGTGTCAACTTTTAAAATACAATAATATTCCTTAAAAATCACGACTGTAACCAAAACGCTTTTACTCAACTGTTTACAGGAGATGTACCAGGACTGAATCTAGGATCCAGTCCTGTGGTTAGAAAAGTAATCCATAAAGTAACTAATTGCATTTAACTAGAAATTCACATTGAGCTGAATGTTGCATTGTGTTTGAAAATGTGTTGCCCATTGCAACAACTGTAACTACTGTACTTAAAAGTCTATTGCCTATCTGCAAAGTATTTAAACTAAAGTAATTCATTCTGAGAAAGTATTTTTTGTAATGTAATGTATAATGTAATTACAATGTAATTTAAAAAATAAAATATGTAAAAAAAAATTGTTTCTAAAAATGTAGTAAATCAGTATGAAAAAAATTAATATAACAATTAATACATTTAAAAATTGTCATTTACAAAACCTTTGAAATTCACAAAAAAAACGTAGGTTTCAGGCACGTTATAGTTAGAAATTAGCATTTAAAAAACCTTTGAAATTCACTGAAAAACCATAGGTTTCAGACACGTTATAGTTACAAATTAGCATTTAAAAAACCTTTGAAATTCACTGAAAAACCATAGGTTTCAGACACGTTATAGTTACAAATTAGCATTTAAAAACCTTTGAAATTCACTGAAAAAACCATAGGTTTTAGGGACAGTTATAGTTACTTGGACATTGCACTCGTACAAAACCCGTGAAATTCCCCGTTATAGTTAGTTCAGCTAACTATAACTCGCGCCCGCAATGCATTGCTGATGACGTCACATATTACATCACTCATGACATGGTCAGTGACATCACTGATGACATCACTGATGACATCTCAAATGACATCACTGATGACATCATCCACGTGATAATCTGATGCACCTCCTCACACCCTAATATAACCTTTGATACACCCACTCTAAATTACAGACTGCCATTCGCAAAACCATAGACACTCCAACACCAATAACTACATACCCACTCACTGATTCTTAGGTCTACACACACACATCCACTCACTCACCCGTACAGTCACTCATACTTACGGTCACTCAGTACAGGACTATCATATGCACTCATACTCCTATATAGACACTCAAACACCGCCACTCATCCATAGAGGTACTCACACACCTAGTCAGTCATGCAAATAATTAAACACACTACCATTTACTCACCTATACAGTTATACACACACCAGCTCACTTACTCATACAAATACTAGCACATTCTTACGCTCTTATACAATCACTGATACAAGCACACACTCATCCATACAGCCACTATCACAATCAGTCACTCTCGCTTATAGCTATTTATATACTCCAACACACATATATACTGCCTTTCACATATGTAGTTACTCACACATGTACCACTGGGACATACATTCACTCACTAACACACTCTTACACACACTTACCCACCCATACAGTCTATCACAGATGCACTCTTGAAACCATCCACCCAGTGAATCACCCACTCACACATCTATGCACAGAGTCACACACACCCCTCCCACACAAACACTCAGGCACCCATACAGATACTCACACAAGCATTCAATAACTCAAATAGACACTCATGTAGCTATTCACAAACACATGCAGCCACTTACACAGCAACAGACAAACGGATACAGACATTCACCCAGTTTAGTCACTTACCCATGCATTCAGTAAGATACGTTAAATCACTCACTTATACAGTCAGTCACACACCTACTAAATCATCCATACAGACACTTACACACCCACTCATTCTTCAATACGTCTTTTCCTATATATATTAAAAATATTTAAACTTTAGAGAAACACACAGTCACTGGATGATGTCATCAGTGATGTCATCAGTGATGTCATTTGAGATGTCATCAGTGATGTCATCAGTGATGTCACTGACCATGTCATGAGTGATGTAATATGTGACGTCATCAGCAGTGCATTGTGGGCGCGAGTTATAGTTAGCTGAACTAACTATAACGGGGAATTTCACGGGTTTTGTACGAGTGCAATGTCCAAGTAACTATAACTGTCCCTAAAACCTATGGTTTTTTCAGTGAATATATATATATATATATATATATATATATATATACAGATTCCACGTGGCCTAAGGATCATGTTAGCTCCAAGTTTCGACAATCCCAACCCACTCATGCTCAAAGAGTGGGCGGAGAGCAACTTAGAGGCTTCTATGCGCCTAATAATTATCCTCATCAAGTATGCTGACATTGACCGAAGGGAACTTCAAGACAAAATTGACAAAATTAATGAGGAACTAGACAGCCCAGACCAAAAAGAAGTTGTGAGCAAAGGCCGTGAGGAAATAATGGCAAGATTGAAAAAACATGAAGAAACTATAAAGACACGCAAGGCATTTAAATTTGCGCGAGATAAGTCTGACTATCAGTGTGGGCAGATTTTCACGTTTGCAAGGAAATTTGATTCAGCAAAAAGACAAAAGCTCAATACTCTAACCAAAGTTACCGCACCAACATCGTCAGCTGCCATGTCCCGTGATCCAACTGACTCGGCATCAACATCTGACCTGAGTTCCACTGCCGACACCGGCACGGACTCAGAAGACGGCAGCATCACAAGCAATAGTGACCCTAGACTGAGAAACAACTTCAGCTTAACGGAGGAACATGGTTTTTTAGTCGAAGACAGGCGCCAAACACTGTGGCCACGATTACCGAAGAAACAAAACACAGGCGGAACTGCAGAAGGAGGGAGCGCAGAAAGCACAGGAAATCAAAGAGGAAACTTCAACAAAAAAAGAGGCAACTGGAGACGAAAATAACCAGCAACTCCAATACAGTTATCAATCTCTCGGATCTACAACTAACAGAGGCGGAAAAACAACTTCTCTCTTTAGGTTTGACCTACTGCCCAGAAAGCAGTTTCAATTACACCACCACTCGAATTGACATTTTTAATTTTATTCGGAAACTTAAACTCATCAAATTTTTCTAACAAAAACATGGCAACACATCCCTACCTTCCAACAGCAGTGTGGGGGTTCACACGCCAGATACTCTTGCAGTTTCAGACATTGCCATCATCAGAACTATGTCTGAGCTAGAATCTCCAAATGACGATCCCTCTACGCACGTACTATTACATAACGCTGGCATTGACACACCGACCTCCATCAGGAGTCCTTTCAAGCCACCATCCACATTCACTCCCCCCATGCCTAGAGATGCCATTGACATTTACAATGATGTCATTGTGGAAGAAGTCATGAATTTGCACAAACGAAGAACCCGTGCAAAAGGCAAAAAGAATTTCAAATACAAACAATATATGGACCTCATGAGTAAACTCAAAGCCAGAACTGATATAATCATCAACAAATCAGACAAAGGAGGCATTAAGGTGCGGCTGAGCAACAATAGATGTCTCACCACCCACTGGGGTTCTATTATAATGCAAATTGAATGAGTGTGCACGGCAACTCACTGTAGTAAGAAGAGTGCACTTCAGATACCAGCAGGCCGTGCGAGTGGTCACGCCCACTTGGGCAGGTGTCAAGATTGACTATCAGGTGTACTTAAACTGCCGTTGCACACTCATAATGCTGTAGCCCATTGAAAACGTGCAGGAGCAAGAAACGCGTCTGGGCTGGACTTTTTTATTTGGAATTTGGCATTTTCTTTGTGACTCAAGCGGCAGCCTTCATAAAATACTAAAGCTTAATCTACTTGTGTGGGCCCTTCCTTTGCGGGTAACTTTGTGATGGAATATTGAACGGCTGACCTGAGCCATGGAAGGAGTCCCGCTGCACGTGAGCAGACCCGCGGAGCCGTCAAACGGCGGAACCATTATGTGGGACAAGAGCGGATTATGGAGGCATTAAGGTGCGGCTGAGCAACAAGAGATGTCTCACCACCCACTGGGGTTCAATTATAATGCAAATTGAATGAGTGTGCATGGCAACTCACTGTAGTAAGAAGAGTGCAGTTCAGATACCAGGAGGCCGTGCGAGCGGTCACGCCCACTGGGGCAGGTGTCAAGACTGACTATCAGGTGTACTTAAACTGCTGTTGCACGCTCATAATGCTGTAGCCCATTGAAAACGTGCAGGAGCACGAAACGCGTGTGGGCTGGACTTTTTTATTTGGAATTTGGCATTTTCTTTGTGACTCAAGCAGCAGCCTTCATAAAATACTAAAGCTTAATCTACTTGTGTGGGCCCTTCCTTTGCGGGTAACTTTGTGATGGAATATTGAACGGCTGACCTGAGCCATGGATGGAGTCCCGCTGCACGTGAGCAGACCTGCGGAGCCGTCAAATGGCGGAACCATTATGTGGGACAAGAGCGGATTATGGAGGCATTAAGGTGCGGCTGAGTAACAAGAGATGTCTCACCACCCACTGGGGTTCTATTATAATGCATATTGAATGAGTGTGCACGGCAACTCACTGTAGTAAGAAGAGTGCACTTCAGATACCAGCAGGCCGTGCGAGCGGTCACGCCCACTGGGGCAGGTGTCAAGATTGACTATCAGGTGTACTTAAACTGTCGCTGCACGCTCATAATGCTGTAGCCCATTGAAAAAGTGCAGGAGCATGAAACGTGTCTGGGCTGGACTTTTTTATTTGGAATTTGGCATTTTCTTTGTGACTCAAGCGGCAGCCTTCATAAAATACTAAAGCTTAATCTACTTGTGTGGGCCCTTCCTTTGCGGGTAACTTTGTGATGGAATATTGAACGGCTGACCTGAGCCGTGGAAGGAGTCCCGCTGCACGTGAGCAGACCCGCGGAGCCGTCAAACAGCGGAACCATTATGTGGGACAAGAGCGGATTATGGAGGCATTAAGGTGCGGCTGAGCAACAAGAGATGTCTCACCACCCACTGGGGTTCTATTATAATGCAAATTGAATGAGTGTGCAGGGCAATTCACTGTAGTAAGAAGAGTGCACTTCAAATACCAGCAGGCCGTGCGAGCGGTCACGCCAACTGAGGCAGATGTCAAGATTGACTATCAGGTGTACTTAAACTGCCGTTGCACGCTCATAATGCTGTAGCCCATTGAAAAAGTGCAGGAGCACGAAACGCGTCTGGGCTGGACTCTTTTAATTGGAATTTGGCATTTTCTTTGTGACTCAAGCGGCAGCCTTCATAAAATACTAAAGCTTAATCTACTTGTGTGGGCCCTTCCTTTGCGGGTAACTTTGTGATGGAATATTGAACGGCTGACCTGAGCCATGGATGGAGTCCCGCTGCACGTGAGCAGACCTGCGGAGCCGTCAAATGGCGGAACCATTATGTGGGACAAGAGCGGATTATGGAGGCATTCAGGTGCGGCTGAGTAACAAGAGATGTCTCACCACCCACTGGGGTTCTATTATAATGCATATTGAATGAGTGTGCACGGCAACTCACTGTAGTAAGAAGAGTGCACTTCAGATACCAGCAGGCCGTGCGAGCGGTCACGCCCACTGGGGCAGGTGTCAAGATTGACTATCAGGTGTACTTAAACTGTCGCTGCACGCTCATAATGCTGTAGCCCATTGAAAAAGTGCAGGAGCATGAAACGCGTCTGGGCTGGACTTTTTTATTTGGAATTTGGCATTTTCTTTGTGACTCAAGCGGCAGCCTTCATAAAATACTAAAGCTTAATCTACTTGTGTGGGCCCTTCCTTTGCGGGTAACTTTGTGATGGAATATTGAACGGCTGACCTGAGCCGTGGAAGGAGTCCCACTGCACGTGAGCAGACCCGCGGAGCCGTCAAACAGCGGAACCATTATGTGGGACAAGAGCGGATTATGGAGGCATTAAGGTGCGGCTGAGCAACAAGAGATGTCTCACCACCCACTGGGGTTCTATTATAATGCAAATTGAATGAGTGTGCAGGGCAATTCACTGTAGTAAGAAGAGTGCACTTCAAATACCAGCAGGCCGTGCGAGCGGTCACGCCAACTGAGGCAGATGTCAAGATTGACTATCAGGTGTACTTAAACTGCCGTTGCACGCTCATAATGCTGTAGCCCATTGAAAAAGTGCAGGAGCACGAAACGCGTCTGGGCTGGACTCTTTTAATTGGAATTTGGCATTTTCTTTGTGACTCAAGCGGCAGCCTTCATAAAATACTAAAGCTTAATCTACTTGTGTGGGCCCTTTCTTTGCGGGTAACTTTGTGATGGAATATTGAATGGCTGACCTGAGCCGTGGAAGGAGTCCCGCTGCAGGTGAGCAGACCCGCGGAGCCGTCAAACGGCGGAACCATTATGTGGGACAAGAGCGGATTATGGAGGCATTAAGGTGCGGCTGAGCAATAAGAGATGTCTCACCACCACTGGGGTTCTATTATAATGCAAATTGAATGAGTGTGCATGGCAACTCACTGTAGTAAGAAGAGTGCACTTCAGATACCAGCAGGCCGTGCGAGTGGTCACGCCCACTGGGGCAGGTGTCAAGATTGACTATCAGGTGTACTTAAACTGCCGTTGCACGCTCATAATGGTGTAGCCCATTGAAAAAGTGCAGGAGCACGAAACGTGTCTGGGCTGGACTTTTTTATTTGGAATTTGGCATTTTCATTGTGACTCAAGCGGCAGCCTTCATAAAATACTAAAGCTTAATCTACTTGTGTGGGGCCTTCCTTTGCGGGTAACTTTGTAATGGAATATTGAACGACTGACCTGAGCCATGGATGGAGTCCCACTGCATGTGAGCAGACCCGCGGAGCCGTCAAATGGCGGAACCATTATGTGGGACAAGAGCGGATTATGGAGGCATTAAGGTGCGGCTGAGCAACAAGAGATGTCTCACCACCCACTGGGGTTCTATTATAATGCAAATTGAATGAGTGTGCACGGCTACTCACTGTAGTAAGAAGAGTGCACTTCAGATACCAGCAGGCCGTGCGAGCGGCCACGCCCACTGGGGCAGGTGTCAAGATTGACTATCAGGTGTACTTCCAATTGGTTGAAGCCCAGCTAAGGCGATTGGTTGTTAGAACGCCATCTCGCAGCCTCCCTCGGCAGACTGCGACTCCCAGAAGGCACCATCCCGTCTATCAGGTAAGCATTTCTATTGCCTTTTTATGACTCGTGGTGAGTGCTGGTGATCCGTGAACAAACTTGAATAGTGCAGTTTTGAAATATATATTCACCATCAAAAAACCGGAAGTCCGGAGCTTCAATCGCGGCGGTCCCACAGGGTTTCCGGTAAACCTTATGTCAGCGCAACTTTCTCCATTTTCGGAAAAGAAATCCAGGACACCCAGAGATGCTTCAATGATTTATTCCAGCAAGATAATGCCTCACCAACGCGTTTCACTTTACAGCTTTGTCACGGTTATGGTATCAGTCTCCATATTGCCCTATTTACATATGCGTTCATTGATACAAAGGAAGGATCACAATCAATGTGTGTGTTAAACGCTTCAAAAGCGGCTCTTTTTTTCAGCGGCTCTTTTTTTGCGCCATCTTTAAATGTCCTGCACGTAATGATGCCACAGTATATACATGGTGGAATCAAAAATGTTAAATTCAAACATACGTTACATTTCATCACTTTTAAGCCAAATAAAATATTTTTAGCCGAGTAAAAATGTTACTGACATGATACAAAATTATTAAACTTTTCGAATAATTGCCCAATACTCATTATGTATACATGCCATTTATCGATAGCAGCTGATATGGTAACTATAAATTCACAAAATAACAGTATACTTTTTTACTTTTATAACAGTATACATTTTACCGCATCTCGCCCTAGTGGGCAAAAGATGAGGATCTTTACAATCCACAAAGCTAACTTTATTGACAATCACATCCTGATTGGCTTAAAGTATGCGTGTTGCTAAATCCAGCCCAAGTGGGCCTGAGCAATAAATATTACTCCCTTATGCATGTCAACCTTCATTCTGCTATCACATTAATCCTCTTCCTGCCTTGACGCATGATCTTCCTAGTTATGTAAAAAAAGACAAAAAGGAAAAAACATATTTTTTAACCAGATCTATCATCTTTAAAATCACTCCAAAAATATGTAATTTGCTAAGATCCATTTCTTTCAGTTCTATACAAATTAAAAACCAGATTTCCATCAGAAAGTCGGTTTCAAACTACGATTAACTACAGATGTACTGACATCTCTTCGCTAGAATTTAGACCTACTGGGGTTAATGTGTCATTGTCAATAATGAATCGTGACTCCATTCTTCTTAACTGGTGTTCCCTGTCGCCACCCCGCTCTTGTTGTGTAATCGCATTTAAAACCACATAAGATAACAATTTTTCATTTTGGTTATGCATCATATGAAAATGACGTGCCACCGGATATTGCCCGTCATTCCGTCTGATTGCACGTAGGTGCTCTAGTACCCTTTTCTTGGCTCGATGGATAGTGCTGCCTATGTAAAATTTGCCACAAGGGCATATTAAACAATAGACGCAATAATCAGTTTCACATGTAAAATTCCCTTTAATAACAAATTCTCTCTGAGTGTTAGGGATTTTCAGTTTCATACAATCCTTACTGTTGGCACACGCTTTGCAATGTTTGCAACATTTAAATCCGTTGCCTGTACGCCTCAATGCACCAGAATCCAAAGTAGATACCACATTATTACTGAGTTCATCTTTTAATGATCTTACTATAGCCTTGTTTCACAAATCTGTCACTCATTACTTGTTTCTCTGCATTGTACTCTTGCTGTGTGCTACAATTGCACTTAGCCCTAATCATCTCCCCATAGGGAATACTTTGAATTAAGCTAGAAGGGTGAGCACTATTGGCATTCAGTAGGCTATTCCCTGCAGTTTTCTTTCTGTGTAACTTAGTAACCAGTGTACTTCCTTGCACCTCAATTTCAACATCTAGGAATACACTATGCTTGTTACTAATATGTGAGGAGAATTGCAGATTGATATCATTGATAGAATTGACAAATAGACTGGCAGACAATTCATCCCCTTTCCAAATTAAAAAGATATCATCTATAAATCTCGCCCACGTGACAATGTTGTCACCATGTATCTCCCAGCTTTGGGACACCTGCTCCTCCCGCCAGCCCATGAATAAATTTGCATAGCTGGGGGCGAAGCAGGTGCCCATTGCCGTACCCTGTATCTGGTTGTAGTTGTTGGTTAAACAGTAAGTTACCATTTCCAACAACATCTCTGTGTGTAGAAGCAGAGAAATTGGCCTGGCTCTGAGGAAGTGTCTTATGGCCTCGATCCCCAGGTCATGTCGAATACAAGTATAGAGACTGGTTACATCCAGTGTAACCAGCAGGTAATTTTAGGGCACAACACGGAGGCAAATAATATGCAATCTCCCTTTATTGCCAGCTCACACAGCAGCAACAATTAACAAGAATTTAGAACTTTGAAAACATTCTAAACATCTATATAGTCCAGCAACAGGCAGCCATCTTCCTTCTTTTATTGCTGCTGCTCACCAGATAAGTAGTCTCTACATTCTTTTGAAATTATCTCTTTTTTTCTACTATTACCATGATGTATATATGTACATATCTGTATACTATTACGACGCTGTATACCTGTATGTAGATCTTTGATCCTTATTACTACTAATGCCTGCATGATCCTAACCTTTTAACCCTAGGTGTTATCACTTTGCGTTTTACCCGCTTTTCTTTTCACTTTCTTCCCCCCTACCAGGGTTTCACCTTAGTGCTTTTCTCACGCGTTTCCCCTACCAGAGACTTATTCCCTGTCTCCTAGCTCCCTTCTACATTTCTTTATTCTGGCCCGTCACCGCAAACCGGCCCAGATTCAAAAGACGCGCGGGGGCCTCGCTTATACTAGCGGGGCCCCGCGCGCTCTGTTCATTGCCTCAATGCCCGATGCGGCCCCGCGCGCTCTGTTCCTTACTTCAATGCCCGATAACGCCGGCGCATACGTGAGCCCCATTATGATTTAATAAAAAAAAACAGCTTACTGCATCTAAGCCCCTCCACGCCTTTCCCTTCCACAATGCTCCTCAGCCCTTATATCTCCCGGTGCGGTCAGAAATCCCAACGCGACCGCACCGGGACCTCCTACCTTCCACCATCACAGAACGAGGAAATGAAGCCTCGATTCCATAATTAGAGGAAAGACCCTTCCCCAAATAGCAAGCACCTCACTACGTCATTCATTTCAAGCTCTCAACGTCAGTTACAGCCAAAGAGAGCACCCTTCAACTCGGCCTGCCCCCTGCTGGCCCATTATTTAATTTAACCCTCATAAATAGGCTTTTAGACCCCTATATACCCTTATATTGTTAATTTACATCACTATTACCCAATCAATATAGCTAATTTAAATAAAAAAAATAAAAAAATGTCTGAAGAGCAGCTAGACTCCTTAGTAGAAGGCAAATTAGAGGAATTAGTAAATAGGGCTTTAGGAAAATTGATGGGGTCGTTAGATGGCACCATCAATAAAAAATTTGAAATCCTTTCAAATAACCAGGTAGGTGACCAACCTGAATGCTCTTCCTGGCCTGAAAAATCTCAGAAAAAAAGACCATCAGGTGACTACCCTCATAAAAAATCTAAAAAATGTAAAGGGGTTATTGAGGGTTTGCCGATGACGCTGGTGATGGAGTCAGTGTATTCCACACTGTGGATGGGCATGAAAGAGGCCCGGTTGTCCCTATATCCAGCAAGTCCGATGACGATCAGACATACGAGCTGGAACTAGAACTGTCCTGCTCATCAGAGTTCGACTCTGATTACGAAGACTCTGCCACCACTAAAAAAGGGACATCTGATGAGGCATCAAAGGCCTCTGGGTCTAAAACGGGGATTCTTGACCCACTTAGGGACAACATGTTTGACCCCCTCATGATAAAACATCCCCTATCACCTGAATGGACCCCCTCACAGCATGTGGCTGATTATATTACCTTCTGGGTGAGAAGGGAGATCCCTAAGGAAGTGAGGTCTCGATTACGATCCGAGTGCCCTCGACCATCCCTCCCTGATAAAATAACATTGACGCCCGAACTCGACCCAAAGGTAGTGTCTTTCATCAACAAGGGAGGAAAAGATCCTAGAAGAGGCCTAGACAGAGGTTTAAAATCCTGCCAGGACAGACTCCTGGACATTACTGGCCCCCTTACTAAAATCTTCGAGATGGCCGAGACAGCTTACCTGAGCGATACTCAGGTCGACCCAAAAGAACTGCGAGAGTGGGCGCAGAGAGCTGTTTGCCTCCTTGGCAACGCAAACACGGCTCTCTCGAATGAGAGAAGAAAGAGCATCCTCTTAAAACTGGACCCCAAACTGTTTGAACTCACCAATAAAGAAGGGGGACCTTCTTCCCAGGGCCAACTTTTTGGCGATGACTTCATAAAAGAGATGGCGAAATACATGGGGATCTTCAGCTCCATACAGAAGTCCCAAAAGGAGAAAAGAAAAGTGTTTCATGATAGAGTTTTTGGAAGGGCCAGGCGAACAAGGGGTCGGTTCCCCGGCCGGGGTACACCTTCCTCTAGACCCTACATGGCACGAGGCAGTAGGTCCTTTCAACAAACCTATGGTTCCTATGGCTCCTATTCCAACTTCTATCCCCAAAGACAGAGAGGCCGCTTCTGGAATACCAGAGGCGATAGAAGACAGAAAAGCTTCTCACAAGGTACGTCACACAAAAGACCCTTCAGATTCCCCTATAAAGGTGGGAGGGAGATTAGCCCAGTTCTGTGGAAACTGGAACTTAGTGACACAAGACCCTTGGGTGCTACAAACGGTCAGGGGATACCGAATAGAATTCATAGACACACCCTCTCAAGACAAAATCCCAAGGGAAATCAGCTTCTCCCAAGACCACTCAAAATTGGTAAAAAAGGAGGTTCAAGGCTTATTGGCCAAAAGTGCCATCAGAGAGGCAACCGATCCAGGGGTTGGCTTTATCAGCAACATATTTTTTGGTGGAGAAAAAGAACAAAGAAATCTGGCCAGTTATAAACCTCAAAGATTTGAACGAATGGGTGATCTATCGACACTTCAAAATGGAGGGTATATACCTGTTAAGAGACATCCTAAGGAAAGGGGATTGGCTAACAAGATTAGATCTCAGGGACGCTTACCTTACTATCCCCATCTGGCCTCCACACCAAAAATTCCTCCGATTCACATGGCTAAACAAAATCTGGGAGCTCTCCAGTCTCCCGTTCAGACTATCCTCAGCACCCTGGTGCTTCACAAACATACTCCGGCTGGTAGCAGTCTGGCTCAGGGCAAAAGGCGTAAAGTTAATAATATACCTCGACGACATCCTAATAATGGGTCAGTCCAAGGACATTGTATCCCTGCATACTCAATGAGCAATAGAGATCTTAGAGAAAGTAGGATTTGTAATAAACCTAAAAAAGTCATGCCTAACTCCAGCACAAAGTGTTACAGCAAACAAATGATGGACGGAATGCTGACAATGCAAACATTCTCCCCCAGTAAAAAGATCTGGGTTAAATCCATCGTTCTTTTGCCCACTACGCCACCCCAGTTTGGAACCAGCCATATGCAAATCAGTCTTGATCCTGTGCCCCAGGGGAACAGTCCAGACCGAACTGCCAGGTCAGATCCTCCCTTGACCGGAAACAAGCATCCTGGGACCGGTTTCAGGGTATGTCAGCCTTCTTCAGCCAGGCTAGCTTGAATCCAGTGGCACAGTGAGCAAGGGACCCACGTCTGGGCATACCCATCCCACTTAGGGTGAAAAGTGTTACAGCAAACAAATGATGGACGGAATGCTGACAATGCAAACATTCTCCCCCAGTCAAAAGATCTGGGTTAAATCCATCGTTCTTTTTCCCACTACGCCACCCCAGTTTGGACCCAGCCATATGCAAATCAGTCTTGACCCTGTGCCCCATGGGAACAGTCCAGACCGAACTGCCAGGCCAGGTCTTCCCTGGACTGGAAATAAGCATCCTGGGACCGGTTTCAGGGTATGTCACCCTTCTTCAGCCAGGCTAGCTTGAATCCAGTGGCACAGTGAGCAAGGGACCCACGTCTGGGCATACCCATCCCACTTAGGGCGAAAAGTGTTACAGCAAACAAATGATGGACGGAATGCTGACAATGCAAACATTCTCCCCCAGTCAAAAGATCTGGGTTAAATCCATCATTCTTTCACCCACTACGCCACCCCAGTTTGGACCCAGCAATATGCAAATCAGTCTTGACCCTGTGCCCCATGGGAACAGTCCAGACCGAACTGCCAGGCCAGGTCCTCCCTGGACCGGAAACAAGCAGCCTGGGACCAGTTTCAGGGTATGTCACCCTTCTTCAGCCAGGCTAGCTTGAATCCAGTGGCACAGTGAGCAAGGGACCCACGTCTGGGCATACCCATGCCACTTAGGGCGAAAAGTGTTACAGCAAACAAATGATGGACGGAATGCTGACAATGCAAACATTCTCCCCCAGTCAAAAGATCTGGGTTAAATCCATCGTTCTTTTGCCCACTACGCCACCCCAGTTTGGACCCAGCCATATGCAAATCAGTCTTGACCCTGTGCCCCATGGGAACAGTCCAGACCGAACTGCCAGGCCAGGTCCTCCCTGGACCGGAAACGAGCATCCTGGGACTGGTTTCAGGGTATGTCACCCTTCTTCAGCCAGGCTAGCTTGAATCCAGTGGCACAGTGAGCAAGGGACCCACGTCTGGGCATACCCATCCCACTTAGGGCGAAAAGTGTTACAGCAAACAAATGATGGACGGAATGCTGACAATGCAAACATTCTCCCCCAGTCAAAATCTCTGGGTTAAATCCATTGTTCTTTTGCCCACTACGCCACCCCAGTTTGGACCCAGCCTTATGCAAATCAGTCTTGACCCTGTGCCCCATGGGAACAGTCCAGACCGAACTGCCAGGCCAGGTCCTCCCTGGACCGTAAACAAGCATCCTGAGACCGGTTTCAGGGTATGTCACCCTTCTTCAGCCAGGCTAGCTTGAATCCAGTGGCACAGTGAGCAAGGGACCCATGCCTGGGCATACCCATCCCACTTAGGGCGAAAAGCACAAGACACTCAGTTCCTGGGGTTTATCGTAGACACCCTTCACACAGAACTATGTTTACCCAAAGACAAGCTAAAAAAGCTACGCAAGGAAATAAAAAAGGTTTTATCAGAAAAGGTTATTACACTAAAGAGTTTAGCGAGAATCCTGGGTCTCCTATATTCAACCATCCAAGCAATATTCCCGGGCCCACTCTATTATCGAGCCCTACAAATACTAAAAAAGAGATGCCTTCGTATAAATCACTCATACTCTCAAACCTTGTCCCTAGACCAGGACTCAAGGGAGGAATTAGAATGGTGGCTCAAGAATGCACAAGCCTGGAACGGGAGGGCAATCTTCGGGGAGGAACCCGAAATGGTGATAGATTCGGACGCAAGCCTGGAGGGTTGGGGAGCGAAATGCGGAAGTTCTTCCACAGGAGGACGTTGGTCACTTGAAGAGAGGAAGATGCACATCAACAGCCTGGAACTCTTAGCGGGCTCCTTTGCAGTCCGCAGTTTCACTCAAGAAAGGATGAAATGTTGTGTAATGCTTTGCATGGACAACATTTCAGCAGTCCAATATGTGAGCAAGATGGTGGGACCACATTCCAAAGACTTAACGAACCTAGCGAAGGACTTCTCGGGTTATTGTTTGAGCAAAGGAATTTCAGTTGTAGCACAACACATTCCTGCTTTGAGCAATGGGGTAGCAGACTGGTTCTCCAAAAACTTCAGAGACTCCAGCAACTGGAGACCGAACAGGGAGATATTCCTTCATATCCAACACACATGGGGGCCTTTCAACATAGATCTCTTTGCAGACAGATTGAATACTCAACTGACACAGTTTTTCAGCTGGAAACCAGATCCTCAAGCTGCTGGGGTGGACGCATTCCTACAGGACTGGAGGGGTCTAAGGCCTTATGCCTTCCTGCCATTTGTCATGCTACCCAGGTTCCTCCTACAGACACGCAGTTTCAAGGAAACAGTAGTAGTGGTAACTCCACTTTGGAGATCCCAAGCCTGGTTCCCGGTGATCCTGGAAATGTCAGTTGACTTCCCCTTACTTTTACCACATTTCGAGACCCTAGTTCTAGGCCCACGAGGGGAAATCCACCCTCTGATAGAAGAAGGGTCCCTCACACTGATGGCATGGAAGATTTCCGGAGACAATGGGAAATCCCTGGCCTTTTGCCAGATGCTTTCAGACTCATATCTGAGTCATGGGCATCTGGCACGAGAAAGGCATATAGACTGGCATGGAATAAATGGATTTGTCGGTGTGTTCAATGGGATATCAATCCCATTTCAACTGATATAGTACATGTAATAAATTTTTTAACAGAATTATTTGAGTCAGGTTTGTCTCATAGGATGGTAAACGTCTATAGATCAGCCATTTCTGCCAGTCACTGCCTGATTGATGGTCTACCAGTTGGCCAGAATGCTTTAACAAGGAAGATTATGAGAAGCATTAGGGTTCTCAAACCACCCATACCTAAGTACACCTCTCTTTGGGACGCTAAATTGATACTATAAGTCTTAGAGAACTGGGGTGATAATCAATATTTGTCTCTTAAAAAACTCTCTTACTAACTCACAACCATCCTATGTCTGGTTTCATTTAGGTGTACATCTGATGTTAGAGCTTTAGATGTCACCAGTAAGGCATACCAACCCGAGGGAGTATGTTTCTATATTAAAAGACAAACTAAGACTCTCTCGTCAACAATTTTCTATCCTTATTTCCTAGGGAACCCAAGACTGTGTGTGGTGCAATGTTTGAAAGAATATGAAAAGAGAACCCTTAATGTGAGAAACGGCGTCGCACAACTATTAATTTCTCATAAAAAGCCTCACAAAGCCATTTCCCCCCCTACCTTAGCTAGATGGGTGAAAGATGTGATGATTGAAGGGGGTGTGGACACCTCTATTTTTGGAGCTCATTTGCTTAGAGGTGCTTCAGCCTCCAAAGCTTTCATCTTGGGAGGAGGTTTTCAGGACATTTTAAGAGCGGCCGATTGGTCCAACGAGAGCATGTTCAAAAGTTGTTAATTTAAACCAATGTCTAATGCGATTGATAATGTGTTGAATGCACTTTGAACTTGCATAATATTGGCCTCCGTGTTGTGCCATAAAATGTAGATTTGCCACAGCCTGATGAGCAGAAAATCTGGATTTTATTAAGGACACAGCGTCTAAGATTATTCCACCACTAATACCCGCCCGGGTAGAGTAACCTATTTTATAATTTTTCTTTCAGAATAACGTGGTTTGGATCTGGATCGTTTCTTCTCCTGGATATATTCTTCAGGAATTTGTTTGGACTTTAAGTTTATCTGTTCGCAGCGCAAAAAAGAAGGAAGATGGCTGCCTGTTGCTGGACTATTTAGATGTTCAGAATGTTTTCAAAGTTCTAAATTCTTGTTAATTGTTGCTGCTGTGTGAGCTGGCAATAAAGGGAGATTGCATAATCTTAGCCTCCGTGTCCTTAATTAAATCCAGATTTTCTGCTCATCAGGCTGTGGAAAATCTACATTTTCCTCCCATACTATACCATCAATAAGTGTTAAAAAATGTGTGGTATCCTTTAAATATGCTGGTAAGGCAAAGACAAAGGGTCGCAGATATTAATCAATACATTTGTATGTCATTTCTAACTGTGAACCCATTGAAGAAACTATAGGCCACCAGGTGACCGTTCTCGATCTTTATGCAATTTGGGGAGCAAATACATAATGGGCAATCGTGGATGTTTGCAGTACAAGCTACCAAAATCCTCCCACTCTAGCAAACCTTGATCTCTCCAATTTACTAGCATTTCATTGTATCGGGAATAAGATGATAAGACCTCTGATTTGTTACTCAATACATAACACAAAGGATCACTCAAATGTCGCATTCCTTCATTCAAATAATCAACCTTTCCCCAAATCACCACATTGCCCCCTTTATCGGAGCATCTGATAACAACTGAGCGGTCATTCAACAAATTATCAATTGCTTTAAGCTGATACATCCACTGTTAAATTCATTACATCCAAATTAATGAGTGGGTCCTCATGATGTGCTGTGTTCTCATCTAGTTGTGCCATAGTGTGTAATATTTCAATATCAGAAATGCACAATGTGCCTGCCACCTGGTCAGGCCTTGAACCCCTTCTAGACGGAACTTGCATGTGAAACCACTTATTCAACTTTAGTTTTCTTAAGAAACAGAAAATATCAATTCGAGTCTGTACATAATCCAAATGCCTGGAGGGACAGAAAGATAAGCCCAGTGAGAGTAATTGAATGTCTATGGGTGATAACTTACGTTGCGATAAGTTCACCACCGTCATTTCATTCCCCTCTTGGCTCGTGTTGATAATGCCACTGGCTTGCTGGTTTCTCCTCTTTCTTCTCCTTGACCTTGCTTCTTTGTTCCGCTGGTTCCTCCTGACCCTCTTGTTCTTCCTCGTGTCCTACGTCCTCTGCCACAACGAAAATCATAAATCCTCCGTGACGCGTTTCAACCCCGAAAGGTCTTGATCACACAACGGAGTGACAGCAGTGATTGTCTTACATACATTTCCTGGAATGACATCGACAAAGGACGAAGTATCTGGTTGGGTGTCTATTGCCTCTTTATTGCTGGATCATGTGGTGTGGTAATTTTACCCCTCATCTGTTTTCCTCTCTTGATGGACTTAACCCAGTTTCTGTCATCCTATAGTGGTAGCGGGTTGATCTATCCCACCCGGAGTCAAGTGGAATGGACAAAATAGTGTAGGTACTCAAGATGCAAATCTGATTTTGCCAAGTGGCTTGCAGTCCCCATGGGTCACATTGGTGCAAGCGTTAGTGGTAGATTCTTACCTAATGGTATTCGGACAGCATAGCCCGCGCATGGAAAAGTTAATCATGTATTACAGTCCGAGTGGAGTCTGCATACAGGACCTCCCAAGCAATTCCAAACAATCCACCCTCACGTTATCCCTGGACGGTGATACACCGTGAAGGTAAGCTGGTTCAGGGACAAAGGAGGAAGGCATTAGATATCACCAGTCTCTGTGGGGAATTGCTTTCCAAAAGACCCAGAGCAGCATACACCGTAAAGACGGGCTGCAAACGGACAGTAACATGGGACAGTAAGTGAGATTTCACCCGGAGTTAAAGATAATCCTACTCCTAACAAGGGAACATTGATCAGGGACGACAAAGAAGTGTGCAACGTTGGCAATACACAATAGACCAGGACGTGCCCAATAACACTCTCAGTATTGTCATCTGTTCACCAGGAACAACGTTGGGCAATTAATGAGGATTACTAATTTTCATTTCTTTGCATAAGTACCCATTTATAATATAAACGGGAACCACAGCACAGGGTGAATTCACATATCCATGGCAAGGGGAACTGTACATGTTTGGTAGAGGGGTTACGCACCTATCAAGCTTTATATTCTGCGAGCTGGAACACTGAAGACCATTGAGATACAATGGAGGAGAGCGAAGAGCAGCGGCACAGACATTATTTGCACATGCGCCAGGAGTGGGCCGCAATCAACCAGTGGTGACTCACAAAGAATCAAGCTTAATGGATGTATTAAAGAGATATGAAAAACTTCACAAACAGGAAATATCCAAATGGTGGGAAGCCATATCCCTCCAGGATTACATTGAGAAACAGATGGTACCCAGGGGTCTGCGGATATACATCACCCCCTCGTACGATTCCCTGGATCCACGCATGCTGGAGGAATGGGCATCAAATTTAGCTAACAGTTCCAAAATTATGTTGGAAATCTTGGTTAAGTATGCGTGGTCAGACAGGGAAAACATCAAGTTAGACATTGCACAGATTAAAGAAGAACTAACCACAAGCACTGAACAGGAATTAATCACAAAGTTCTTGGAAGAAATGAAGAAAAGACTGAGACTGGTGGAGGACGATATAAAAGCGTGGAAACAACGTAAACTACATCGTGACTGTGGGGATTACGAATCCAGAAGGATACTTACCTATAGCCATAAATATGACCACTTGTATGATACCACAAGAGGGCCGACATCCACAATTACAGTGGCACATGAGTACTGGGACGATGACCTGGCAAGCTCAAGTGATACGAACACCGATGTCTCAGAAGTATCTAGGACCTCGGAAAGTTCAACTTCGGAAGGGGATGGGTCAACGCGACCAAAGACTTTTTTAGACGAGTACCGGCTCCTGAGAAGGGGCCGGCAAACGACTCGAGCCACACCGAAAGCAAATTACAAGGAAAGCACCCCCATGGGAAGGGGGAGAGGAAGAGCGAGGGGTACCAGGTCAAGAGGCGGAAGAGGTGCTGGCAGAGGAGAGAAAAGATGGAGCGACGGGGAGCAAGTGGGATTCAAGCAAACACGCTCCAAGAAGCAGCTATAATGGATGATGCCATGGTAAACCAAACCATCATAAATTTATCTCCTAGACCCATGAGCAATAAAGACAAAAGAACATTATGCCGGGGCCTCTCATTTTTCCCAGCAGAACCTATGAACTATGTAGACAGTAGGATTGATATGTTCAAGTTCTGCAGAAAATTGAAATTGAAAAAGTGGCACAAATTAAAACCTGTGAAGAATAGGGAACATCGTGGTGCTGAGTGCTACACTGGGAACGATGAACTTACTATAGGTGCTATCGACACCTTGGTAGCACTGCATGAATTGGAAGGTAGAACAGAAGGGTTGGGGCAAATGTGGATGCCTGCCATATCCTTGATGAGATGGAGATTAGATATGACAAAGCAGCAGGCACTGACTTCAAATCTAGGTCGACTTTCTTACCTACCATGGCCCATGATAATATCGACACCTTCCAGGAGCTGGTGGGAACTGAACTTCTCCAGTTCAGGCAGAAGAATTGGGCCAAGAAATTGAAGAAATTTAAACACAATCTGACTTTGTCACAGAAAAAGGCCGTGAGAGACCTGGCAGCTGACAATAGTGTGATTATTAGACCTGCTGACAAAGGGGGCAACATTGTCATTTTAACGAAAAAAATGTATGTTAATGAGGCCATGTGACAGCTTAACGACACCAAAGCATATACCACAACCAACAGAGCAGAGAATAATAAAAGCATTACCAACATTTGGGAAAAATTGGAAGACTGGAAGGACAAGGGTCTAATTGAGTGGGAGGAGTACTGTTTCCTCAAAAGGGATCATCCAATACTTCCAGTTATGTACCTATTGCCCAAGGTGCATAAGTGTGATACCAACCCCCCGGGCAGACCGATTGTCTCCTCGAGGGGCAGTGTTTTAGAGAACGTGTCACGCTATGCTGACCATTTCTTGAGGGATTTTGTTATCACACTGCCCTCGTACGTGAGGGACACCAAAGACTTTCTCAATAAAATTTTAAATCTAGAGTGGCAGACCGACTATCTCCTTATGACCATGGACGTAAACTCACTGTATACGGTGATTGACCATGAACAGGTGGTTGAAGCATGTGCGAAGTACTTGAGACGTAGACACATCAGGTATTTTGAGCATACACAGATGATACTTGACATGATAAGGTTCTGTCTGTCCAACAACTTTTTCAAGTTTAATGATGAACTGTACAGACAGACCCTGGGAACAGCGATGGGCACATGCTTCGCCTCCAGTTTTGCCAACCTGTTCATGGGGGCATGGGAGGAAGACATCAGGAGGGACACCAATTTACATTCTGACCTTGCCAAGGTCATTCTTTGGCTTAGGTACATTGTTGACCTGTTGTATGGAAAGGCAGCGAACAGGAGGACTTAGAGTTTGTTGACAAACTTAACAGAAATTCCCTCAACCTCATACTTACCAGCAAGATCAGTAAGCAAGAGGTAGAATATTTGGATACCAAGGTGCAAATAGTGTCCAACAAAGTACACACCAGTCTATTTAGAAAGTGCACAGCGGGGAACACTCTACTACACGCTATGAGTAGCCACCCAGATAACCTGAAGTGGAGCATCCCCTATGGGGAATTGCTTAGAACCAAGCGCAATTGT
This sequence comes from Calotriton arnoldi, assembly GCA_963921515.1. Classification (NCBI taxonomy): domain Eukaryota; kingdom Metazoa; phylum Chordata; class Amphibia; order Caudata; family Salamandridae; genus Calotriton; species Calotriton arnoldi. Next base: position 780,494 of record CAWUFW010006632.1, read on the forward strand.
AGCTCAGAGGAAGCGTTCATGAGGGAACAGGCTACCATGACCGAAACATTTCAGGATAGAGGCTATCCCCTATGGGTCCTCAAAAGGGCGATCGAAAGGGTCAAGAAAATGGAAAGAGGTACCATTCTAGAGAATTCCAACACCAGCAACCTAGAGAGTTCAGATATGGGTGAGACTAGAATTATCCTCACCTATAATGGGAATTCTGACAATATACGCAAAACCATCACACGTAATTGGAACATTCTTAGAGAGGACCCTGTTATAGGCAATACCATCCCCGCCAGACCAAGTATAACATACAGAAGAGGTTGGAACCTTAGAGACCTATTAGTACACAGTGATCTTACCAGCACTTCTGAGACCAGGGGAGTTAGTCTGTAGGGCTTCTTCGCATGCAGCGTGTGGGAACAGCCGTATGAAGAAGGAGTTCTTCAATGCAAGTGCCAACAGTATGATACCAATCAAGCAGTTTCTTACTTGCAGTACCACCTTCGTGGTATATGTCTTGGAGTGTCCGTGCCAACTTCGTTATGTAGGCAGCACGACTCATATGGCAAAAAAATGAATTCTCGAGCATATGAGAGCAATTACCAACAGGGATCAACAATATCCCATTGCTCGGCATTTTGAGACACACCACTACTCGGATAGTTCCAAACTAACGTACTATGCTATAGAACATGCTATAGAACTATGCTATAGAACAGGAGAGGGTTTAAGCGCACGTTGAAACTCAGACAACGCGAATCCAGACATATTATAGGGATGGGTACCCGTCATCCTAATGGACATAATCTTGATGAGGAAATGGCAGTACATTTGCAGGAAGGGTAGTCTCCCATTTGACACAGGGAAGCCAACCGAAAAACAATAGTTTTAGAATTTCTTACTATTAATGTATCCGGAGAACTGTATTTATTTGCTGCTATTTTATCTCAATGTTGTTGTTTTTCTTTATTTCCTGCTATTTTATCTCAATGTTGTTGTTTTTCTTTTCCTTTCGTGTATTGCAATGCCTGTATCACATTGCTTGCAAATATCTTTACAGCATTTTCTTATACTTTGCTCTCTCTCTACATCTTTTTTCAGGAGGAAAGGAAGGGAGCCATGAAGTACATAGAAAAACAATGGAGTGGTGCACTAACCAGTCAAATTCAGATTAATAAAAAAGCACAGTCAGTATCTTTGTGGTAGAAAAAATATATATCCTTCTTTATTTTTCGACAATCCTTAAAAATTAAGCACAGCATCAGCCAACGCGTTTCGTTCAATGTATGAACTTCGTCAGGGCAAAGTTGTGTATAGTTGGTTGTCACGTATAAGGCGCCTGTTCAATAATGAGGGCTGAGAGCCCACTTCGGTATCTGCCTATTTCGGATATGTGCTCACGTTATATCAATTCAATAATGCACCAATAGCGTGGTTCTCCTTGATAAGAGCCCAAAACATGATAATCCTGCAGTCCTGTCACTGCTACATCTCAATACACGGTCGAGTAAGTGGGAACCAGGAAGGGAACAAGGAAGGGAACCATGTCTCATGCCTGTGACAACGGGGTCCCTACCCTTTTCTTCATGACACCATTGCACCGTAATCCAGCACGCAGATAAGATATCTCTTGCTTGTATTTTAATTGTATATTAGTATTGTGCACTTATAGTAGATGACATACAGGGGCTTGTTTGATTTTAGGTGTGTCTACAACAGATCCTGGTGAGGACAACATTCATGGTTTACCACCAGTTGGCGAATGCATTTTACTGTAATACATGATTAACTTTTCCATGCGTGGGCTATGCTGTCCGAATACCATAAGGTAAGAATCTACCACTAACGCTTGCACCAATGTGACCCATGGGGACTGCAAGCCACTTGGCGAAATCAGATTTGCATCTTGAGTACCTACACTATTTTGTCCATTCCACTTGACTCCGGGTGGGATAGATCAACCCGCTACCACTATAGGATGACAGAAACTGGGTTAAGTCCATCAAAGGAGGAAAATAGATGAGGGGTAACATTACCACACCACATGATCCAGCATGCATTGCCGGTGAGACAGCACTACACGTCTCTAATCCGGAGTCCGAGATGGGTCGGTAATATGACATTACATCCAATATCAGTGCAGTGCACAAAACGGCACGCACTCAGAAGGAGGCAAAAGTTTCAAGTCAGGAATTTTGAGCATTTTGCATACAGAAAGTTGCAAGATCTGACATCACCATGCCCGACGGCCTCTGCGCATTGAATTTAGTTTTACATGAATTTATTTTGTGACGTACTGTATTCAAATAACAGGGATGCTGTATCTAATTTGAGAGGGTTGCCGAATGTAATATGATCATGCATTTTGCATATGTATATTAATCACTACAAGATGGCGGTCAATTTAGAGGCAATAGACACCCGACCAGATACTTTGGGGCCTATTACGATGGCGGTCGGAAAACCTCCCTGACCGCCATGGTAGCTGGAAAAGACCGCCTGCATGGACCGCGTCATCACCGCCGGTCGAATTACGATGACCCGAGCTCAAAATCCGACTGCGGCGGTCGGATCGCGGGCCTTAACATTGCGGCGGTTGCTGCTGCCCGCAGCACTGCCGTGATGTCCAAAGGAGCATGTCCTGCATTTCCCTGCACTGCGTGGCAGGCACTGCACTGTGCCTGCCACCTGGTGCAGGGAAATGTAGGGGGGAACCATGGGTACCCCCCCAGTGCACCCACACCCCCCCAACACATTGGGGGCACGCTACGGGCCCCTGGAAGACAATCTCCGCATGCCTTTCCATGGCGGTTTGACCGCTGAGGAAAGGCTGGCTACCACCGGCATCATAATTCTGTCGGCGGAGCCTGCTCTGCACCGCCACCATTATCCCGGTCCTGCTCCATCCGCCAGGCAGGAGTGCGGATGGCAACCGGCGGAAAAGCGGCGGTCGGAATTTCCCACCGCCGCGGTCACCATAGCCATCCTAATTTGACCAGCGGTTTTCTTGGTTGCGATCGCGGGCGGATGTCCACCGCCGGTCCGGCGGGTGCCACTGCCAGCCCGGCGGTGGACATCCGACCGCCATCGTAATAGACCCCTTAGTCCTTTATCGATGTCTTTCCAGGAAATGTATGTAAGACAATCACTGCTGTCACTCTGTTGTGTGATCAAGACCTTTCAGGGTTGAAACGCATCACGGAGGATTTATGATGCAATAAATCCCCTTTTCTTCAACATGGATCATTGGTTGTTTCGTGTGTGATCCGAGAGCGCGAAGGAATTCCGATATCCTGTCATATTGATTTACCGGTTTTTCTCCGCCGGTTATCGCGCCACCCCTCTATGGGCCAAAATTTCAAGAAGGAGGCTTTCGTTTTGTAATATATATATATATATATATATTGGTAAATTTTTATATAATTTTAAAATGATAAAATAAATTAAAAATAATAATTTATTATATGTTTTAAAGTAAATATATATTAATTATTATGTATGTGTGTTTAACTTTTTTAATTAGGTTTATTTGTTATATTTGTTAACATTTATATTAAATCTACTTTATTTTTTCATATAAATTTTATTATTTAACATATTTAATATTTATTATTTTATTCTATATATATATATAAAAATCGATATTTTGTACAACTATATTTTTTACTTCGAATATTTTTTTCTATATTTTTGTACTTACCTGTTTAAGTATAGGGAGTCGATATTTTAGCATTCTATATTTTTTCATCTATTTTTTTTCTACTATATATTTTACAGCGATATTCTGTCAGTGAAACCTGTAAAGTTCAGATGGTCACTCAAGAGCAGTCGGCAGCTATCTTGAGGATATCCTTTCCTAACAAAGGTAGAGATAAGCTCCTCACTGTTAGAGAAGAGGATGCTGACAATTACTCAGTACTGAAGAGTGCTCTCATAGATGGGTTTGACTTAACCACTGAACAGTATAGGAGTAAGTTCAGAGACACCCAGAAGGTACACACCCAGAACTGGGTAGACTTTGTAGACAGTGCTATTAAGGCTCTGGAAGGCTGGCTTCATGGAAGCAAAGTACATGACTACCAAGGATTGTACAATTTGATTATGAGGGAGCAGATCCTTAATAATTGTCAGAACCAGCTTTTGCATCAGTACCTGGTGGACTCTGATCTGACCTCTCCCCAAGAATTGGGAAGGAAGGCAGACAAATGGGTTTGCAGACGGGTTAAGCAGAAAGACCATGGTAATGGAGGTGACCAGAAGAAGCAAGATTCTTCTAAATCTCAGGATAAGGGTGGGGATAAAGCCAAAGAAAAGAAAGAGTCTTCTCAAGGGCCCCAAAAACCTGCATCTGGGGGCGAGTCCCAAAATTCCAAGAAAGGCAAAAAGAAACCTTGGTGTTACTTCTGTAAGGTGAAGACCCATTGGACAAATGATGCTGATTGTCAAAAGGCCAAGGAAACTACTCTTACTACCACTGCCCCTAAGGCACCTGCTCCCCCTAGCACAAGTGCAAGTGGTAGTACAACAAACAAGGGATTAGTGGTGTTAACCTTGGGTACTGAGATGGGTTCTGACTTAGTCAGAACTCCAGCTCGGGCTGTTTTAGCCTGTGATGGTGGCATGGATCTTGCCACCTTACTGATAAGTCCCACTAACGTGGGCAAGTACAGGCAACAGGCATTAATCAATGGAAGAGAAGCAATGGCGTATAGGGATACAGGGGCCAGTGTCACTATGGTGACAGAAAAACTTGTATTCCCTGAACAGGTCATACTTGGACAAGTGTACCAAGTCACCAACGCTAGCAATGTCAGGACTGATCATTCCTTGGCAGTGGTGAATCTCAGCTGGGGAGGGGTTACTGGACCTAAGAGGGTTGTGGTATCTCCAGACCTACCTGTAGACTGTTTGTTGGGCAATGATCTAGAAACTTCAACCTCGTCTTAAGTGGCATTCAGGACTCATGCAGAGATGATGGGCATCTCTGCCAGTGTGCTTGCTGTCACGAGGGCTCAGGCTAAACAGCTCACCACTGAAAAAGCACTGGATCATGGAAACATGGACCAGGTGCTTCCTAAGAGAAGGAGCAGGAAGGGTAAGGAATTGCCCTCCTCACAAACTCTCAGTGAAGATCAACCTCCTGAGGGAGATGATCTTAGCCCCAGTGAAGGAACTGTCCCAAAGGAGCTTGGGCCTGACCAGGCAGAGTTCTTGGGGGCATGGGGGCATTCCAGGGCAGGCTTGAGTTTGGAGCAGCAAACCTGCCCCTCTCTTGAACTCCCCAGGCAGCACGCTGCTGCTGAAGAAGCAAGGAATATCAATTTGTCCCATAGGATATATTGGGAAGATGGACTCTTGTATTCTGAGGGTAGAGACCCCAAGCCTGGTACCACCAGGAGGCTGGTAATATCCCAGAAGTTAAGAGGTTTCCTACTCTCCCTAGCACTTGATATTCCTCTTGCAGGACACTTAGGGCAAAGCCAGACTTGGGACAGGCTTGTCCCTCACTTTCACTGGCCCCATATATCTGAGGACACAAAGGAGTTTTGTCGCTCATGTGCCACTTACCATGCCAGTGGTAAGTCAGGTAGCACCATAAAGGCCCCCTTAATTCCACTTCCAGTGGTTGGAGTTTCCTTTGAGAGGTTAGGGATTGACATTGTTGGTCCCTTGAACCCTCCAACTGCATCTGGGCACATACTAGTGGTGGTGGACCATGCCAGTAGATACCCAGAAGCTATACCCCTTAGGACCACCACAGCTTCTGGGGTGGCCAGGGCCCTCATGGGAATATTTTCCAGAGTGGGCTTCCCTAAGGAGGTTTTAACTGACAGAGGTACCAACTTCATGTCAAGTTACATCACTGCAATGTGGAAAGAGTAGAGAGTAAACTATACGTTTATCACACCCTACCATCCACAATGCAATGGTCTTGTTGAAAGGTTCAACAAGATGCTCAAGGGTATGATCATGGGACTCCCAGACAAGTTTAGGCGAAAATGGGATGTCTTACTACCCTGCCTTCTCTTTGCCTACAGAGAGGTTCCTCAGAAGGGGGTTGGCCCATTTGAGCTTCTGTTTGGACATCCAGTTAGGGGTCCCTTGTGTCTAGTGAAGGAAGGTTGGGAACAACCTCTCAAACCTCCTAAACAGGACATTATGGACTATGTTCTTGGCCTGCGTTCATGCATGGCTGAGTACATTAAGAAGGCCAGCAAAAACCTGGAGGCCAGCCAAGAACTTCAAAAAGCTTGGCATGACCAAAAGGCTGTCTTGACTGTTTACCAGCCAGGCCAGAAAGTGTGGGTGTTGGAGCCTGTGGCCCCAGCAGCTCTCCAGGATAAGGGGAGTGGCCCCCACACCATCCTTGAACAAAAAGGTGAGGTCACCTACTTGGTGGACCTAGGTACTCCAAGAAGTCCCCATAGGGTACTTCATGTGAACCGCCTCAAACCATTTGTTGACAGGGCTGACATGGGCTTGCTCATGGCAACTGATGAGGGACAGGAGGAAGAGAGTGACCCTCTCCCTGATCTCCTCTCTCAGGACCCTGATGATGGATCAGTAGATGGAGTAACCTTAGGTGGAAGCCTCACTGACCAGCAGCAACCTGATTGCAGGCAAGTCCTTCAATAGTATAGACACATGTTCTCCCTGACACCCAGTCAAACCACCTGGTGTACACATGAAGTGGACCCAGGTGACAGTCCGCCTGTCAAGAGTAAAATCTACAAGCGGCCTGACCATGTCTGGGATTGCATCAGGACAGAGGTCCAAAAGACACTAGAATTGGGGGTCATTGAGACCTCAGATAGCCCTTGGGCTAGTCCAGTAGTCCTTATGCCAAAACCTCACACCAAGGGTGGAAAAAGAGAGATGAGGGTTTGTGTGGACTACAGAGGCCTCAATGCAGTGACTAGCCCAATGACTGCCCAATTCCCAGGGCAGATGAACTCATAGATACTTTGGCCTCAGCCAAGTTTCTAAGTACATTTGACCTGACAGCTGGTTACTGGCAAATCAGACTAGCTGAGAATGCCAAGCCAAAAACAGCATTCTCAACCCCTAGTGGGAATTATCAATTTATCGTGATGCCCTTTGGTCTGAAGAATGCACCTGCCACATTTCAGAGGCTGGTGAACAAAGTCTTAACAGGTCTGGAAGCCTATGGTGCAGCATATCTAGATGATATAGCTCTCTTTAGCTCCACCTGGGAAGATCACCTGGTCCACCTCAGAAATGTTCTGGAGGCCCTGCAAAAGGCAGGCCTCACTATCAAGGCCACTATGTGCCAGATAGGGCAGAGCAAGATTGTATATCTGGGCTACCTGGTAGGTGGAGGCCAGGTTCAACCATTAGAGAGCAAAATGCAGACCATTGTGGACGGGGTTGCTCCCACTACCCGGACTCAGGTCAGAGCTTTCTTGGGCCTGACTGGGTACTACAGAAGATTTATGAAGGGATATGGGTCCATTGTGACTCCCCTTAATGATCTGATATCAAAAAGAATGCTGAAGAACGTTCAGTGGACAGTAAGCTGTCAAAAGGCATTTGATTACCTAAAGCAGGCTATGTGCACTGCTCCCATCCTACAAATTCCCGACTACTCCAAAACTTTCATTGTCCAAACAGATGCATCTGAGATAGGGGTAGGGGCTGTGCTATCACAACTTTATGCAGAGGGCCAGGATCAACCAGTAGCTTTTATCAGCAGATGGTTGACTCCCAGGGAGAAACGTTGGTCAGCCATTGAGAGGGAACCCTTTGCTGTGGTCTGGGCCTTGAAGAAGCTGAGGCCATACCTGTTTGGCACTCATTTCATTGTTCAGACAGACCACAAGCACCTCTTATGGCATAAACAGATGAAGGGTGAAAATCCCAAACTTTTGAGGTGGTCCATTTCCCTACAGGGGATGAACTATACCGTGGAAGATAAACCTGGAAGTAACCATGCCAATGCAGATGGACTCACCAGATATATCCTCTTAGAAAATAAAGACTCAACTGGGCAAGGTTAGTCTTATCTCCTTACGTTTGGGGGTGTTGAGTAGAAAAGTAGGATTTGCTTTTATGGTTACCCCCACGTTTTGCCTGGTGCTATGCTGTTTCTGACTAGTCTAACTGGGATCAGCTAATCAGTCTCTCTGCTTTCTCCCCTAAATTGTTATGGCAAGTACATAGGTACATCCCAGATTGGATACTGGGGTACCCTTATAAGTCCCTAGTATATAGTACTAAGGTACCCAGGGCATAGGTATCTCAGAGGTCCCCCATAGACTAAAGCATGTATTATGCCACCTATGGGAGACCATTCAAACTATGACTACAGGCCTGCCATTGCAGCCTGTCTAAGCTGATGCTAGCACCACTTACGAAAGATATAGTTTTCCCTATATCTAGGGTCACTGCACTTAAAACCTATAATTCACCCCTACAGGAGGCCTTTTCAATCCTGAAGGCAGGGAGCTCAGTTCTAAGTGTGAGGGTGCCCCTGCCTGAGCAGGACACCCCTACACCTTCGGAGTCTATTCTCCCGGGTTAGAAGTGAGACAACCATATAACATATAGAGGGGCACCGCATCATTACGCAATGACCATCTCAAAACTGGCTGCAACGAACCCTGTCATGTTTGGTATCAAACATGTTGGAATCATACCCCCACACTGCAAACAGTGTGGGAGGTATGATTCCAAGCACTGTAAAGGCCCTCCATTAGGCCCTCAGTGCTCTCAGTACCAGTCTTCTAGACCCAGACAGCACAACATGGCTGCTGCCCACCAAAGACATGATTCTGCCCTCCTGCTGCTGAGCCCAGCTCGAGCAGGGGAAGACAGAACAATAGGCATCCTGTCACAGGAAGGTGTGACCACATCCCAGATGGGGTTTAGTGTATTGGGATAGGGTGGGAGCGCTGGCCAGCGCCACATAGTGTACGTGCAGGGCAAATTTGGTGCCCTCCATGCATAGTCCAGTACAAACCAGTTCAGGGAGCCATTGGCTCCTGCTCTGATGCAAAACTGGACAAAGGACAGGGGATCATCCTCCCCCTTGTCCAGCCCTCCTTAGGGAGGGTCCCATGGGTTGTCCCAACCCTTTCCTTGGGGTCGTTAAGGGCTTACCTGAGGGTGGGTCCCTAGATTCATCATGGGACACGATTCAATTCAGTCACCACTTCAACTTCGACCCTCTAGGCATTCTGGTCTTCGCTTTGGGCATCAAGGCTGCAACCGCGAAGACTCCTGCTGCTCCTGTTCTCTTCACCCTGCTCGTATGCTGCAACATCCGTACCTGTGCTCCATACAGGAAACCTTCCAAGACCTGTGGGCAGCCCAGACACCTGAAGGAATCTCCCTTGAAGTGAAGGAGTCACTTCCCTGCATCTGCAGGCACCGCAACTAAGCTAACTGGTCGGCTGATCCTGGGCTCCCACAGACTCCAAAAGGCTCAGCAACACAGGTGGTGGCTCTTCACATCCCTTGAGGCCTGCCCTGTCCTCTCACTAAGTTTGAGGCCAGTATCTCTCATCAGAGCCGCAGGAACCGAACCCCTGTGCACTGTGTCGATTTGCTGTTGCAAAGGCTTGTTGGCTTCCTTCCATCAAGATCTTCGGGCTCCAAGTAGCCCCAACCTCAAATATCTCCAGTGACCAGAATCTTTGACCACACCACATTGCTTGCATCGTGGGCCTGCTTCTTTGGTAGCTGCTTGAGGTCCTCTTGCGACTCCAGTGCCTCCGGCCTGTGGGTCCTGTCGAGGGTCACATTCTTAATTCTTTTGGCTCCCCTAATTGATCGGGGTCTGCCCTGACTCCCATGCTTGTGGTGTGTCTCCTGGACCTTGCTGGTCCCGACATTGCACCTTCTTCTACTCCTTTATTGGTTGCAGTTGCCAAGGCTTGTTGGTGCTCCCGCAGGCCATTGACCCCTCAACTCTCGACATCCGACATGGGACAGCTCGTGTACTGCTCCTGGTCTTCCACAGCATCACCTGGTCCACACAGCTGCAGTTTCATTGTCACCATCAGCTCTCCTGCAACACCCGACATCGGTGGGCATTCATCTTCCATGCCTCCTGGTCACTCCTGAGTGGCATAGACTCTGACCTCTCTGTTTGCAGGTTCTTCACATCTTGAATCTAACTTTGGGTTCCACCGGACACTTCCACCTTCTCCAGCAGCGGCATCTTTCTAAAGTCTCCCATTGAGTTTGACGACAGTTTCCGACGCCACTTCACACCTATGCACCCGGCTTCCCTGGTGTAGGTATCCTGGTTTCTAAGGTATCCATGGGTAGGGTGGCTCTCCAACCTCTTGTCTTCAACTGGGTTTCTTTAGGGTCCACTGGGAAGGGTCCTCTTTCTGTAAAATTGCAACTGCAACTTACCCTTTGACTTGCATTCATCCCGCGGTGGTGTTCCCACCCTGCACACAGCCTCCGTGGGGCTCCTTGCTATTTAATTTGGGTGGTTCCTTGGGTCCCTGACACTTCTACGTCTTCTGGGTATAGTCTTGACTCGAGTCATGGTTCGCATATATTTTTGTATATGGTTTGGTCTTCCCCTGGTGACCAATGTGTATTCTGTGCTACTTACCTGTTTCTATCATAAAGTATTGTGTGCATTGTGTATATCTCCAGCTAGGAGGTATCTGTATGTGTAAGTGACTGTCATATAATAAATACATATTTTTATAAATACACTGCGTAGTTCTTTTTCACTTAATCAATACCTATAATATTATGTTCTGGTAAAACAAACTGCTTTACACTTTTTCTGGACTAAGTCTGAAGGCTGCTCTCCACAGCTACCACTTAGAGAGCTTTCTAAGGTTGTCCAAGACCACTAAAATCACCATAAGGTTTGCCTGGATCAGTGCAAGGTATCCACTCACATAAGTGTACATCATATACTGAGTCAGCCTCTCACAGTGTTGCAGAAATACTTTACACATTGTCTCTGAGTTAATCCTGATTGCTCTGTGCCACGCTACTGGAGGGTTGAGCACAAGTTAATTTAGGATTTGCTTGTGACTTCACCCTGAGAAGAATTGTGGGTCCTGCTTGAGAAGGGTTTTCACCCTCCTCAACCAGTAACCAAATTTCTTACAGTTACTGTCAGAAATTAACATCTTTTGCGTGGTATTCCCAAGGTTTTTGCCCCTTATAGCTGCACTCATTTTTGTTCGCCATCGGACTCTGCACACTTTACTGCTCCCAAGCAGTGGTAAAGTGTTTGAATGCTCCCTTTTAAACATGACTTAATTGACATACACCTAATTTACGCATTTACTTTACTTATAGGACCCTTGTACATTGTACTATATGTACCTGGGGGCGATAAATAATTGCTACAAGTGGGCTGCAACACTCATTGTGCCACTCCTTTAAGTTCCATTGTGAGGCATGTTACCAGATCTGCCCTTGCATCGTGTGGGTAGTTTTACACTGCCATTTTGACCTGGAAGAAAAACATTTTAACAAGGCTAAACCTTTTTAATACTTATGCGTCACACCTAAAGTAGGCACTAAATGCCATAGGGCAGGGTTACATAGCATTTAAAAAATAGGACATATGTACTTAAGTTTTACATGTCCTAGCAGGGAAAAACCTCCAAAGTGTTTTTTCACTTTGGCAAGACTGGCTCATCCATAGAAAAGAACTTAGTTACATTATAGCTTCTTCTTATGCATACCTTCAGTTTGGGACAAGTCAGAAATATAATTGAAGGCATAATTAGAGTACGAATTTATAATCCAACTGAATAGTCAAGTCTAATTTTAAATTAATATTTTCAAAATTCACTTTTAGAAAGTTGGTTTTTCCTGCTTAAGACAAATGTACCTTTCTACCAGTGTTTAGGGTCACCTGACTTTTAATGGCTCTCCTGTGGTGTGATGTGTATTCCTCTCCGACAGTGGACAGAGAACCAGGGTGTGACAAAGTGAGGGTCTTTCTGACAGAATGGCTGTGGGGGCTGTGCCCCTGACCTCATTATACTTCAGTGGGGCCTGCCCTGGCCCACATAAAAGAACCTGACACCAAGCCTGCCCCTGCCATTATTTCAATAGACAGTCGGGAGCAAAACCCAGAGGAAAGGGAGGAACTGATTAGAACCAGTTTTAGGGTTAGACAAAGTGGTGTCTCCCTCCCACAGGCTGGCACTGGACATAAAATTGGCATCTCCAGAACCTGAAATCAGATACTTGTGTGCCTGTGGAGATCAGAAGAACTGCCTTGCTGTCTAACACCTGAAGGAAGACTGGACCTGCTTGTCTCCTGCTTGTCTTGAACCCATGAACCTAGAAGTGATTCCAAGGATCAGCTGGATGCAACAAGCTTCCAGAGGCCCTTTCCCGACAACAGCCCAGCTGGCTAGACCCAACTGAACCTGACTTTTTCTCTCTCTGCTGGCCTCTGTGACAGTGAATTTCTACCTCAAAGTACTGTCCTCAAGGTCCTGGGCCCCTGGCTGGAGTCAGAGTGCACTTCTCCACAAAGGAGAACTCTGCAGTTCCTGCACTGAAGTAAGAAAGTAACACTAAAGCAGGACAAATATGGTCCTGTATCTGGCCTGCACTCCATTGTGGTTTGCCTGATCTTGTGACTTCGTCCCAGTCCCAAGTAACCAGATACCCACAATTGGAGCTTCGTGCATCTTGGCACTATTTGTATCTAAAACCTTAAAAACGTATATCACCCATTTTACATATTGTTTTTATTTGTTTTGATGTCATTTTATTCATTACAATTTGCTCTATTTTTCTAAATTGGTTAGGGATTGTTCCTGTGTTGTGTTTTCACTTTATTACTGTACAGCATAAATAATTCACACCTTGCCTTTAAGGTAAGCCTGATTGCGTGTGTGCCCAGCTACAGGAGAGATGAGCACAGGTTTATTTAGAGATTTGTATGGTTCACCCTGACAAGGATTGTAATTATGTTTTTAGGTGGGGTCTCACCCCCTCAACTAATACCCCCATTTCTTAAAGTTGCCTTCGATATTTCCTTTTAGCTAAAATGATATGCCTACCAGTACTGTTGTGCAGTGAAGGAGCCCTATTGGTGTTTTTAGTTAAGGTGAATTTGAAAATCTACCTCAATAGTTGTTCCCAGTCTCCAAGGCAGGCAAATTAAATTTGATTGTAGGAACTCTGAGTTTCGAGTCTTAAGGTAACAAAAACTTGATTGTTTAATTTATTTTGGATTGTTAACTTCCTTTCCATTTATTTAGTTTATCAATGGTTGAAGAACCTTATATTGTGATTGTCGGGCTGGTGACAGTGATAGTTTAAATATAGCATTATTTTTGGAGGTCATGGTCGCTCTCCTTTCTTGGAATAATATGAAAGTCCTTACATACAGAAATAGTAGAGTTGTGTAGTAAAGTGTAATTAAATACATGCTTTGAGTTTAATTAGATAAATATATGCAAGCTGGTTGATCTGATGGCAAACGTCCATGAAAGATGTGGCATCTTAACTCAAGAAATAATTTGGACAAATAGTGGCTCTTTGGATGCCTGTTGCACGACCAGTCAGCAGTTATAGGAAGGGGAACATTTGAGGACAAGTCTCAGTAATATTCTGATAGGAGATTCTTCCAGTATTGAAATTATAGAATGTAATTAATGTCCTCGGTCATTAGAACTCCACAGGTGGGAAAGTAATCCAAAATTGACTAGAGTTCTTCAAGCACAGTGAAAAGTGTTATTTATTATTAGTTCTTGAGGAAAATAGATGTTTAGCAGCAGCACCTGGCTCTGCTTTTTATTACCTAATAGAATTGTCAATATGTAGTTTGAAGAGATGATTGTGTTTTTTAGACCATAGCCATTATATATTAATGTTGTTGAGCAGCTGCTCCTGCAATCCATGGTATTCTTTTAGGCCAAAATTTCATGCATGTGAAAATTTTGAAGATTAAAAGGCTTGACATTCTAGGTTTCTTGCAGACAAATCACTTGGCAGTTGGCTAAGAAGGTTATCAAGTTGTTTATGGTAGTTTTATATTCTGTTTTATACCCTCAATTTCTAAGAGCAGATCCTCAGTTCATGTTCTTGTTGATTCGAGTTGTCCTACCTAAGGTTAAATATAAAGTGGAGCTGAGATATCCTGAAAATGACAATGGTATGATTATATAGCTAAAGTGATCTGTAGCTCAGTTGTTGTGTTGTTGGCAACTTTAATATGTAAATCCCTGGGACAGAATACATTGATTTCCTACAGCTAAACCTGGCCTTTAGGAACCCAAAAGCCAGCTTCAATGGCCTCCGTGTTCTTCCATGGCCTCATTGAAAGTGACTAACCCATGCATTGTTGAATTCCTCAGAGTGCCAACAACCATGGTCGGTTAGGTCGGTTAGGATAAGCTGAGTCTCCTAAATGGAACAAAAAGAGAAGAGACAATATCTGTAACATCATTTCAGATGATTCACTTTGAAATCACCAAAACAATGTTATGTCAGATTGTACTTACCAACAAGCCAGGCCCTCTCACATCCAAGTTGTGACATTTGCAGGGGTATGCTCCTGTTCCATAGTACAAAGGAATCATGGGCTGATCCGGGGAAATGAGCACAGACACATGATGGATGAATCAGCTGAGCAGACAATTTGCACATTGATTGAATAGAAGTGCTTCCGATTTTAGTAGACATGTTCCCTGGTGTGTGGTGGCACTAACACAATATGCATGCCATCATTAGCTCCAACCACATGTGGTAGGTGACCCAATGCATAGAAATCACCCTTCATATTCGCAAACTCCTAATGTCATGGAAACTGGATGAAGCTGTAGATGTGTCTCATCATTGACAAAAGAACCTCTTGTAACACGCCACTGAATGTAGGTTGTGACATTCCACCAGGTGCTGCCACAGCGTATTGGAATGGTCATGTGGCCACAAAATGAAGTACTGCCATGAGTTTGACATTTGGTGTAATAGATTTGGGATTTCTGTTATGAGGCAGAGGATCCGGCTCCAGCTGATGACATAGGTTCGGGATAGTTTGCCTATTCAATCTGAACTTTTTGATAATATTCCGTTCTTCCATGGTGGCAAGGTCTGGCAATGGGTGGTACACTTGATGCTGTTGTCTCCTCACTCTCCCCGGGTTCAAATGTCTGCATTGGAAGAATTGTGAACATAATTCAACATTGTCCACGCAAATATTTTTTTTTATTAATGACACAAATGTAAAGTTTCGCAAAAACGTTATGTGGTTTCAAAACATATTTAAATCTAACATTTATTTTTTTGTCATTTCTACTTCACAAATGTAATTTTTAGCTGTCAATATTTTAAATCTGAAACAATGTGTAAAAAATACATTACTAATATATTATTTACACATCCAACTTTCTTTCCTGACAAATACCATCAACAGAGGTGTAAACAACACAGCTCAAATATTGCATCAAACCACAGTCACACGCTACATATAAATGTTTTTTAAATACATGAGTGTCCTTCCAACTTTGATCATGAAAACAAACTGCCCACCATTTTGAGTGGTGGTGATACACTTATCACAAGCACACTATTTGACCTTATAAAATGGCGGACACCTGACCTCGTCATCAGGACATTTGTAATCTGATGTCCGCGGCAGAAGTTGACCACGTAGTGGGTGTTCAACTCCACGATGGACACAGCCATAGACAAACGTGTGTGAAAGCAATGTACGAAGGCCAATGGCTGTGTCTGTCTCCACTGAAGACCACGTACTTTGCTTACATGAACACAGCGGTTTAAAAATACCTCACTTGCCTCCTAACACTGCAGTCATTAAGACCTCCTTCACTTTTGCTGCTATTTGTGACCTGTGGTAGCAATGATGCGAGATCGAGCAGGTAAAAGGGCTCTGCCTTCATGCTGGAGCCGCTGGATTTACAGGCATAGGAGGTCCTTGCCATGTACTGGCAGTTCTATAGCTCACCAGAGGACCAGGTACATGTTTGAAATGCATATGTGAATCTCTCTAACTGTTTTTTTTCCATTAACGCAGGCTACAATGTCCCTTTGAGTTGATGAGTGAAGTCTATTGATTGATGTTAAGTGTCATATATTTTGGTCCTTACATAGGACAATGATGTTTGGGATTTGTAAGCACTTTACAATGTTAAAAAACAACATTAATATGTGTTAGGAGTTTAAGGCCCTAGATTCTTTTTGGTATGTATGTAGAGATATATGTATGAATATGTTTGATTACACGTGATACATTAAAATCATGGAATTTAGAAAACATTATATACTCTTTACAACTGTATATAAATATGTATTCTGTACAAACAAATTGAAAATGATGCTAGCTATGTGTATATCGTCCCACAAATTACTCAGCCTAGATCAAGGCTCTCCAAACAGTTGTTTGGGAGCTACCAGTCGCTTCCCGGCCCCTTCAGAGTAGCACACAGCCTTGAGGTTACTTATTAGATGGGCACAAGGTCATTGTTCATGTAAAAAGTAAGGGAAGGCTGTGTTCATGTGAAATCATGATCAGGCTGCAGATAGGAGGGCCTGACAATGAGCAGTGCTCAGTCAGAATCATGGGTATGGCTGGGGCTGAGTCACAGGGACAACCAACTGAAGCCCTGAGGTATAGCTGTCATAAACATATATCCTTGCCAGGTCATACGTTGAGTTGTGCTTAAAAATAGGCCCCTGAAAGCTTTAAAAAGGACGACAATTGAAAGGGAGAGTTACCTAACTTCTTGAGCTAACGCTTAATTTAATTTTATTCCCATTTCAAAGTGTCTCATGCCCAAACTGCAGCCCCCTTACTCCCAGCAACCAGTATTCATTGTGTCATAAGTATTTAGTCTTAGCCTTCAGTAGTTCACAATGCTTGCACTGATCAGAAGTAGGTCACATCACAGAATATGGAGGAGCCCCTGGGCTAGATGATGTCACAGACCTGGATTAGTGAGTTTAGGTCCTGACATGGGATGAGGATAGTCAACAGGTCACTACTAAAATGTACATTGGCATATTTGTTTTGGTCAGCATGTGAAAATACACATGTTGTATGGTAACATGCTTGTGAAATATGTATAAAAAATATGTTACATCCATGCAAACGAAAAGTCACAAACAATTTGTTTCTTCTTTCATTTCTTGTATCCATACAGGCCAATGCCCATCAGAAGCGTTACATTTGGAAGGCCATCACCAGGAAGTTGCGGACCCTGGGGGTCTGCAAGTGGTGCGGCGTCCATTGCCACAAGAGGTGGGAGGACCTATGATGCTAGACCAGAAAGTCAGCCTAAGTCCAGTTCCGGCAGTCCTTCCCACGTGGGAAGAGTGTGCGCCACACCCTGAGCTTCCTAATGGCCTGCATTTTTGCGGTGGCCTATCCGGAGCTTGATGGGCAGTTGAGGGCATAAGTTCTTATTAGAGTTTCAGATGTTGCATGACAATTATTTTGTTACAGCTAGGGTTTTTTGCCATCAACATTAAGGGTAACCCATGTCCAATGCACAAGGAGAGTTCTTGAAGGTGTAAGTTTTGCACAAAGTGTACGATGATGTGCTTTATCTATTACTTTTTGGGAAAGGATCTCACCTGATTCCTGTTCACAACCACAGGAGTGTTCTGAGCAGAAACATGGCTGCCTAAACTCTCCATGAGAGACAGTTGTACCAAACAAGCCAATACTCTTTATTGTGTCAGGTGTAATGCTCCTTCACTATTGTGGATGATGTAATGATAGCCCTATTACATGAGACATAGCATATTTGGCACTTATGATACTGTGGATGTACCTAACATCATATTGGTAAGTTGGGGTTCTACTCAAACAAGAGAGAGCATGTGATCCTAAATGATTAGTGACATCAGAATTAATGGCTACATTTTGGAATCAAAACATATCCAAATTGTGTTTACAATCAGTAATAATGTTTCATACTTGCTAAAAGTGACAGATTTGCATGATACCTTACTCCTTCACAAATGTGTGTGTTAGCCAGTCTGATTTTAGGCACAAAATGGTGATAGGGATACAATTTCTGGTACAACACAGACAAAAATGTGTACACATTGGTAACTGAGTAACACATACACAAAACCATTTGTCAATGCCCTTTGTCATGTTCAGATGATAAATAAATGATAGTGAAAAATGGGAAACTTAAAGGGATTTTGGAAGATGGAATGTTCCATCACAATTGTATTAGTATCCAATCAGGAAATCTGAAAATCAGGCCACAATTATGACTCATTAGGCAAATGTATGAATGCATCAAGGTGTAATATGTTGCATAATGTGATATACATTAAAATCTTTGAAGTTATTATATATGAATCAGTGTATGTAATAATTACTGTGATGTTCTACTCATTTTTTACTACAGTGAAAGCCAGCTTATTTAGTGAAAGATTTTCACAATGACACAACAATCTCCAAATAACTAGCTCTATTTTGGAGTGAAATGTGAAAATGTTTTGCCCTGTACTGAAGTGTATGAGACATGTTTGAAGGGATATGCATTTACTTATGCTGTAGAAGTAATTTGTCAATCCACCCACATATTTGTTACTTACTGTCTTCAACAGCATAGGTATCAAATCAAATCAGTTTTATTGTTGATTAATTAAAATCTTACAATATACACTCATTAAAACAACATGTTATACAATCAAGAATGATAAACATACTTGGATTCACTTGAATAAAAAGCTTTCAGAATTACAGTTTAAAAGCAATTTTTTAAATTCCTAAAATAACAGCAGCTCTGAAGATTTCTACGGTTAGCAAAAAGTGCATACAAGGCTTCTTTTGTTTCACAGCTAAATAGCCCCTCATATACAAGTTTTAAATAGCTAAGCAAAGTGCAAATTTAGCATCTCATTAGTACTTATATTAGCACCTCATTTGAATAGTTCACCAAATCCGTGAATATACATTAAAGTACCGTGAATCTGTGATGTTGACCTATATATTAAATAAAATTCCATTATAGGAAAATCAAGCCAAAATGGCATCATGGGTGTCCGGTTTTCTAGCAGCAAGTTTCAAGAACTTTGAAAAAATACAGTTCAACGATGTATCATTTATTTCAAAACATGCTACCACCACCTGCCTGCACAGACATATTCCTTGTTTGTTAGAAGGTATCCTTAACAGCCCCCTTCTTTCTTCCCATAGTACAGGGCAGAGACTGATTAAGTGAATGATGTTTACCTCTCCATTTTTACACAGTCTGCAACATGTGTTTTTTACACCCGCAGCCAAGGCATCACATGATCAAGGCCTGAGAGAAGGGCAAATCTTGCTCTAATAAAATAATTTTTTACCTTTGTTGACCAACCAGTCACTAGATAGGGCTGTAATTTGAGAATATTATACCAGTTCAGTATCATCCAGTCATGTGATCTACGTGCGAGGGACTCTTTATCTTTCAACATCGAGATTGTTTTCATTAATCCATTGATGACTTTTTTGAAGAACTCTGGGGGTAAAGACATTTCCAATAGAGTACTAGCTGATAACATATCTATCACTACATCTAGATACTTCCAGGGTGGTGAATTTAAATTTGTTTGGAATTCTTGCCAAAGAATTTGGCATGAGATGTTTGATTTTATTCTCTTCCAAACTTCAATATAGGCTCCTTTCCTTGGGATAGTTTGATTTATTAATCCAAATTCTAGCCATATCTGGGCCAGCGAGGCATTGCAGGGAAGGCAGAAAAGAGATCTAAATGTTTGTACAATGATTGCATTTAAGATTACTGTGTCTCTACCACTCAGTGCCTCGCTTCCATAAGAGATACTAGGTAGTAATTTTGCAGTTATTACTTTTAACAATGGGAGATGGCTTGAACCACCCAGTGACCTCGGTAAAGTGCTGAATGCTAGAAGAAGGGTATTGCCGTTCCTCAGCAAGTCTATCTTATGCTGCTGAAAGGACCCTTATCATCAAATAGTACTCCAAACTATCTGTATGTTTTGACCTGCTCCATTTGGCAGCCTTGTTTGTACCAATTATGCTTTCTCTGTATCCTGTGACTTACTTCCGTAGCTTCTGTCTTTTTCTCATTGATGACCATGCCATTAGCAAATGAATAATTAGATATTGTGTTGATAAGTCGTTGCAAACCAACCTTTGTTTGGCTTAACAAGATCACATCGTTGGCGTATAAAATCTTCAATATATGCTGGTCTCCTAACTTGGGAGGATGCGCATTTGCTTCATCCACTGCTTGCGTTAAATGTGATAATTCGGTCAGGAAGATTCTTCCGAAGAGTTTTGCCTAAGTATCTTGCAGTGTAATAAGGCGATAATTTTAATAATAATAAAAAAATAATAATAACAAACTTATAAAGCGCATGATTACACTAACCAGTGTGTCCCTGCGCTGCGGCACAGTTCAGATCGCTGGCAGAGGGAGACACGTGGTTAAACCAGAGAACTCAGAGGAGGAAAAAGCCACGTTTTGAGTTTTTTTCGAAAAAGTGTCTCCACAGACTCCAGCCGGAGCCCCGGGTGGAGTTTATTCCAGTATTTGGCAGACAGAAAACAGAAAGAGCGGCCACCCATCCTCGCTCTCCTGATGTTAGGAATACAGACCTGCCCTGTCCCACTAGATCTCAAGTGACGGGTCGGAGAGTATGGGGTGAGGAAGTCGTGCAGGTAGGTGGGGCCCTTTCTCTGTAAAATGCGATGGCTCACACACATAGCCTTGAACAGGATATGTTCCCTTACCGGGAGCCAGTGAAGGGAAGCCAGGGCCTTGTTGGAAGAGGCTCTCCTGGGTAACATTAAAACGAGACGAGCCGCAGCATTCTGAATACGCTGGAGTCTTTGCACACACTTGGAGCTAGCTCCCAAATACAGGACATTCCCGTAATCCAAGCGTGACGTCACCAGGGCATGGACCATAGTTTTCCTTGCTGCAACTGGCAGTACATCTAAGGTCTTCCAAAGACCTCTCATAACCCCAAAACATTTCCCCGCCACACGCCTTATGTGATTATCGAAAGAAAGCTTAGAGTCCAGCCATACCCCAAGATTCTTCACCTGATCACATGGGGGCGGGGTAGGTCCCAGTGTCTGAGGCCACCACGCTGACGACCAAATAGTGGGGGCTCTGCCTATCACAAGAACTTCAGTTTTGTTACCATTAAGCTTAAGGCAGTTGTCCGCCATCCAAGACGCCAGTTCTTGAAGGCATGTAGAGGAATTGATGGCTGCCTTCTCATGTTCCTGTGTTAGGGACACCACCAATTGTGTGTCGTCAGCGTAGGACACAACACTGACCCCAAATTTTTCAATAATCTCTGCCAGAGGGGCAATGTAGAGATTAAAGAGGGTAGGGCTCAAGATAGAGCCCTGAGGGACACCTTGGTTCAGCTTAATACTTTTAGAGTAGTAAGGTTCCTGCGACACCTGAAAACTACGCTCGTGTAGGAAGGACTCAAGCCATTCCATGGCTCGGTCCACCAAACCTCCTTTCCTCAGACGTTGAAGTAAGGTTGGATGAGCCACCGTATCAAATGCGGTGCTGAGGTCAAGTAGGACTAACGCCACCGTTTGTCCCGCATCCACATATTTGCGGATAATTTCGGTGGAGAGAAGCAGCGCCGATTCGGTGGAATAAGATGTCCGGAACCCCGATTGCGAGGGGTGAAACAGGCTATGTTTGCTAATGTGAGCTGTCAGTTGGGTATTAACTACCTTCTCTGCAATTTTAGCAAAATAAGGTAGCAGGGAAATCGGACGTAGGTTCTCCAATTGGCTCATACTAACATCTATCTTCTTTTTTAATGGAAGGACGATCGCCTCTTTCCATCTTGTTGGGACCGTTCCTGTGGTAAAGGAGAGCTCGAGAAGGTGCCTAATATAAGGTTCCAGAGTTTCAAGACTCCCCTTTAGCACCTTAGGGGGCGCAGGGTATCTGGGAGAGCCAGACTTAATGCTAAGGGCTACGCCAGTGAGAGAGTCACAAGGGGGGACCACAAATTTACGAAGACATTCTGCCTCCCCTAAGTCAGTCATCCCCTCATCCTCCTGGCACCCATTACGTGCTGCAACAGGGAAGGTCGAGTAAATCTTCTCTACTTTCTCTGCAAAGAAGTCGGCCACCCTATTGCAAGAGTCCATAGAGTTGTTAGTCGGAGCTGAGGTTCTAGCGAGAGACGAGATCTCCTTGAAAATAGTATAAAGTTCCTTAGAGGAGTTCTCTGCTATTTCAATCCTCTCACTGTAGTAAGCAGCCCGAGTCTTCCTTATAAGAGAATGATAAATCTTCAGGCTGGCTTTATATTCCCCTTTCCTAAGAGCTGAGAAATCTCTCCTCCATACTCTCTCTAGGCGTTTACAGGCTGATTTGGCTATTCTGAGCTCACTGCCAAACCAGGGTGCAGCTTTACATCGTCTCCCAGGTGCTCTCGAGGACCATGGAGCGTTACGATCTAATGCCTCAATAATACGTTTGTCCAGGGCTTCACAGGCCAAATCAATGTTTATGCCTCCAGGTGGCCCACCCTGTTGGAGGGCCAGATTAAACTTCTCTTGAGAAAACCTAGCCCACTTCCTCTGCTTTTTCCTACTGCCCAGTTTCTCCTGAGAGTAAGAATGAGGCACCCAGGCAGAAAAAGGTACCAAAAAATGATCCGACCATGGGACCGGAACCGGGAGCCCAATATCTAAGGCCTCCCAATTAGCAAAGATTGGATCAAGTAGATGGCCCAATTGATGGGTGGGGTGCACCGATTTAAGTGTCAATTGAAGAGCTGCCATTTCCTGGCAGAATTCTTGTACCCCAGTATTTGCCATCTGATTGAAACCAGTCTCTACCTTTAAAAATGGATGTTATTATAGAACCTTTCCATGAATCCAGTATAGTCGCCAGCTGAAGAGCATTATTGAAAACTTTCATCAGGTATCCTGCCCAAAAAGTTGTATTTTCCTTATACAGGGCTTGTGGGATTCTGTACAGGCTGGTGGCCCATCTTGTCCACCCACTTTTTTTAATGAATTTGCATACTTGCTTTTCTGAGAAAGTAATTGTACATTTACCTTGACTTATCTGGTCCGTTTGGGCTTTACTTTGCGTTTCTTGGATAGAACAAAAGTTAGTCTCCAAAACTTGATTAAAATGCTTTGTTAAAAAACCAACCCAGCCAGTTTCTGTTAAGGTTGATGTTATGATCACCGTTTGGGCCCTGTTTAGCCTGTTAATCATCTTCCAGGCATCTGTTGAGTTTTTCTTTTTACTATTATACAGCGCTTTTCCCCAAAGGGTTTATTTTGTTGTCAATTTATCTTCTCAAATTAACCTCTGAAACCCTCTATTTATAATCTTCAGTTTAGTTTGGAGATCTTGATACCCTTGACACTTACTTACTTGCCTCAGGAGTCTATTACGGTTACTCTTCAGAATATGGCATGAGACCAATGCTTAGATCCTGTTTAGGTTTTGTAACTGGCCTTTAAATTGCAGCGTTGTAGTATTCTTTTCTGATTAGTAAGTGACTATTAATTTTCTGTAAAGAGAGCCCATTGTGCCATTGTTGTAAGAGACTCAACTGGAAAACAATACATGACCAGGATTGAAGCTGATTGAAACTAATTGAATCGATTGTTCCTTCTGACCAATGCAATCTCCTATAGTTTGTTGTTACTAACTCACATGGAAGGGACTTTGCCTTTTCATGTCTTATACATTGGACCTGGATCTCAATGGTTTGTTGCCCATGATCATTTGTTTTCCTAATTTAAAAAGAGGATATCATTTGAAATAAGGGTAGAGTTATTTTCTTTTTACTATTATACAGCGCTTTTCCACAAAGGGTTTATTTTGTTGTCAATTTATCTTCTCAAATTAACCTCTGAAAGCCTCTATTTATAATCTTCAGTTTAGTTTGGAGATCTTGATACCCTTGACACTTACTTACTTGCCTCAGGAGTCTATTACGGTTACTCTTCTTGAATGCAATCCTGCTGCCTGGTAAGTCCATGCAGGTGATGAGTCTTGTTGATGCCTTCCACTCAACACCCTCAGACCAAGGGATTCAAGATCTTTTACTAGAAATATTCCCCTAGTATATCTAGGCCCATTACTCTATTGGAGGATGGACTGCTTGGGGATAGCCCATAGATAATCTTGTTGTATGATATTTCCTCTCTGGTAAATGCCACAACAAATTCATATTGAAATCTCCTGAAATTATAATTTCTGAGTATGCTGCATCTTGTGATAGGTCTAAAAAAACATGTATTAGTTTATTGGACTTTGACTTCCTTGAATTTGAATCCAGATGTATGTAAATGTTAATTAATAAAAGGGAGCTTGTAATATTTTTGTACCAGTACCTCAGCTTAACTATTAGAATGTTATTGTTGTTTATGACCACCTGTTCACTTTCTATCTTTAAGCCGATTGGTATACAGGTTGCTATTGTATTGTATTGTATTGTATATAAAATTTATAGAGCGCACTGCGACCCCACGGGTATCCTGGCGCTTGAACACATAGGTCAGTTATCTTAGAATATAGGGACAGTTGGAAAAAACACTATATTATACCCTGGGAAAGAGCCAGGTCTTCAATTTCTTTCTGAAAGACAATAGATCATCTATCTGTCTAAGTTCGGTTGGTAATTTGTTCCACGCCGAAGCTGCTGCAACGCAGAAAGCTCTTCCACCAGATCTGACTTTTCTGAACCTAGGCACTCTCACCAGTTTTGCTGAGGAGGAGCGAAGATTGCGTAGAGGAACATACCATTCAAATCTACTTTGTAAGGGCTTGGGCCCAATGCCATGTAGAGCTTTAAAAACTATACACATGGATTTAAATTGCACCCTCTGTACAACTGGGAGCCAGTGGAGCTCAGCCAGGGCCTGAGAAAGAGACGACTGGCGAGGTCTCATAAGTGCCAGCTTGGCTGCCATTGACTGAATTCTCTGGAGTTTCTCCATCAAATATTTGGGAGACTCCAGCAGTAGGGCGTTGCAATAATCCAGTTGGCTAAGGATAATACTTCTCACTATCAGTGGCCTGGTATACTTAGGCAACAGTGGGAGAATTCTACGTAACACCCTCAGCAGGGCAAAGCATTTTCCAACTGTCTGATTCACTTGGGACTCAAGGCTTAATTTACCATCAAAACTGATACCTAAATTACGAACCACATTTGTCGGGGTCAAAGGGGCTGTCACTGGTAGTGGCCAGAACCCCGTGGGTAGTGAATAAGGAACCTTCCCCACTGAACAGCACAGAATCTCAGTTTTCTCCCCATTGAATTGCAAATAATTATTTTGAAGCCAAAGAGCCGTATCTTGCATACAATTATGAAATTTTACAAGTGAAGTTGCCTGACAACCTTCCAGAGATAAAATCAACTGGGTGTCATCAGCATAGTTCACTAAGCTAATGTTATGTGACTTAATAACAGTCACCAGTGGCTTCATATAAATATTAAACAGGATGGGGCTGATTGCAGATCCCTGTGGTACCCCATGTAAAACTTTCCTATACATGGATTGATACGGGGGAGAGCAACCGCCTGTTCTCTGTCTGAGAGGTAGGATTGAAACCACTTCAGTGCCAATCCACTCACACCTATTCTAGCAAGCCTATCCAAGAGTACCGCATGGTTAACCAGTATCAAATGCGGCGGACAAGTCCAACAAAATCAAGATGGAGGCTTGTCCCCTGTCCGCCCGCATGGCGGGAGTAAAGTAGCCAGTAAATCATTCCAATATAAATGGCTGAGTTGCCCATGTTTCTTGCAGTAGGATAAAATACATTTCTGGTGAAGGTATTCATGTAAGCATTTTGAATTTTGGCTTGCACACTATTGATGTTCCAGGAACATAACTTTATGGTTTCCTTTGGGTGTGCAGGTAAAAGTTGCTGAGTGCACTGTGTTTTTCCTGTCAGGTCTGAGAAACAGCATGTAAGGCTGCTGTTAACCAGCCTAAATTGAGTTGGGTTAACCTCTGTGTTCCCAAATTAGAAATTAGAATGTAGGGCTGGTGGTGAGAAAAATGTTTTGCCAAAATAATTTGTAAGAATTGAATATACTTGGTTATTATCATATTTACTTTGTGGCTGAGAAAACTCTTTGGTAGACCAAACAGTTGTATAGAGAGTTAACAGAGGCCTACGGATTTTCATTTCCCAATTTTAAAGGAACTCTTTTTCCTGAAGGTCTTTCCCAGCTATGTGATTAGAGTTTCAAATCAGCCGGGTGGATACTTGAGGCTTATTGGGTAAAGATTTCATGGATTCAATATCTAATGTTGTGATTTTATCAAGCAATGGGATTGCCATTAAAAGTTTTAGAATATTACCACGATTCAGAATATTGTGGTTTCCCCTTGAGTGGTATTCTGGTGTAAAGATAGTTTGGCTGCTTCCTTCAGTAAAGGCATGGGAAGTGACTGTCTCGCCTGATCCAAAATTAGCATTACCTTTTTCACATAGTTCACTGGTCCAATGCAGGTCTGTTGGTTCTGTCACTCAGCCTAGTTCAGCTAGATTAAGAACATATTTTTTTTAATTCTTGCGAGTCATAACTTTTTAATTTCTTTCTGCAGGTGGTGGATGAGTCGTGACTACCATAGATGTAAGGCTATCTATTTTGTTAACCACAGGCTCTTGATGGAACCAGGCGTCATCCCTTTGATGTTGTTTCCAGATACGCTTGTGTTACTAAGTGACCTAAAAGGTACATTATGCTACTTAGTCATAATTATGTTGTATGATCCATTATTATTTCCATTCTTGTGAAAATGTGTATCCAAGACTATAGAAAGTATTGTACCATTGGACAAATCAGCACGTCCGATCTTGGGAATATAAATTTTTTCTGTTTTTTTTTCTGTTTTTTCAGTGTGTTGTGTATGAGACAGTTTGGGGAATGACTGACTTGTTTGTGATTTTAACTTGAATGATGTCTGTGTGGTTGTATATAATTGGCATTTATGTATTATGAGTAGCTAAGTATTTGATTCTTGGAAATATTCAGGTTTATGTATAGGTATACGTCATATGTTTCAACCTATTGTGATTTCTGTATATTTTGTCAGTGTTAAAATAACGACTGAGTGATATTTTCACAGCATTGGTGTAACTTCAGGAACATTTTATTTTGGCTCAGGAACATCATAATCTACACAGCCTTGAGAAAGTCTTCGGACGAAAGACGTGTCGGCTGCCCTTGTCTAATGGACAATGCATAATCTTTGCATCACCATATGTCTATACGGAGAATGAAGCGCCTATAACTATACTTTACAATTCTGGAAAAAGAAGATTATTACATCTCGAATAATACTTGAAATACAGACTGTCTGTGTGTGCTTTGGTTGTTTTTTGTGAATATTGTCAACCAGGATTCCTGTGTTCCGGCCACGACTGCCCGAGTGGCAGGGTAGACTACCAAATAATTTTGTGTTCCCAGTTACTCAAAGACCTTGCCCAAATTTCTCTGTACCACCATTTATGTGCAGGGTTGTGTGGTATAGCCACCGGTCCTTTAATTTGGAGCTATAAGATGTGCTGACGCTATACTCTTCAATGGATGTGGTGTTTTGAGAACTTTTCCCTGATTTTTTGTCAAAGAAAAAGTAGAGCTTTTACATTTCCACTGATCACTTGCAGACCCGGTTCAGTGTTTTCTCTCGCTCCCCATTAGACTTAATTATGTTATTCGCCATTGTAGTATTAGTATTGATCTAAACTATGCTGTTTTCTATCCTGTTTCTAGCTTTGCGTTGTTTTCACCTGTTTTTTAGTCATTATAAATGGTGGAGAAGATGGTTGTGGATCGTTAGTTCAGTATGTCTGAGGCCTATGTGAACACACAACACCAACAAATAGCCACCCTTGGGTAGCTCAACCTCCCCACCAGATAACCTCTGGGGACCATGGTAACCACAACTTTCCGCACCCTCCCCCCACCATGGGAAAACTTCTTAGGGCCCTCCACCAAGGGAACCCCTAGGGGTGTCCCTGCTTCTGGGAGACACCCTCCCGCCTTACCCTTCCAGTGGTTTTGGCAGGCGCCAATGGCAGAAAAATCTCTGTGGTGAAATGTATTGCTTTGGGCTTCCTCTTAGGAAACCTGTCCTGCCCTTGACAAGTGCAGGAATTTCCTAGAGCCCCCTAATCACCTCCCAAACCACAAGAAGCAAGGCCCGCCCCTACACCCTAATCTGTGGTGTGGGTAACAGTTGCTGTTCCTAAACCTCTAGAGAAGAAAACCTTCCTCATGCAGTTCTAGCATGTGCATTACTAGAGTTCAAATGGTACACTATGGCTTGGAACAACCTTATGGAAACATCATTTGAAAGTCCCTCCTCCATCACATCCTTTGTCAATGCAAACCAGTATAATAACACAGTTTAAACATTGATCCTCAATTTCTTCACATAACATAACATATGAAATGCCATCATTGCATAACGGAATGTGATACTATGTTTCTTGCTGCTGAACACCAATGTTAGAAAATGGGTCATTAGTTCTGTGGCCTGCACAAGTAATGGGTCCACATTTGTCCTCCACTGGGAACCAAACACCCCATTGCAGCACTTGACTCTCACAGGGTGGCAAAGCAAGGCAGTCCAAGGCCTACTCAAGAGAGGTGGTGTGTGCTAGTAATCACCATTCACAGGTAAACAATAATAACACTCAATAAATGATTGTCCAGTCTGTGCTTTTTCTTTTGAAAAAGGAAAAATTACATTTATTACACACACACTCAATACTATGAAGACATTTACAAATATACATAAGCTGATGGAAATACTTCTTGATGGCATTGTGTAATCACTCTTACCCCTCCCAATGGGAGATCTAGATCAACAAATCACATGTCAAATCATTCACTTGTATTAAAATGCAATAAATGAATATCATTTTGAATGAACGCACTTAATATTGACAATAAAGCATGCATACCTTGAACATGAATGGTTGTCAGCATCATTATTTCATTAAAACATTCACAACAAAAAGTGTCTATGCATGGCTGGGTAATTTGAGAACTCAACATAACTTCTAGTATAAATAATACAATTACAAAATAGCCCATTAAGTAGATTACATTTGCAATCACAACACTGTACAACTTTTCACCCCTTGAGGGTGTTTGTGTAGCATGAAAACTCATGTTGAACACCTTCAGGCCACAGAGACCGCAGTCATAGACTTTGCCCCTAAGGGGGGCATAGCACTCCCATCTGTAGAGCACATGCTCCAGCCTAGGAAGTGCTTAGAAATGCTTGGCATAACCTGGGAGGTCATCCTTTTGGAGTCCAACCCAACTTAGGGTAGGAACTCTTGAAATCCTTTTGATGGGAGGCTGGCTGCTCCTGCAGGTCCCCGCACTTTGCCATCCTTTAGGTGGTGACCCCGCTGTCCTGGGCCACCACAAAGCCAACAATGACAGTCTTTAGTAAAAAAAAGTGCAAGCCCCGTAGGCCAATATGGGGTGCTCCTTACGAGCTTTTGTGAATATTTTATTAGCAGCTCACCTGCTGAGATGGGGAGATCCGCGTCCTTCCTTTCCTTCATTTTGTTTTTGTTTGCTGCCTCATGCTGTGCTATCTTTGCTTAGGATGCCCGGTCTGACACGGGCATCCCGCGTGCAGCATGCCTCGTCGGGAGATTGCTTAGGGAACCCACCCCGGCCGTCTCCGCCTGCTACCCACGCCAGCAGCACTCCAGTGTGCCGCCATGGGAGCTGGCAGCACACTTCTGCTCGGGCAGATGTGTGACTTATGGCTGGTCTCCTGCTCCCCCTTGTCATGAGGAGCAGGTCGTGCAGACCACATAAGGGAGCATGACAGCGCTCCAGCCTTTCCTTCTGTAATCGGGGTCCAGGATGGGGATCTAGGCTACTGCCAACTATTGTGGGGGAGCACAGCAGCCCTCCCTCACAGGTGGCACTGCTTGGGGCTCAGGGATGGGATCCTGGGTCCCTTCTTCCTTCAGTGGGGGGAGCAAGATGGTGCATCCCCGCAGTAATCTCCTTTTCGGGGCACTGGGCCCATTCCCACTCTAGTGGGGAAAGCACAACAGCACTTCTCCACAATCCGTTGTCTCAGGCGGCGACCCCTGGGAACTAGCCCACCCCAAGAGACAAAAAACCCTCCAGCAGCAGAGCTCCATGCACTCTGGGATTGTGCTTGGGTCAAAGGTCATCCCAAACTTGAAAAGGCCATATCTCAGGCCACATTGGCCCGATTTTGACGATCTGGATCTCGTTTTGCTCTTGGTGCAAAGCCCTAGCCACATGGAACAATTTCTTCAGGCCTCCCCGTCCCAAAAGTTACAAACTTTTCAGGGAGCTGGATTCACTGGCTCCCAATCCCAGCCTTTCTCTTTACTTTTCTCTGGGCTTCTCTCCCTCCTTGCACAGATGCCCAGTCTCTCACCCAACTGGTCCTCAGGGCATGTAAGGGGACCAGCTTCCCTGGTCCTGGGGAGTGCCCCACTGGCCCTGGGGTCAATTAGAGTCAGAGGGCCATATTATCAAGAACGGCGCAAACATTATCGCCGCTTTAGCCGCAGTAAACTGCCTCTAAAGCGGCAATAAGGGGCTTGATAATATGCCCTAGAGAATTCCAATAGAAGCCCAGGTTCTAGTGACAAGGACATCAAACTTGGGCTTCTATTGGAATTCTCTAGGGCATATTATCAAGCCCCTTATCACCGCTTTAGCGGCAGTTTCCTGCCGCTAAAGCGGCGATAATGTTTGCGCCGTTCTTGATAATATGGCCAGGAGTCCTTAGTACAGATGGCAGTCAAGGTGTTCTTCATTCCAAATTTCCATTTCAGCCACCTCCAGTTCCAGTGTCCAGCAGAAAAGCACAACTAAGAGAGAGCTCTCCTCCCTGTGAAGGACCTTTTAAGTGGGGGCAGGGCATTCCAGCAGGAAGGCACCTTTGGCCTATCCTGATGTGCCACATCCCCTCTGCCCCTGTCCCAGTCTCCCTGCAAAGCCTGCTGGGATATTTCAAAATGGTGTCACCCAGGAGGCACTTGCCACATACTCTGGGGGTCTCAGCTCCACCCCTCACTGACATCACTACCAGGGCCTTCCCCAGCCAAACTTCAGAGGAGCTCCCCTCTTGGTTCGGCTCCAGAGGTCTGGGCTCCCTCCTTTGTTTGTGGGCTTGGGCAGGCCCTCTTCCTGGCAGAGGGTGACAGCTGGCTGATTGATGCACAGCAGTCTACCCCACGCCTTCCTCCTCAGGAGCTGACCTAAGCAGTTAATTGCTCCCTTTGTGGGGGAAGGCCTTTTAACCTACAGCGGAAGAGAAAAAGTAATTAACCCAGACCAGCAGGGTGGCAATATATGCCTGTGCTCTGATCCTGATCTGAGCCAGAGAAATAGGAAATTCCTGGATTACCCATAAGCTGTCCCATATGTCTTTGGACTTTGCAGAATTGATCTTTTCACACAGATTACTCTGTAAATCGGTATGACTCTGGTGTCTGTAGACCAAGGGGAAGTGGAACTGCACTCTAAATAAGCCTTCCCCATAAGGGTATAATCAAGCGTCACTGCAGACAAGACAGTAAATCACACTGACTTGCCTCTAATGTGTACAGCAACATTATAAGGCCTGTGTCAGGTCAATATCCAACCCTGCAGAGTCCCTTTTGCACCAGGCTACCTGTGTGCAGTTCCTGTGCTGTCCATGACAGGAACCTCCCACGCGCAGCCCTCATACATGTGCACACGGGTTCACGTGTAATCAGCCAAGTGCCCCTTATCCCTGCTGCATCACAGTGGCCTTATCTTAAAAGGTGAACACTGGAAGTAGATATGTGCAGTCCATTTACCATGAGTTTACCATGGGTGAGTCACAGGTTATGAGGTTGCCCTACAGTAAAAGGTCAAAAACCAGGTGATTAAAAAGCACAAAAAAAAAAGGTAGATCAGATGGCAGAACCCCCTTCTCACATGGTGTGATTATTATTGGCAAATATTGTCATTACTTTGGCCTTGCTCCTGTTTATCAACAGTGTATTTTCCTGGGCATATTCTGAGAGTGCATCTACTAGACACAGCAGACCAACCTTAGTTTGACTATACAGGAGCACATTGTCTACCTACAATAAGTGGCTTAGTTGCAGTGTGCCCAGTCGCGCAGGGTGACAATATACCAGATCAAGTGACCTAGTTAGATCTGCTAAGAAAAGATTGATGAGAAACAGTGCAAGGATACAATCCTGTTTAAAGCCTTGGTGCGTCCTTATTTGTCTGGAGATCTGGGTGCTGTCGCCTAGCTTTATTTGTATCTAGGTGTTAGAGTACAGCAATAGTATCTCTCCCAGGAGCAGTTACTGAATACCCCACTTGACGAGTTTCGTCCAGAGTTTTTCACAGGCAACACCATCGAAGGCCGACTTGAAGTCTGCGAAACATAGATGCAGTGGATCTTTTTTCTTTTTGAATGTATTTATGATAAGGGTCAATGCCCGAACCCTTTCATAAAACCTGTCTGATTTATTGGGATGACATTTTTTGTGCGGGCCCTGATGTTTAATTTGATTAAAAGAGCTGAAGTGAGGGGGGCGTGGCTTCACACGCAACGGAGATGGCGGCTTTTCTTTGAGCTCCGTGACACTGCCGGTATGGAGGCTCATTTAACATGTCATACGGGTGATTTTTCATTGCCCTTCAACTCCGGAGAGCGGCAGAATACTCCAGGATCATCGGAGACTGTTTTTATTTCCCTGAAACACTCAATTTGATGCTGCGATATGGGAAGTGTGGTTATCGATATTTTTCAAAATGGCAACCGGCCGTGAAATTCTCCACACAAATTGACGTATGGAGGCTGCATCTCGTTATCATTGCGCCTATTTGCTACACTAATGCTTCCTAAGTAACTGTTCTATATTATTTTATTGCGGCGCTTTGTTGTGTCCGTACCATAGGGGTGTGGCTTATTGCTCAGTAGAGGTGGTTTCACTCTCTTCAGCTTCAAGATACGATCGTCTCAATTTTCATACGCTACAAGGGATTTTCAACTATCCTTCAGCCCCAAGGATTAGGTGGAAGACCAAAGAGTGCCAGAGAGTGGTGTGTTCTCTTTTGAGTCACTCGTTTTGAGGCTGCGACATGAAATGCGATGCTGTAAGACTCCCGAAAATGGCGGCTGTCTGCGCAACTCTCCTCATGACACAAGATGGAATTTCTAAGTCTCACGTTTAAAATTCTTAAAATCTCATTTGAAGTTGCTCTCGTCCCATACAGCGCTGTTCATAGCTATCACATATCTTATGCAGATATTTTCTTTTCAGGGTCTGCAGTTCTAAAATGGCGCCAGCTGTCTGCATTTTTGTTTCATATGGTTCTATTTAAATTGAATGCCTACAATCTGACATTGAGACTGGTTCTAATGCTGGTTGCTTATTCCAGATGATGTAAGTGTGACAATATTATCCTGTCGTGATACTCCCTATTAATTTGGCGGCACAGCTGAATAATTTGTTTGGCTATTGGAGAGTATATTCTTCACTCTAAGGCCATACTCCTCCTTATCTGCTTCTTCTAACCATCCTAAGGTTTTCTGCTGACGACTGCTACGATCTTATCTAATGGCGGAAGGCATGGGTGTTACTACCAAAGACAGAGACTCTAAAGGGAACTTAAAACATTCCAAACAGACCTCTCCCCCTCCAGAATCGCCAGCTAAGGGTAGCCTTGAATCTACCTCAACTTTGGAGGCGATTTTACTTAAGCTCAACACTGTTCATGATATCGCACAAAGTACCAAAACAAATACTGATTTACTTCAGGTAGAGGTGGCTGCAATTCAAAATGATCTCAAATCTCTTTTACTGCGTGTTTCTAATGCAGAAACGAGGATAAGCAATGTGGAAGACTTTACAAATAAGCAAGCGAAGCACATTCAAAATCTGGAACGTTCCATTGCTTCATTGAGGAGAGATCTCACGGAACAGGAGGATCGAAATAGAAGAAGTAATCTTCGTATTTTTGGAATACCGGAGGATTGTGAAAAGTCTGCTCCTTCAGTAATTGATTTCTTGCTTACATGGATCCCAAATACCCTGAATATTTCTTTCAATAAAGACTTTGAGATAGAGCGCGCTCATAGGGTCCTAACCTTCAAACCAAGATCGATGTCCTCTCCAAGGCCCCTGATTTTTAAACCTTTGCGCCACCAACATACTGAACTAATTCTGGCACAAATGAGGAAAATTAAGTCACTACAATGGGAAGGCCACAGAATATCCATTTCACAAGACTTTGCCAGAGACACGGTGATCCGCCGCAAAGGCTTCCTGAATCTACGCAAGAGACTCACTGATTTAAATATTCCATTCTCTTTTGCTGGTCCCTCAAGATACCGGATCACTTTCAAAGGTCGCCTCACAGAATTTTTATGAACCTTCAGATCTCTCGACATTCTTGGATAATCAATCTGAATCGCAAATGGACTCAGACTCTCTTCCTGGTACCTCTCGTCTCTAATGTTTTTGTATTTATCGACATGATCTGTGCCTCATATATTTTCATTTATCTAGTATATATTCAGGTGCCTCTCTATTTCTTCATCAACTTTTATTCTCTCTTATAGGACATTGCAAATCTTTGTATTGTATTTAGTTCTACTTGAGATTATATTCCTGGTTTTGTTCTGTACAGTGCCGGTTGACCAAACTCATATGCTCCTTTGCAGGTTAATGCAATTCTTCTGTACTATATTTAGTATTATTTGGGTTTACATTCTTAGTGTTGATCTATACTATACTGGATAACCTAGTTTATATGGTTCCTTACAGTAATGCTGTTACAATTGAATATTGCTAATATATTTTAAAATTCTTATCCATTCCTATTTCTTCCTCTTTTCTAACTTTTTTACTATCAGTAAGTATTTGATCCTTTATTCACTTGCTTCTTCTACTTTTTATTTTATTTCTTTTTCTGTCTTCTCTCTGTCCAGTGGTCTCCTTAAATGGTAATTTATTTATATGAATATATTAGTTTCTGACGTCATTGACCATCAACTTTATCTTTTCCTCTTTTCTAAATCTTTTACTATCAGTAAGTATTTGATCTTTTATTCATTTGAATCTTCTACTTTCTATTTTTTATTTCTTGCTCTGTCTTTTCTTTGCCAAGTGGTCTTTTTAAGAGGTAATCTATTTACATACCTATATTAGTTCCTGACGTCATTGACTACCAATGACCTGATAGTTATACTGTTGCCTTATGCTATAGTTATGATATCTCACTTGTAAGATCTGCTTATGACAATCATTTTATTTATTTCTTTATAATAATTATTCTAGCTAATATGGTATGATTCATGATATTTTTATTTCACACCTTTACAGTGGTTATGCATGTTATATTTAATATGTACATTTGTTGATAATAATACAATGCAATTTTGTATTTTGTTATCCTTTCTCTTGGGGTCTATCTCTTTATAAGTTATATGACTGTCTGTTTCTCTTTATTCTTTGACCTATCATTAACTCTTTCTCTTATCATTTTGTTAATAAGGTTAGTATTCTATCTTTTATTTGCAATACTCTATTCTCCTTCCTTAGTCTTTACTCTATCTTTCATTTGTTTTTCTGTTTAGCTCGCTTATTCTACCTTTTACTTTATCTTTTATCTTTTCTTGGGGGCATATTATCTACAAAAGGCAAGAATGATCGCCAGCACAAGGTATCGGCATTTCTTATATCGCTTCTTTTCCTGGACACTTTTCGCATTCTTATCGACGTATTATGAACACATCGGTAAGATGCGATGGTGTCCGGGAAAGGAAGCGATAACTCCCGCTAACACGCGATAGGCATTCATGCGATAGCATGGGATCAGCGCGTTAGCAGTGCGTTTGCGTCAATAAAATTTCTGCTACCCTGATGGAGTGCCTGAAAACCCCCTGTATGACCCGATCAATGGATGAATTATGCAGCAGGAACAACAGTGAATGTTAACATGTATGTAATGCTGTGAAAGGCCGGATCAGGACAACATAGTGAGGGCCTGTGATGTGATGCACCTTCTGGACATGAGTAGAAGCAATGGCTGTAGCTGGCTAAAATGTACCTTCATACAAGCTAAGGGGCTAATAATGAAGCATGACCTGTACCTCTTTGGTGTTTGTGGCTCCTCAGAAGGAGATCAGGGCTAGTCTCCCTCATGTACCTCCATGTAGAACCATTTTTAGTAAGGTTTTTATCAGGAGTTAAATTCATGCGTTACTCGGGGTTTAGCGCGACTTTTGTTATTGCGGGACATCTTTGGTAATAGAGCGAAGTGGTGATAGCGACTTTTAACGTGTTATTTTGGTTAGGAACGCCTACCTTGCATGTCATTAGCGATAAATATCGCTGACATGCAAGGTATAGAAAAAGCGACAGCTAACGCCTGAAAGCTTGCGCTAACGCATGTTAGCGCAGGCTTGATAATAGGGCGATAAAAATATCGCCGCTTTTTCGGCAAAAAGTGCCACAAAGGCGGCGATATGGCCCTTGATAATATGCCCCTTAGTCTCTAAGTTGGTGATAATTCATTTATATGTATATACTACTTATTGATATTATTGATCTTCATTGAATATCAAATTATTTTTGGATGATTTGTGTCATATATGCTACAACTTAGTATCTACTTACTCATTTTATGCTTTACTCTTTTTAATGTATATCAAACTGGACGTTCCATACTAGTATAGCCATGATGAATTGCTTATGACTTACATTTCATGTTAGATACCCTACTTATATTTAATTCTTATTTAATATGTGCTTTAATTGTATGAAATTGTTTCTGACCTTTCTTATTCCATTATTTTATAGTTGGTTATTTATTCCATATATTGTATTTATTCTCTTTAGATCTTATTCATATAACTTTATTGGCCGGTTTATAGTATCTTAGATTGATATTTATCTGCTAATATAGGCTGCTTTATTTATGAAACGTTATCTATTTTCTCCTTTTTCTCAAATGTTTGAGTATAAGTATATTTATTGACTTTATATTATTTATTCTTAGTAGCAAGATGTAGCAACATAAGTAAGCCACCTGAGAATGTTATACTTGTTTCACCGCTCTGCAGCCTGTTTTTCCTTGAGCTGTCCATACCGTGGTTGATAGCCTCTGCTGTTGCTCTTCCATGTTGCTCCCCCCATGCATTTTGTCTCCTACAGACATCCCCTGGTGGGGTTGCATTTGGTTGATACTCCTTTTCTCTGTGGAGTTCTTTTTTTCTTTCTTTTCTTCCTTCTACTCTTCATTCCCCTCCTTGCTCTTTATCCTAATTTTGGGACATCTGCTTCATTTTATTTTGGAGTACATGCTTTATTTCTTTTAGTTTTTTATTTATCGTGGTTGCCCTTTTCTCTTTTCATCATATGCATTTACTTATGTTGTTCCATATATATCTATGTCTGGTTTAAATGTACTTTCACTTAATGTCCGGGAGTTGAATCACCCTGTTAAGAGGGCCAAAATTTTAGATTATTGCAAAAGTTTATCTGGTGATGTTGTTCTACTTCAAGAGACTAAGACAGCCTTTAAAGAAGCTCTTCTTATGCGGAAGGATTGGGTTCTTGATGTTACTTGTTCCGAGGCTTCTGGTAAGAAGAATGGAGTTGTTCTTCTTGTTTCTAAAAGCTCTGGTTTGTCTATTGTTACAGCTGAGCATGATACCAGTGGCAGACAATATTTATATTATGAATTTATATGCCCCAAACTTTGATGACCCACTTTTTTGTTGTTCCATTAATAAAAAACTTTCTGATATTCCACAGAATTCAAGAACAATTGTTGGCGGAGATTTTAATCTCCCCTTGATCCTATTTTAGATAGACATTCTGCCTTTAAATTTTTTCCCCTAAGGCACATAAACACATGCTCCATGTGTGCTCATCTCATCATCTTATTGACGCATGGAGATTGCATAATCCTACGGGTAGAGATTTCACGTGTTTCTCCTCTCGACATTCTAGCTTCTCTTGTATTGATTACCTTTTGGTAGATGCCTCTCTTTTAAAACATACTATAAATGTTATGATTCACCCAATTGTTGCTTCTGACCACGCAGCGGTCTCTTTAACTATCCTTAATCTCACAGATACGAGAGGCCCTTGTAATTGGCGTCTCAATACAGAAATTTTGGAAGATATGATGAAGTTAAAGAACATAGGGCCAGATGTAGGTAACTTCAATTTAGCGAGTCCTTAATACCGATTTTTACAGAATCGCTATTAAGGACTAGCTAAATGGAATGTAGGTAGGAATCGCTAAAATATTAGCGATTCCTTAACATTCCTTAATAACGAATCGGTAATTGAGATTCGTTATTAAGGAATACCTAGCCATTCATTCCTATGGACTAGGAGGCCCATAGGAATGAATGGGAAGATATTCACTATTAGAGATTCGATATTACCGAATCGCTAATAGCGGGAGGTATTTCAGGGTGCCAGGGTGTCCAAAGGACACCCTGTTGCACCCCTGAAATGTGCATGTGTGCACATGTGGCGCACATACATGCCCTAAGGGCATGGATGTGTGCCACATGGCACATTTGAAAAAGCAAAAAAGTGCTTTTTAAAGGAAATCGCTACTTACCACCAACTTGAAGTTGGTGGTAATTAGCG
This sequence comes from Calotriton arnoldi, assembly GCA_963921515.1. Classification (NCBI taxonomy): domain Eukaryota; kingdom Metazoa; phylum Chordata; class Amphibia; order Caudata; family Salamandridae; genus Calotriton; species Calotriton arnoldi. The sequence goes on from CAWUFW010006632.1 coordinate 819,115, forward strand.
ATTCCTTAAGGCTCAAGTGCACTATTTTTAGTGCTACGTACATTGCATTTAAGGAATCGGTATTTCCGATTCCTTAAATGCAAGAGCAAAATAAGGAATCGCTATTTTGCTATTCCTTATTTTGCATGTAGGTATAAACTCACCTACATTGCACTCAGCCAAATACCGGTCGGTAACGCTGAAATTCTCCGAATTTCGGCGTTACCGACCGGTATTTCGCCACCTACATCTGGCCCTTAATGAGGAGATCGATAATTTATTCAAAGATAATGAGTCTTCGGGGAACTCCCCAATAGTTTTGTGGGATAATTTTAAATGTACTATACGGGGTCACATTATTAAAAAAATGTCAAAAAGAAACAACGACATTAGAAAATCTCTTCAGTCTCTGGGGGATGATATCAAACGTAAAGAGGAGCTATACAGACACTCTATTGACAAGCCTCTCCTACAGGATATCAAGCATTTGAAATACTCTTTTAACTCTATAGACACTAAAAGAGCTTATATTGGTGTACACGCTCAAAAATCCCGCCATTTCTAGTAATGTTTGGTGGTCTCTGGACAACTATATGAATTTGTCCTTTCAGGGGTTGGTAGTTCAGTATCCTTTTGATTCCATTTCTTAATTTATTTTCTTCCATTGGAGCAGATGTCCCCTCCCGTCTCTTTGATTCCTTTCTTTTCTTCTTTCTGTCTTTTCCCCAGTCTTTCTTTTACTTCCCCCGTCCCCCTATGCTGATCGTTCTCATCTATTAAGCAAAACAACTGGTATATGTTTTTGTCATGATATATGTAGTTGTTTTGCTTGATCCCTATGACTGGGATTTATATTATTATTTGATGAATTTTATAACATATACTATATCTCATATATTTATTTGCTCACCTTTTTTAAATAACGATATGTTTACAATTCTTTTTATCCCAATCCATTAATTATTGTTATGAAATCTTTTCTTTTTATTCTTAACATTTTTGGTACTAATTTAGTATATACTTGATTCTGATCTGTTGTATTGTGAATGTATTACCAATGTATTTCTCTTTTAAATATGCAATAAAGATATTTGAACTAAAAAAATAAAGAACTGAAGAGAAATACTTGGCCACAGCATCCAATGACGCTATCAGGCGATAGTTTTCCGGTTTGGACCTGTCACCTCCTTTGGATATTGGATTTAAATGGATCCACACCATGCGTCTGGGAGGGTGCCAGAAATTAAGACATGATTAAATAGGGTGGTGAAGTTATCTGCCCAAAACTGTAGATTATTTTTGTAAATTGCTTGCAGTATACTGTTTAGACCAGGTGCCCGGACATGCCTACCTGATCTAATGATATTTAAGCGATCTGCGTTTTGGAACATGAACTTGATCTGCAGTTCGACTTTGCCTTCAGGGCTGGATGGTGTATTCGGTTCAGCTCTAGATATCCCTAGGTGTGCCTCCTGACATGGAAGAGTCAAAGGGGTGAGCCTGCTGTGAAAAGTATCAATGATTGTTATTTGTCTTTTAGTGAAAATGTCCTGTGAGTAGGAGGCCCAAGTGTGGTCTTGAAAGTGGAAATTATTTATGGTGCAGGTCGGTCTTGCGAACTCATTTATTGTTTTCCAGACTTTTTTTGAATTATTATGTTTACTCTCATGGAGCAACTTGGCCCAATAAGCATCTGGTTGCAACTTTCTCTCATTTCATCTCTCTTTTTGATTCACCTGTTTTGCTACCTTGAACTGATCCAGGTATTGAACTGAGAAAGGCAGTTTCCTAAAAGCTCATAGTGCTTGGTTTAGTTTCTCTTTTGCCAGTCTGCAGGCCAGAGTGTTGTAAGTTCTGCCTCAGGAATTGCCATCATGATATTTGTTCTTACAGCCTTCTTTATATTTATTATCTTGTGAGACTAGCTTTTGGGTGAATTCCTCCCACTATAGATAGGGTCAGAGTAGGTGGCTAGAGTTACATAACGAGTTTCCTCAGCTTTTTTTGCTGCCTGAATTATCGTTGCATCTGAACATCTCGGGGAAGATTTACAAGCCCCTTGCGACACTTTTGCGCCGCCGTTGCGTCACTTTTGTGATGCAGCGGTGACATAAACAATGCGGCTAATTTACACCGTGACTCATCTAGGGAGATGTGTCACCTTGTAAAGCCCTGCGTGAGGTATAATGTATGCAGGGTGGGCTTTCCCACGCAGGAAAGTCTCGTAGAAGTGATGCAGTGAAATCTACAAGATTTCACTGCACCACTTCTAGGATGCCACTGCGTCAAAAAATTACCCTGCTTGAAGCAGGCGTAAGAAGTGACGCAGTACAATAAGTATAGGCCTCCCCATGCATTGCTGGAGTTGCGTCGTGCTTGCGACACGAGTCCAGCAATGCGTGACTTTTGCGCCAACAGGTGAGTCAGAATTTCTGACACATCTGTCAATTCTTGCGCCATGGTGCAAGGGTATCGCAGGCTGGCGCAGGGACACTGACGCATCTCTACAGATGCGTCAGCTTCTTGTAAATCTGCCCCTTCATCTTTTTTCATAATTCACTATGTAAAGAGTGTGGATGTTTATCGACCCATATGGAAGTTTTGGGATCTCAAGGCGTAGCACTGTCTATTGAGGGAAATGATCGCTCTCTGGTTATAGAGCTATTTTATTCACCCTTAGCAAAGAAAACGAGTTAAGTAAGATGAATATGTAATTAAGAGTGGATTGCGAGTTACGCCCTACGTACGTTAAGCACGGTGGAGTATCATCTATCGTTCTACCATTCAGGACCCCCATTCCTAGATGTGATAACTCATTGACTAAATATCCGCCTTGTTTGTCCCGGCGCTTCTTCCTGCTTGTTTGGCATTTCTTTGGTACTCCCCAGTGGGAGTATTGGACGCTTACAATTTTATTGTCATCTGGTGTGTGATTTACATTTGTATTAAAGTCGCCAGTCAGGAAAATCCTGGGTGTGGGATTATGTTTCATGTAACCTTGGACTAACCTTTTCTATTTTACCTGTTCGTCCTTTTTTTGGAGGGTGCGTGTGGTTGCATGCATATGTTAATAAAGACTAAAGGCGAGTGGTGCTGCGAGTCCCAGTTCTTGAGCAGGAGAATTTGGATCTCTTGATCTATTTCAGGACCAGGTTCGACTTCGAGTAGTGTTCCAATGTTTAGCAAGAAAATAACAAGAGTCTGGTAAATCATGGCTCATTTCGTCTTTGCTTTCCCATCTGAGATTTAAATGGTTCATCTATTTTCATAGTAACTTTTAAAACTACCGGTGAGTATCTTAGATTCTGTTATATATACTGTGTTATAAACTCATAGGGACATATTCTCAAGAACGTGTGATAACCATCGCAAAAGTTACTTAACGCAACCTCCAACATCGCAGTATATCGCGGGAAATTTACGCCGTGTTAACCAAGTATTCACAACACGGCGGTACCGTGCAATAGTCACCAGATAATGCGTCAAATGGCTGCGTTCAAATCAACGCCACGCCGCAAAAATGCAAAACACGAACGCAAAAAAAGCTGCGATGAGGCCAATGGCGATACAAAAAGCAGCGAAAACCAGTGGCAGGCCTGCAAATCCCACGCGTCTGGCAGGACAATGCACTATAAAAGCAAAAAAAAAAACACACCAGAAACAATCCAAAGTCCAGTGAAAACTTGGTAAGTCGCAGCGCCAGGATACCCGTAGGGTGACAGTTTTTGCGCTATATAAGTTTATGTTACAATTACAATTACAAAGTGCGTAGCAACATGGATGCACCCTGACCCAGCGCAGAGGCCAACGCGAACCCCACAAGCCCCACAGACCACCAGCAAGGACCAATGGAGTCGGGGAAGGCCAAGGAGAAGAGGGAGAGGAAGACGGGGTGCAGTCCGTAGGAAAACAAGACCAGCGTCATGGATGTGACAGAACACTACCAGCAACTGACCCACAATCAGACTACCTTGAATGCAGCCCGAGTGTCGAGGAGGCCAATGGAGGAGGCCAAGAGGTGCTGGCATGACGTGAAAACCTAAACCAGGCCCAAAGCCGCTGCCAACAGGAAGGCAGCCACGGCGACAGGAGGTGGGAGTCCTGCGTCACAGGAGAAGCTGGAGGAAATGGAGGCCAGTCATCAGTGTGGAGATAGTGCAAGGAGGTGGGAGTACGGACACAGCTTGAGAGGATCTGACACAACAACAACAGGGTGAGTAACGAACAGGGACTGAGGGGACAAGGGGGAGATGGGCACAATGGCACACATGCACAAGGATGTGTAGCACACTGCACACCCACAATTACCCAGGGTCATGTCCCCCATCCCCGTGGCACACTGCAGCACACACACATGGCAATCACAGCACATCCCATGACAATGTGGCACAAAGTGCAACACGGACACTGCAGAACAGGGGACACAACTGGGTCCGCCCATGCGCAGAAACAGGCCAATCACATTTGACAGAGCAGGGAACTGTGAGATGCATATGTACGGGTACAACCTCACATCAGTCATGTAGTCCAAATGTCCACTGTCCCCCTCAAATTGCCAGCACCGCCCAAACAGTCACAATGTACTTTGTCACACAGTCTGCATGTCTACAAGAACAATTCGCCAACATAAATGTCAACACAATGTCAACATGCATCTCCCCTTCACATTGCAGAGGGACAAACAACACCTCCAGCAGGTCAGACCAGACAACCCATCAGTGATGCCTGAGACGACCACCACACCTTCGACACCGACGCCCTAGATCAGCCCATGGACATCCCACGCAACCCACCACCAGGATCAGGGCAGACAAGCTATTCAGAGGAGAACCCAGCCCCTGCAACAGACTACACAGCATGAAGCACCCGCAAGCACGGCTGGCTCACAACACTTCACCGACCCACACATGGTACCCCAATGCCAGGTGTCAGAACGCCAAAAGGAGGTGGCCGAACAGGTGCGGTGTGGTCCGAACCCATGGAAGGCGAACTAGATCACATACGTGGGTGTCAATTACCCTTCAGGGACCACCTACACCCCACACAGGAGACCCACACTGCCATAGAGACACATGCAGATGCACATTCCCAGTACAGAACCACGCCCAGGGGCACGCACATATCAGTCACACACCCACGTTGGCTCTGCGTACGATGGCCCAGTCCACTCCCCTTACGAGTTGAGTGAGTGACGACAAAGCCACATGTCCAAGCTGTAACCCGCTGCCTCCGGTGACATGTCTGCGTCTGCTGTACACAGCACACTGTAATGTCGTAGGGCCCATGGCTCTCATGCATACAACAAGACCACAGGGACACACGCAGATATTATGTTGAACTGGCTACAGGCATGTGCGCCCAGCCCCTTTATTGGCAGGGCCACATGTACAGTGACGCATGTGCTGGATGTGTGTGGGGTGAGCATAAGCCAGCCCGCACAGAGTGCTTGGTGCTGGCAACAACTTGAACAGTGGACACCAGTGCAATGGAAACAGAAAACACCTGCATAACAGAGTCAACTGCTGAGCAACATGGAGGGAGCCGGAGCAAGTACAGAGGTCACCCAACATACAAACAGAAGTGTCCGTGAGTTGCAGTGCACTGAGGTTGGGGCACTAGAGCTGAGCGCACTCATGTGATGAAAATGACTAGGATTGTGTCCATTCGGGATATTCCTGATGCAGATGCAGTGGGGTGTGTTAGACCTGCATCAACTTCCTCATCAACATCCCAGGTCTCCCACACTGCCGGAGGTGACATTGCTGCGCAACCTCTCCACAGCGCAAAACTCAATCAGTAACGGTCCATGGGTTGCGGGGCACTGAGTTAGTGGCACCTGGAGTGCTGAGCAGGGGATCAGGCAGATGATGGAATCTGCCAGAGTCTGCCAGTACCACTGTTTCGACTCTGGCAGGTGGTGGTTGGAGTTGGCCCTGGCGATGGTGGCGTGTGCCTCCTGCGGTGATGCGACGTCCGGGCCGGTCAGGACTCGATATGAAGTGTGAGCCCTGGTGGTCCACAATTGAGGCCGGAGGCAGCGGACAGCGCAGGGCCACATGCACATGGCGTCGATGACCCCAAGACCACTGTCACAGAGGTCATCCAATATTCATTCAGACAGGGTCCCTGACTTGAGCTGCACAGAGTTGGTGGCCCCGGATGCACAGCGGCAGGCACAGGCACACCGCCATGGGATGGTGACTTGAGGTCCACTGAGGTAGGGCCACGCAGACTGAACGGGTCCCCCTCGATGTCGAAGGTGAATGTGGTGGAGGGTTGCAGGGGACAGTGGAAGGTGTCCTCCAGGGCATGATGCAGAGGGCAGAAGCTATCCGGAAGCAGCAAATGGAGGAGTGGAAAGCGACTGCCTCGTTGCCACCACCAATTTGGCATCAGCTGCATGAGAATGAAAACTACCCCCTAGTCCATAGACTCAGACGCCACCAATGTACGACCAGAGAGTGTCCATGAATGTCGGGGAACAGACTGAGTGGCACAGGGGCTGAGAGGGGATGCAGTCTGCGATGATGCCGGTACACTGATATGTACTCCAGCATTGCCGAATCAAGACTCTGTGACCTACTGGACCGCAGTGTAGGCCAGAGGCAGCGGTCAGCAGTGGGCCACAGCCACGTGTCGTAGGCTCGCGATGCACAGAGTTAGTGATATCAGGGCAGTTGTCGGTAGTGTTCGATCACCTCCGTAATGATGATCCTTTTTTCCTCCCAAATGCAATGCGTCATCCTCTTATGCCTCTCCTTGCGTGCAATGATTCGTACTCTGCCTTTGAATAATCGATGTTCAGTTCCAATTCTGTGACCTACTCGAGCGTAGGGTAGGCCGAGAGCAGTAGTCCGCGTGGGCCAACAGAATCTTGCGGCTGTGATGTAACACTAAGACCTGTTGGCACCACATCGAAGGGTGTATAGTGACATACACTCAGCCATGATTTATGTGCTCTGCCATGGTGTAATCAAGACTCAGTTCCAAATGTGTGACCTACTTGTCTGCTGTTTATGCCGGTGGAGTACGTCAACGAGAATGGAGTACTGCGGGCCTGTGTTGCGGAGGCCGTGATGGTCTGAGGAGGCTGCCAAGGTCGCAGGCCTCGGGCTTGGAGATTGCACTGGCACGTGGTGGGCCCTCTTCAACACACGCCGGTGTCGGAAGGTGGACATTGAGGCCTGGCTGCGCAGGGGCGGGCAGGACTGGTTCGGGGACCAGCGTCCCGGGGTGCAGCAGGCGCACAGGATCGCTGGCAACACCGCTCACGGCGTCGGCCTCGTGGCGGGGTGAGAGGCGCCGCCCTGGCAGAGACGTTGGGCAGTCCGGAAGAGGACCACACCCAGAGTTACATGCCTTTTATTCACACCCCTACGCTGGCCTGGCGTACGCCGGGCCAGCCCACTCCGCTCACGCTTATGGGGGGACATCACAAGCTACATTTCCGCGATCTTCCCCACTGGCTGGGGTGACATGGTTGCGTCCACTGTCCACTACACTCCAAACACCAGCGGTGTGTGTCGACATGGATATGTGTGTGGTCTGCATACTGCAGTCTGGCCAGCACATACACGCCACACTTGGCATTGTGTACATTCTCATTCATCGGTCCCTTGCCTCCTTCGCACATGCCTGGTCCCCACCTCTTCCGACATTCTGCTATTGTGTGTCCGAGGTGCCATGCCATTGATGGCTCATGTACATGGCTGGCCCAGGTTCCCACAGTGAGTTGTGCTGTCATATCTGGTGGGTGTGCATGTTGTATGTGAGCTTGTGACGTGTGCATTTCCTGTGTTGTGTGTTGCATGATTGTGGAGTTGAGGTGTGTGGTGTGTGCATTTGGTATTGGCCAACGAGCAGTGCATTTCCGTGGGTGCCATTATGGTTGCGCAGGTTGATGATGGACTGTCGGGAGGTGCAGGTATCATGCACACTGCCTGGGTGGTTGGCGGCGGCGTTGGCGGAGATTCCACGGTGGTCCACTATTGCCTGCACATTGGTGGGATATGTGCGTTTTCTGTTGCGCTTATTGTGTGCAGTGTCGCCAGGGGCAACTAGTAGAACATGTGTGCAGTCAATTGCCGCCTGACATGTGCGGGAAGCCAGCTGTTATGTTATGTTATAATACACTTATAACGCGCACAGATACTCAAGAGTGTCCCGGCGCGGGAAGTGACCGTAGCAGTGTGAAGCAGGGATTTAAATGGGCAGATTGAAAAGAAGGGTTTTTAGTTGTTTTTTGAAGAGCCTAGGATCCTGGGTGTTCCGCAATTCCACAGGAAGGGAGTTCCATGCTAACGCTGCTTTAACGGAAAGGGAGTGACCCCCCAGACGCATCCTGCGAAAGCGGGGGACCACCGCCCGTCGATGGGTGACTGAGCGCAGAGATCGACTGGGAGCATAAAAGGCAAAACGCTTCCTGAGGTACATCGGCCCTAGTCCATACAGGGCTCTGTGAGCCAGAGTGAGAGCTTTGAATTGCACTCTATGGATCACAGGGAGCCAATGCAGATCACGTAGATGCTGTCTAACACTAGACCTTCTTGAAATGTTCAACAGAAGTCTGGCGGCTGCATTCTGTATTATTTGCAGTTTTTTTATCAGGTAGCCTGGTATGCCAATGTACAGGGCATTGGCATAGTCAATGCGAGACAGCTGTGGCGTACACACCTTGCTTGGTCTCCGGCTGTTCCTGCGCAGTGTGTGTGAAGTATAGATAGTGGGGTACCAAGCTGATGGTGTCATCCATGACCGTTGTGGGGGACTTGGATTGGCCTGGCTGTGTGACTCCTCCGTCTCAGGCGGATGTTGGTTGGTGGGTACCAGAGACCAACACGTGCAGCACAGCCAGCAGCTTTGTCAGCGGTGGGATGTTGGTTGTCCGCTGTGTTGGTACCGTCAGCCTGTGGGCAATGGTGGTCAGGATGCAGAGGAGGGTTGTCCCTTTGGGCATATAGTGGGCAATGACATTCTCTGGTGTTGGGTCTATGAGGTAGGTGCATTTTCGGAGGGCTGCTGTCTTTGTCTGCGCTGCCTCAGTGTTGGTCCGGGGGGGGGTGGTGGGTGTTTGGGGGATGGGGGTGGTCCGGGGGGTGGTGGCGGTGGGTGTTGTGGCCCTCTTGGGTGTCCGGCCCGCATGTTCAGTGGCTCCATGGCATCTGTTGGTCTTCAGGTGTGGCTGTGGGCTGGGCTCCCTTTTGTGGTGCAGGCTGCCGTCCGACTTTACACCAGGTCAGAGCAGGTGTTAATTTCCTGCTGCTAACGCGCATTATCGCATGTTTCGTGGTCTTTTCGCAGATCTGGCTGGTGGTTGAGAATGTTGCGGAGTGGTGTTTTCGTGGCTTTTTGCACGGGTTCGCCTACTCTGCATCTCATTAGCGATAGTTCCCGGGGTCATCTGTGGCGATGTGTTTTGCGGCTGCTATCGTGGGTTAACTGGTGTTATGGGCTGTTAACACCAGCTTGTGAATGGGGCGATGAATTTATCGCAACTTTGGCTGCGATAAAGTGCCGTTAACTCGGCGATAGCTCCTTGAGAATATGCCCCATAATGTATCAGTAAATGTCTATGTTGCCTGTTTTATATATAAAACGCAGTGCGACAGAAATGACATTAACTATATATACATTAATTTCCTGCCACATTTACAAGAGACAGGATAACTATAATGTTTTGAAAATGAGCACACTTCATTATGTTTACTTCATTCCACCAAGTGCATTTTGTACAAAATTAAAACAATTTATGAACGAAGCACAACAGCCGAATATTCATACGAACATAAAAGGATACCTGAAAGCTGCAATTGTTTTCATAGACAGGAACTTCAGACATCTACACATTTTTCATTTTCATTTTAGTTTGAGTGAAAAAAGAAATCATCGAATTGCATGACCTGGAAGACCCATTGCTTTTGTGTACGGTTGAAAATACAAGACACAAAGAAAGAACTGCTGCACGAAGAATCACCGATGTGGGCTGACTATAAGCAGGGGTCAGAAAGCGCTCCTGAAAACCTGGGGCCTGTTTGACATTGGTATTAAAAGTTTGAGGTCTCAAATTGAGTCCGTTACTGATCTTGTATAGAGAGAGCTGACTCAGTCACCCGTCAAGTTTTTTTTTTTATTATCTATCAGTCCTTTGAATCGTACTGGGCTTCATCGATTCAAAAAGGTGAGATTAAACCTTTGTTCTCTCCCCTCATAAAAGCCATGCAGAGCAGCTGTAGTCTGATGGGCGATGGATGAGAAAGCTGTCTCTGCGCTCCTTTGCTTTCAGCTGCAAGGACAGAATACAATCTACTTCTGTGGGTCAGGGGTGTCCCGGTTCGTAATCAGAAGACCATGAAAGTGCGGCGCCAAGGGTTACATTCTGTCCCAGCCAAGTCACTGACTGTGATTGTTTTGCTCTGAACCCTATCTCATCCACAGAAGGTCTTTAACATATGCATCTTCATTTTTATTGTACTGCCTATAGTCCCTCGCTTGTGCTTCACGCTAAGATAGAATGTTTTTTCTTGGAGCCCATCCCACTCTCACTGCTAGGATCCAGATGCATTACTGACCGAGTCGCAGTGCGGCACTGCGTCAGCGCAATGTCTGTGACGCTAGACATCCTAACCTACCAGCAGGGGGCATATTATCAACGCCCAGCGATAATTATCGCTGGCCGTGCTGAGCGCCGAATTCCCTAACGCAGGCTATCTCTGGTATGTATCGCCCTGGTAGCGCGTTATTAACAACGCGTTTCCCCAGGGCGATAAGAATTCCAGAGATAGCGAGGTTATCGCCGTTTTGCAGGGAACATCGCTGGTTTTCCAGCGATGTTCCCTGCAAAACGGCGATAACCTTGCTGATACGACCCTGCGGTCGTATCAGCATAATCCATCCCCTATGTCTAACATAGGTAAGTCAGGATTTTAGCAGACGTTAGATTTTGGCGAAAACGGCCGTTTTCGCCAAAATCTAACGTCTGCTAAAATCCTATGGGCTGCCTTGTTAATATCGCGATGTGAACATCAGCGATATTCTCAAGGCAGTCCATCCGGGTACGCCCAGTGACGCCCACTTTGCATCTCATTAGAGATGCAAAGGGGGCGTCGGGAAAGGGTGCTAACATGCGATTATGCATGTTAGCACCCTCTTGTTGATAGGGCGATAGTTTTATCTCCGTTTTTCTGGCTTTTAAAGCCAGAAAAACGGAGATAAAGCCCTTGTAGATATGCCCCCAGATTTGTCAATCTCGCACGGTTCATGTTCTTGAAGCACGAAACATTCTTTGAATGCTTGTCAATGGCTGTCATTGCAGAGATGGAAGCCAGGAATGGGAGGCAGGCCTTCTCTGCGCCTGTGTATTCATACACAGCAGTATTTGGATTCCTGTTACTTAAAAGGACAGGGAGCAGCAATACCTAAAAAGAGGTACATTGTGAAAGGGGCATTGTGAGATCATGAAGGGGCCCACAGGAAAGATGTCTGCTCCAACGATGCCCTTAGAAGCCTTTCCCAGAGGAGCAGCATTCCTTCACAGACAGCTTCCACTTTGTAAGTTTTCACTGACTGAAAAATGTAAATTTTCAATGCAGTGCAACCAATGCAACCAATGGAGCAGCGGTACACCATGGATACACTATCTGTTGAGTCATGATTAAAGTGAATGTGTCTTTGCTATCCCGTTATGCTACCTACTTGCATGGCAATGCCATACTGGCATAGTCACTTGCAAAGCACTTGTGACTTACAATAGAATGAATACACAGAGATTTAGTTGTATTTAAATCAATGATAAAACTCTAAAAATACTGAATAGAATCAATTAACGATAATGCAAATTATAGCTTGCAACGTCATGCTTGCCACCGGCAATTATTTAGCAAAAAACGTTTGGCTAATTGTAAATTTAAAACAGCAGTTTCCTAAATGGAATATATGGATTCTGGCAACGGTAGATCCATAGGTTGAGTTTAAATTTGCAGTAAACTGTATACAATTTATGATGTAGCCTCATATTACTGCAATTTGGAAAGCTCTTTAACTTTGCTCTCATTGTGCTGGAACAAATTGGAACAAATGATTCCCAATTGGCCACTGTTAGACCTGACAGCCTTAGGGTGGTCTTTCTCCAAATGTTTGCCTGCCTCCCTCCAATTTTCTGACCTCCCTTGAGCTGGCTTAAGGACGCTGCACACTTTACCACTGCTAACCAGTGCTAAAGTGCTTGTGCTCTCACCCCTAAACATGATAATATTGCTTCATCCCCAATTGGCACATTTAATTGACTTATAAGTCCCTAGTAAAGTGCACTACAAGTTCCCAAGGCCTGCCAATTAAATGCTACCAGTGGGCCTGCAGCACTGATTGTACCACCCACATAGGTAGTCCCTCAACCATGTCTCAGGCCTGCCACTGAACAGCCTGTATGGGCAGTTTTACACTGCCATGTTGACCTGGCAAGTAAACCCCCTTGCCAGGCCTAAACCTTCCCTTTTTATAAATATGTCACCCCTGATGTAGGCATTGTATAACCCACAGAGCAGGGTGCACTGTATGTAAAAGCCAGGACATGTAATTGTAGGTTTTACATGTTTTGGTAGTGAAAAACTCCCAAATTTCAATTTTCCACTACTGGAAGGCCTATCTCTCCATAGGGTAACATTGGGATTACCTTAAATGTAAAATTACCAATTGTGCAGCGATATACTTTTAAAGTTTGGTGTCACTGAACTCACAATTTTAATTCACACCTTCTGGTGAAGTTGGATTTTAAATTACAGTTTGGTAAATGCCACTTTTAGAAAACTGGCATTTACTTGATTTAGCCATTTGCTGCCTGCGGCATGTGTCTTTTCAGTCTGGGTTGGGTGACAGCAGGGCTTTGTGTATTGCCTCCAGACAGCCACACACACAGGATTATTAGGTGTGAATATTTGATCTTCTTGGGAGATTGGAAGGGAGGGGCTGGGCAAAGTCTCACACTTACACCTGAATAGGCTGGGCCCAGTCCACACATAAATGGTTGCATACCCCCTGTAGTGAGTCTAGAGCCAGGGCAGGAAGGATGGAGTTCTGTGCACTTCAAAGATTTATTTGAAGTCTACCCCACTTCAAAGGCACAACTGGGTATAAGTACTGGACCCATGACACCATAACTTCAGTACACGTCTGGACCTGTGACCACTTAGAGAGGAAGAAGAGGATCTGCATGCTGCTCAAGGACTGCCACTCAACTGGAACTGCTGTTTGCTGATCTCCTGCCTTGCTGTGTTGCCCTGCTGCCCGCTGCTCTCTCTCTGCCTGGGTGAGAAGGACTGGACCCATATCACATAACCCAAAGTGACTTCAGTGGCTTGCTGGCTAGCCTCCTGTTTTTTAAGGGACACAAAAGATTTACATACTTCCTGTTCCAACCCTTGGACTGTACTGCTAGTGAGTCTGTCCTGCCAAGTGGTGCTACCCAGTACTTGACCCTTGGAAGTGGACCTAGGGGGTTTGCTCCAGTGGAACTGACTCATTCTCTGTTGTGTTAACAGAATCAATGCATACATGCTGTTGCGGGAATTGGAACGGTGCATCACACTCAGAACTGCTGAATTGCACTCGGAACTGCCGCTTTGGAAACAATGCAATGACGCCACTGCATGGAGAAGATCAGCGCATTGCCTTTGCAGTGTGGAGAAACCCGGCGCATCGCCATCGGAACCGCTGCACCTCAGACCTGGTGCTTTGCTCCGTTGCATGGGAACTATGGCGCATCACCCCAACTGCGTGGGGAACACCGACGCCTCTCGTTGTCTGCGACCAGGATCAAGGTACTTTTTCTCAGTGGGCCATGCGCAAGTCCTGTATTTGTCCCTTCTCCATCACGGTTGGCCTGAACTTTTGACGTTGTCCCGGTCCAGCTTTGCCATACATCCCAAAAGACGCTTATTGCTTCTAAGTGCTATTACTACATTTATTTTTTTTAAATTCATATCTCGAATTCTACACATTGAATTTTTATCATTTTGGTCCTGTTTTTATTTTGAAAATTATTCTTTATTTTTGTAAGCTGGTGTGGAGTCTTTTTGTAGTGTTTTCACTGTTTTACTGTTTGAAGTTTTGCACAAATACTTTACACATTGCCTCTTAAGTTAAGTCTTACTGCTCTGTGCTGAGCTACCAGAGGTTGAGCACAGGATAATTTAAGTTGTGTTTTGATCTACCATAACTAGGATTCTGGTTCCTTCTTGGACAGGGTGAATACATCTGCCATCCAGAAACCCAAATTCTAACAGCCACTGAAGTCCCACAGGATTTATTTGCATTCAACTATTCTGTTTTTGGACTTTTGCTGTGATCAAGTCTCACCACCAGAGTTTCACTCATGGTTAATTGGACTGAACGCGTTAACTGCTGGAGTCTGTCTTCTTAAATATGGTCACTGCTTTAAGTTAAGAAGCTCTGGGCTGATTGCAAGTGAACACATCAGCACACACTGGAGCGCATGTGGGTGGACAGTGCATGTGAGACTATAGTCATGTGCCACCCGGTATCTGTGCACAGGTAGCCTGCAGCAGAATTGGCTCTTCAGGTATTGGTACTCACCTAGGGGCCGATTCCGATCTCGCTCGGACAGCCCTCCGAGAGTTGTACGTAGCGTTACCTGCCGACCGACACTTTCCGGGAGCCGGTCTGTCCGAACGATGAAGTACGATAGGTAAATGTGTCCAAATCCCGAACGACACGTATGCTCCGATTCCAGCCACATTTCCCGTAAGAGCCGGCTCCGTAAACGCTGAATGGAGTCGTCCGGAAGCATTTCCACAGCACTCTCCGGCCGGCCAAGTACGATGCGTACTTCGTACGCGCCGAACACGTCACCACCTCCAGCACGTCTCAGCATCCGCAAGAGCAGTATTTCACTCCACAACACGGTCTACGCCTATGAGACGAACCAACGATCTACACCTATGAGACGAACCAATGATCTACGCCTACGAGACGAACCAACAAACAACGCCTACGAGACGACCAACCGACCAACGCCTACGAGACGAACCAACCATGGATCCGATCGCGCATGTCATCCCTGTACTGTACATCTATGATCGGATCAACAACCGAAACCGACGCGTACGTCGCAGATGGTAAGTCAGACACCCACCACACACAAAAACGTCACGATCCCGCAAAATGTATCACACACATAGGGGGTGGATATCTATCTCTACTAGCACTGCCCACCCCATAGGGGGTGGATGGCTATCACTACCAGCAGTACCTACCCGTAGGGGGATGGATGGCTATCACTGCCAGCAGTCCCTACCCATTGGGGGATGGATGGCTATCACTGCCAGCAGTCTCTACCCATAGGGGGATGGATGGCTATCACAACCAGCATTGTCCAGCCCATAGGGGGGTGGATGTCTATCACTAACAGCAGTCTCTACCCATAGGGGGATGGATGGCTATCACTAACAGCAGTCCCTACCCATAGGGGGATGGATGGCTATCTCTGCCAGCAGTCCCTACCCATAGGGGGATGGATGGCTATCACTACCAGCAGTCTCTACCCATAGGGGGATGGATGGTTATCACTACCAGCAGTCTCTACCCATAGGGGGATGGATGGCTATCACTACCATCAGTCCCTACCCATAGGGGGATGGATGGCTATCACTGCCAACAGTCCCTACCCATAGGGGGATGGATGGCCATCACTGCCAGCAGTCTCTACCCATAGGGGGATGGATGGCTATCACAACCGGCATTGTCCAGCCCATAGGGGGGTGGATGGCTATCACTAACAGCAGTCTCTACCCATAGGGGGATGGATGGCTATCACTGCCAGCAGCCCCTACCCACAGGGGTTTTAGGCCGAACACTCCCCCACTGCTATCATGCCAAGACTGTGTTTGTGTGTAAACTGTTTGCAACAGTGACACTGAAAGGGAAAACGTACTGAAACTCCCATCACAGGTGTGACCAAAAGGTGAGTGTGGGGTACAAACCCTCATGCATTGTCAGGGACATCTGTGAAATGGGGTTTAACCCCCCTCACTGCAGTGACCAAAAGGTGAGTGTGGGGTTCAAACCCCCATGTAATGTCAGGGACACCTGTGAAAGGGGGTTTAACCCCCCCCCCTCACTGCAGTGACCAAAAGGTGAGTGTGGGGTTCAAACCCTCATTAATGTCAGGGACATCTGTGAAATGGGGTTTATCCCCCACCTCACTGCAGTGAACAAAATGTGAGTGAGGGGTACAAAATACCAGCATATGAAAACTATCAGGTAGGATTCCTGGTCCTAAAACCACAAGCCATGTAGTGACAAAGTAGTGGTTGTGTGCCAAACAAACATAGATCTGTTGAGTGAAACATTGTTGTGGCTTCAAAAACACCCTCAGCCATGTGCAGACAATCATCGCCCATGGGGGCTGACAATGCCTCCAATGTTCAAGTGGACAATGTAAGATGTGACCAGCATAATGCTAAAACACACTCTTTCACAAACAGACACACATACAAAGGAATCCTTCGGAGACCACAGCATTTAGGAGATCACGTTCCATACTGTGGCAGCAATGGGAAGTAGTGAACATGATGAATGTGCAGACTAACGATGTAGGAGTCCCAGGGCCAGTAGATAAAAAACCTCCAACCAACATCCACTCAATGCCCCACAAAACCAATATAAATACATGGTTGCAGATGCACTAACACAACCAGCCAGCCACACACTGCAGAACAAACACAACATGTGTGTGTGTGTATGTGTGTAAGTGTCTTCAGGCTACAAAACCTCACATGATGGGGGGCTGAACTCCACTGAGACATATGCGTTTCCGGTACAATCCAGAAGTATTTCCTGAACTGGGTTCCTGTTTGTCGGCAATCGGGCATAGTCAGATGAGTGGGTTCACAACAAACACATGTGAAACAAGCTGGGCGGGACAACAATCAACACATCAAGAGACAGACCCACTCCAGCAGTACCCTCAAGGACCCTACACTGTGGTGACTGTATCCTGTCTGATGACCCTCTGTGAAGACAAATCCGAATGTTGCCCATACTGTGGAGCACACGCACCTGTGCGCACTGTGTCATGTGTCATGACAGATGAACTTCCATCACACATACCCAAACACAACTCACTGGGCATGGCCTGTAATGTAAGGCCACAATGTAGGTAGGTGCCTAGCCATGAGACAAATCACATTTGGACATTCTAAATACAACACACCTTGATCTGCACCAATGGCCCTCAGCTAAGCCCACATTGACTGGTGACATTGCAAATGTACCCAAGACAATCCCAGGGGTGGTGGTGGGATCTAAGGTGTACAAACACATTACACATGGCCAGTCATCAAACCTCGTGAATGTCTTTCACACTGCATAGTATGAGGTACATGTGCATGACGTGAAATGTACCAGACACATTGGGATCTTTATCACAGTCCCAGACCTAAAAAAACCCCAAGGAAACCCACAAAGAACACATGTTGCCATCATACAACATTGAAGGGTAGGATCTGATGAGTGTGAGCAGTCACACACACATACAAGTTACAAACTCACAGAAAGAGATCACATACTGAAAACAAGCTGATGCTGGAATCACAAATGTGACTCGGGTAATCCTGAATATGTCAACTGTGAATTTGCCCACAGTGCAGGCCCTTACATCAACCACACCCAGGGATGACACCCTAATGACTAGAAGTTTTCCGTGCACCCACATCTCAGAAACCCAAAGTCAAAGATGTTGACAAAGCACAGGACAACACGGCAAGCATCGCAAACAGGAACATCTGCAGGGACTACAGGCTGTGTAGAAAAAGGGATGGGAACACACAGAGTCATGCTCACAGAACCCACACCATGGACTCAGGCAATGTCACTGAATAACACACTGCCACGAGGTGACTTCACTCTTGCGGGAGGTCAGCTGTGTCAAACTTTGTCTTTGCAGGGCTCTGTCATGTCAGTATAAAACTCGGACATTGATCCAACAATTACAACACACAGAAACCTCTGGTCACATCAGCCTGTGTACAGGAGTGTCTCTTAAGTCATCTGCACATACTCAAAACAGATGTCTAGCAAGTTGCACTGATGACACAGATGACTTGTACATCATCAATGCGCTAATCTGCATGTCCAGTGGAGACGGCCCTACAGTCAGACCATTTTACAATGTGCACAAATGTCAGCCCAACATATGTGCAACAGTGTACGCCAAAGATGTGAAGTGGTGAAAAGAATGTTACACCCCCTGTGCCAAAGGATTGGGAACATGACAACCTGAAATTACAGCCAATGATGACATGGATACATACTGTAATAGGACACATATACCATGGACCACATGCAGTCCATCACATCACCATATCACTAATAGTCAACAAACACTATTACAACAGCAACTTCAATACACTCATCAGCAACATCATGTACATTAAATGCAAATCAACGAAAGAACAAAAATGAGCTTTATTCAGCATGTCTGATTACCAAAAGGCCAATGGCCAGTCCATGTCAATAGTCCTTCATGGGTGATACATGACAAGTTGTCACACATTGCTTGCCTGCACTGACATGACTAGGGCACAGCTCCCCTTGGAGGGGCATCCATAGGGGCAGGCCAGGCACCGCAGGGACAGGATTAGGGGATACCAGTATGGGGCAGGGGAGGGGTGGTGGGTACAGGAGTCTCTGTAGCAACTGCAGTGGACCTGTCAGAGTGGGCGGGGTCTCCACTGCAGTGCCCATGTCCGACGGAGTGTGTGGGGTCTCCACTGCAGTGCCAATGTCTGACAAAGTGTGTGGGGTCTCCACCGCAGTGCCAATGTCCGAAGGAGTGTGCGGGGTCTCCACTGCAGTGCCAATGTCTGAAGGAGTGGGCGGGGGCTCAAATGCAGTGGTCAGGACAGATTGGGGGGACACGGTCTCCACTGTAGTTTCAGGAACTGACTGAGGGTGTGATATTGTGGGAATGGAAGTGCTTGTGGTAGGGGGGGAGGGCCTAATCATCTTGGGGATGGTGTAACGGTGTGTTGGGGAACCTGGAACAGGGTGTGGTGTGGGAACTTTTGGAGTGGTGCCTGGGGTCTGGAGGACAGAGACTGTGTGGTGGAAGTGTGGGATTGTGGTGGGGTCTTGCATTTTTTGTTCCTGGGGGATTTTTGGGTGGGGGCCTCAGTGTTCTTGCTCTTGGGGGAGTGTGTGCTTGTGGTGGGGGATCTCCTCTCTGTGCGTGGTGACTTCCTCTTCCCCATGTGAGTTTGTTCAGATGGATCTGTGGGGAAGAGGCCAAGGTCACAGATGAAGACCTTCTGGGAAGTGGAGGTTGCAGGTGAGTCAAGGGAAGGGGTTCTGGAGGGAGAGGTATCTGACAAATGCGGAGTGGTTGAGGATGGCTGTGTGTGCTTCTGTACCCTATCCCCTTTGTTTGTGCTGTCAAGACCCTGAGTGTGCGTGCATGTTCGTTTTGGCTTTGACTGACATTGCTGTGTGCTGCTTGTGTCTGTTTTGGTGAGTGCATGTGCCTGTGTGAGTGTGCTTTGGGCAGGTAGGGTAGTGGGGATTGTGGATGGGGCAGAGGTAGGAGGGGTGATGGACTGTTGGAGGAGGGACACTGCTGCAGTCAGTGAGGAGGCCATGGACTGATTGGTCCGCTGTAGGGCAGACATGTGTGATGACATGCCCTCCATGTATGACACCAATTGCGTCAAAAGACTGGTGTGGGCATGGAGGACACCCAGCATCGATGTCTGCCCCACATGGATCTGCTTTAGCAAGTCCACAGACTCCACACTCAGGGCAGCAGGGGACACAGAGGCAGGGGGTGCGGTGCCTGGACCAAAGGAGACATGCTCCCTAACACAGGAGCCTCCACGGACATCTAGGATGGGAGCAGGTGGGAGGGTGGAGATGGTGGTGGTGGCGGGGACAGACTCGCTAGTTGTGGTCTGTGGTCTAGTAACACCCGCCTCCACAAGGGAGTCATCACTGGAGCTGGAGTGTTCCTCAGCTGACGTTGATGTTGCTGAGCGTCCCTCAGTGTGGCTCCCCTCACCCTCCATGCCACTGGGTACCTCCACCTCCTCCACAGCGAAGCCAGTCTGGCTATCCGCCTCCTCTCTGTCTGTGGAGCTGTCTCCTCCAGTAGCCGTAGATGATGCTGTGAACAAGGAGGAGAAACAGAATCACATCAGTCACCTGTATTGACTTGACACATGAGTGTAATTGCAACACATCACAGAGCAAGCCCTTGCATAATTCAAAAGCCACTGCTAACTTGGCTGACACATATGTGAACCAGGCACTTGTCAGTCTGCCAGTGAACCATGCTTCTCGAACACATGCTGGCAATGGACCCATCTGTCAGATGTATGTATGATTTCACTTATTACATGGGCAAGCATGCACTACTTTGCCTCTTGTCTGATCTGCAATGATTGTGAGTGTCATGTGTCATTACACACATGTCTCATCTCATGCAAGTGACTCTGTAATTGGCACAGCAAATGGAATGGCCAAAGTCATTGTTGACATGATGAACATACTTCCATCCCCAGACACCATGATGGGCTCATGTCTTGAAAGTCAATGCGAGAATGGTGTGCATGCAGGACAACAGACAAGTGACAATACTGCATCCCCCAGATTTTCATGTGGCACACCATGCCACAGGCCTGTCTGGCCAATCAGTCAGTACTGACTCCTGTCACAGGGGCATTGCATCCCGACTTAACAGTCAGCACTGTGTCACACTCATGTATTCACTGTTGAAGCAACCTCTGTAGTGGTCAAGTGTACATGTCCACCACATGCTACACACACTTGAAAACATCTGATAATCCCACGTTGACCTCATGAGACATTTGAGTTTGTGGTCCAACAAATCTGTATACATGAACATATTGCATGCTCCCAAGAACAAAGTAAAGCTGCATACACATATATGTTGAATCCACCATTAGGCACAGTCAAGGGATTACACACACATGTTTAGTCCTGTGTGCAGAGACAATTACCACATATTAGATGTCAGTCCATAACAAACATATTTGTCACATTTGTAATCCAAAAAGCTATGCCAGTCCACACTGACACAGAGTCAGACACATGATTACTAATTTCACAATGGGCAAACTGTTGGCTGATACCCAAGATTAGGAGGCCACAGTGTCTCAGATGGCTGGAGTTGGCATACCTGTCCAAGGTCCATGTGAAACATGGGTTTAACAGGTGCACTAGGCAGGTGGCTATGCATTTGTTACTCAGACATTTCTTTTGTCTGAGGCCTCGACATTGGTCTTACCTGCTGCATGGGTGTGTAGTAAATACCTCAGACACCTATGCTGACCCAGATCAGCAATTTGCAGATTTATGTATGGCTCACACAGAGTACAGGTCATATTTCCGTCAATGTGCTGACACATGTCAGACAATTGCCTCACTCATGATGCTCAACTCAATGCACCTGTTGCAGATGTTGTACCCTACATTAACCTTGGCCAACAGCAAGAACACACAACCCAAGTGACACAAAGTCACGGATGGAAAGGGACACACCTGGTTATCAGATGAGAATGGGGCATCACCAAATTTAGCCACATGAGTCTTGTCTCAGCAGACAGACGAACTGTGGGAGTGTTACCAGGCTGAAGGAGTGCAAATTGCATGTTAGACATAGTTCACCAAAAAGGCATGGACTTACCCCCTCCTTGCTGCTGTCTGCCCATCCAGGTCAGGGAAGACCACCGTCAGTATCCGGAGCATGTGGGGGGTCAGTGTCTGTCGTCCGCCCCTTCTGCGAGGAGGCGACAGCTTGAGCTGGACTCTGGCAATCCTCCAGGTCCAGCCACGAAGGTCCTGCCACCTCTTCTGGCAGTGGCGGATGCAGAGTTTGAAGACCCCCACAGATCTTTCTGCCCGGACGATGGTCAGCCAAATCTCCTGCTTCTGATGGGCATCAACATGTATGGATGACAAAGTAAGACACCATTGATACACATGCAACATGTTTGTTCATCACACAGTTGGACATACATGTCATTGTCAGAAGGGCATATGATGTATACAGGTAGTGCAACTATGATCATGGGCAGTTGTCCTGTGTGCAAGCCTGCATTAACAACATGAAAACAGTGCCTGGAAATTCCAAGCAGGAAAAACTACACTTTTTCATCACTGTACCGGTACAGTACATGTATCTACACACTTTGAGACTCACAATTACGCGGTGGGCATGCTTGCCCTTGGTGATCACAATGCTAGTGGTGCCAGTCAGACAACATGTACAATTGAAAAGGCAGTGGACTGAACACTCACCTGCTCCCCTGGTTTCCCATACAGCTTGCTGTACTGTGGAAGGAGGCTGTCCAGCAGGGCCTGGTTCCCCTCGTCGGTGAATGCTGGGGCCCTCTCCACAGTACGTGCCATTGCATAACACAGAGGATGCAGAGACAGCAGCAGTGGTAGTGAGAGATGTAATCCTGTAGCATGTAGTGCAGGCAAGTGAAGTCTCTGGGGAACAGATAGCCTTATATCTGTGCTGCAGAGGCAGAATCTGTTCCATGCTTACAAAGAGATAGGTCCAAGACATTCGCATTATCCGAAATTGGCCAATCCATCACATTGCACGCATCGTACACGCCTTCCGCATTGTTCAAACATTCTGTATCATGACACCATTGACTTTGATACATTGTTGTTGGGAGCCAACGGAATTTGTTTGCACGTGATTTGTACATGTAGCAAAACCGCGTCTGTCTCCATGACAGTCAATAGCCAATGCGTGCGTCCGGATCGGTACATAAGTGTACGACGCGTCGTTTGAATACTCACCCGCATCCGTCTCCATGACAGTCAATAGCCAATGCGTGCGTCCGGATCGGTACATAAGTGTACGACGCATCGTTTGAATACTCACCCGCGTCCATCTCCATGACAGTCAATAGCCAATGCGTGCGTCCGGATCGGTACATAAGTGTACGATGCATCATTTGAATACTCACCCACGTGCGTCTCCATGACAGTCAATAGCCAATGCGTGCTTCCGGATCAGTACATAAGTGTACGACGCGCCGTTTGAATACTCACCCGCGTCCGTCTCCATGACAGTCAATAGCCAATGCGTGCGTCCGGATCGGTCAACAAGTGTACAACGCGTCTTTGGAATACTCACCCAAGTCTGTCACCATTACAGATAACAGCCAAAGGATGCCACCCACAATATTTTGGCTGAGACTCAGGTGCTTTACAACAGACACACAGCCTGTCATACAGTACATAACATCACATTTCATGCCTCATGACATGTGTGTACATGGCATCACATGTCATATTGTAGGAAGCACATTGTAGCACACACACCCAGGATATGCCATGTATCATGGGGACAAAAACCATTGTGTGTGATGCACATCACTACTGTGAGTGACAACATTTCAGATCACCACCCGAGGCCTGTACACAGTTCCAGGTGCCCATTGTGTGATGACATGATTACATACTCCATGAATTACGGCTGAGATTGACTGTGTGTAACAAAGTGTTCCTGAGCTACCAATGTGAGGTTAATCCAGAGTATTTGCGTATTGTGCTACGCACATGTGTCTTTTTGTAGGTGGCAGATGTAAGTCGTTTCCAACATCCTTCTGATTTTGGCATGTGAGTTGCTGTTGTGTCTGTGTGTCACAGGCATCCATGTTTGCCATGCAAACAAATTTAGGAGCACAGCATGTGTGTTTCATGGGTGTGATGGTACGTGTACATCAGACTTTACATGATGACAGTGGCCATGTGGAATTACAAGATCCCTGTGTGTGGAACTTACAAACACCTGTCATTTGGACAACACATCTATCCTCACTAGTCACTGAGGTGTGTGTTTGGTATGTGACATTTGTTCAGATGTACTGTGACAGACCCCATAGATTGTTCACAGCACAGCATTTCACTTGTTGTGCAACCATCTGGAGCTGAAATGTTAGATGAGGGGCACATGGCTGGCATATGTGTCCATGCTCAACAGCACACACCTGACTTCATTGTGTCTTGCTATGATGTAGCATGTGATATTTAGCATGGTCATTGCCACATATGTAGGGGAACTGACAATCTTTCTTTGATCACCTATGTACTGCAGGGCACCAGCTGTCCACAGACCCTTCCCAGACCTTGCAACCCTGGCTGAACGTGACTACATCCGACAGTACCGCTTCACCAGACCACTAATTGAGGATTTGGCAGAGCAGTTGGCCCCACATTTACAACCTGAATGGCCATATCCATCAGTGCTGACCCCCAAGGTGAAGGTGATGGCAGCCCTACACTACTTTGCCACTGGAACCTTCCAGTACACTGTGGCTACTGCTGGTGGGATGTCACAGACCATGTTCAGCCGTGTGCTTTGCGATGTATTGGAGGCGATGTTGTATTTCCTGAACCGGTACATCCAATTCCCAACCCCATGACAATTTGCTGACATAAAGAGTGACTTTTATGCACTGGGAAGGATGCCACATGTCATAGGCTCCATAGATGGGACACATGTGGCTTTGGTACCACCACAAGCACATGAGCAGACATACCGGAACAGAAAACATTTTCACTCCATAAATGCCCTGGTGGTGTGTCTGCCGGACATGACGATATCACATGTCTGTGCACGTTTCCCTGGTTCGGCACATGACGCTTACATCATGAGGAATAGTCGGGTCCCACAGATGATGTCACAGCTGAAGAACCAGCGTGCCTGGCTTGTCGGAGTGTAATATCTGTCTACCTTGTGTGCTTTTTGTATCTTGGAATTTAACCCTCTTTTCAGACCCCTGATATGTTTGTTTGTTCGTATGTAGGTGACTCCGGATACCCCAACATGCTGTGGTTGCTGACACCACTCAGGAACCCTGTGACACCTGCAGAGATACATTACAATGAGGCACATGGGCGGACCAGGAGAGTGATAGAGCAGACATTTGGTCTACTTAAAAGCAGATTACACTGCCTGGACCGGACAGGAGGGGCCCTCCAATATGCATCAGAAAAGGTGTGCAAGATCATAATTGTGTGCTGCGTGCTACACAACCTGGCAGTGAGGGAGGAGTTGCCTCTCATCCAGGATGATGACGACCAGCAGCCGCCAGCCGTGGAGGATCCTGGCCTGGGTCATGTTGGGAGTGATGATGAGGGTGAGGGGGATGTTCGCACCCAGCTCATCAAAAACTTTTTTGCATGATTGTGAGTATACAGTGATGAGTTGTCTACGTTTTTTCATTGCCTGATATGTGTATGTAGTGCAATGTCGCTGCATACATGTGGCTGACTGCTACTTGACAGGATCTTTGCAGTTATGTGTCCGTTGAGTTAGTATGTTCTCCCAAACAGTGTTGACATGATTACTAGGTTGTTTTCACGTATCTTAAGAATTGTGTATGGAATGTCTATAGGAGATGTATGCAGTTATTTTGTGATTTAAATACTGTTGTATGTCTGTCCTTCACAGGGTCCTTTGGCTGTTGTCTGGTGACATGTGACCTCCAAAACACACAATCCTGTTACAGAGTGCAAGTTTTCGTGGAGAACAGATGCAGTGCCACACACCCACGTACTGGCATTTCTTGCCCACTTTGTTACTTTGTGCTCACTGTCACGTGAGGTTACCTTGCATCTGTTGTGGAGTTCACATGTTGTGATTGTGTAATAAACCTGTGCTTCACTTTGGGATGTGCTTCGTCTGTATCCACACATCCGACATTCATTTGCATACTGTACCTGTGGGCTGATTGCCACTGCCTCAGGATGAGTGTTGTGTATGTGCATTCCACTGTATTTTCAGTTCACAATAGTGGGGGCAATGAGTATGATGCCCATGGGAAATTTGTGTTGTGTTGTATCTCTCATATGTGTCACATCACCATGACTCACGAAACAGTGTTTGCATTGCTGTAGTAGTTTTCCTGCACAGTCTTTGTTCAGCAGGTCATCATCTCTATGTCACAAACCAAGTATAATTCACAACAGAGGCAAGTATTGTGTGATTATGAATTTATTTACATGCATGTGTGAGAATAGTAAACGTAATTGAAAGTGCTGGACAGTGTGATAGAAATCCAAAGTTCACAGAGGAGTTGGTAGTGTTGGTAGATGAAATTTCCTGAGTAAAGTCCACAGTCATTTAGTTCATTGTTCCGACTTAGACCCTCCATCACATGTGGGAGAGTTCAGTGACAGTCAACAAGGTGAACGCTTTGCACAAAATGGAGGATGTCATGAGCAGGTGTTCACTTCCTGGGGGGTATGCATGGCCATCTGCCTCTCACTTGTCCTTCTTCGGACGACCCCTCTTCTTCTTTTTAGGGGGACCCTCAGGAGCAGGCAGCTGTGGTGCTGAGGACTCACCGCCAGAGTCATCATCCCTCCCTGTGGCAGTTGCAGATGTTGTGGCAACAGATGTAGTGGGCACACAGGGAGGTGTGGTCATGTTGCCAGCAATCTGGCGGAGGCATGTGAGTATGTCCCTAAGCACCGCCGTGAGTTCATCAATTTTGTCCATTTTGGACTCCATTCGGGACATGTGGGAGTCTGATCTGGCATGATGGGCAGCCAGCTGTTGTTGGTTGTCCCTGAGGATCCCCACTACCTGGCCAAAGCCTCCGGTGCTTTCCTGGTACGCATCTATGATGCTTACCAACTGTGGATCATCTTGCAGTGTAGACCCATCTTCAGGCCGTTGCCTCACCCTGCCCACCCTCCCCCCACCCCTGCCCACACGAGCAGGACCTGCCGTTGCAGGCACAGACGACATTGGGCCTCCTTCTGTGTTGGCACTGGTGGTGTTGTCCGCCACCTCCAAAGTGCCCGGTGTAGCTCTGCCGTCGGTGTTATATTGGCTTGGTCTGTCCGTGTTGGTAGAGGTCAACTGGGTGTTTGCAGATGTAGCAGGAGTGGTGGCAGGGGGTGCTGATGTTACAGCTGCTGGTGCTGCACGCTGACCCACACCGGAGGGGCCAGGTGTTTCGTCATCGTCCGAAGAGGACTGTGAGACAGCCACACCGGAGACCTCAGGGTCAACCAGGGTCTGGGTGTGGGATTCCTCTTCTGCTCCTGCAGTGTCCCCAGCATCCCCTGTGGGTGGAAGAGACACACATTGTATGTTGTGGTTCAGCACACATCAACGGATCACACACATTACAGTTGCTACTGTACTTCATAATGAGTGTATGTACCTTGCATTGTCCTCAATTGTCACAGACAGAAGTCTATATTGGTTAAGCACATTGTCATGACGACCTGAAGGGTTTTGATAGGCACATGGAGCTGTGTGCATGGACAGCTCATGTATTGATTCATTGACTGTACATGGCCATTGATACTCAAGTGCAATCCCGGGCCTGACACAGGTGTGTTGTCCTTGTCAACATTAGTGCTTTACCAAAGACATACGTGCACTTTCCATTCACTGTCAGGTGTCCGATGACAATGATGTATATGTAGCTTTGTGTGTGTGTTTTGATATGTGCTATGTCTGCATCTCCCCAATTGTCATAGAACCCACACACCTTCACAGCCAGGCCAGGGGGTACCCCTGGGACACTGCATCCCCAGACAGTGAGTGGAAACATACAGTTGTGATGGCTGTGAGTGTGAACATGTGTGAGGGGGCCAGTGCCTAGTTGTGACTTGCAGCCAATTCATTCATCAGGCCCATGTGTCAGCCATCTTGCCAGGGCATTTACTTTCACTGTCATGGAGTGAATGGCCCCAAGAGTGCTATTTGTTCTGGCTGAGAAGGTGTGTGTAGAGCCGGCCTTGATAGCATTTGGAGGCATTGCAGGACCTCCTTCTCCCCCAGAGGCCAGGTAATCACCCATGATGCATGCTTCCATTGTAGGGAGTCACAGTACACTTTCAGGATGTCAGGCAGTGGTGGCCTGTTGTTTGTTGTTTGTTGGAGCACAAGTCCCACCAGGGCCTTGTGCTCCCCACAGCAGAGCCCAGTGTCAGCCATATTGGCAGTACTTTTCCACTCCCTGTGAGGTGAGCATGGTTCAGGGTGGGCTTGGTGGGCCATGTGGGATGGGGACTATTGGCTGTGACTATGACTCCCATCATGCTTTTGCCTACACCCACCTTCCCAGCATACTCAACCTTCCTTCCTGTGAATCAGCTTCCCTGTGAGGTAGTGTGACGGTGCTGGGAAGATGGCTGACAGTGGTGTCCTGGTGTTTGTTTGAACACAAGTCCCAACAGGGCCTTGTGTTTCACACAGCAGAGCCCAGTGTGAGGCATCTTTGTAGGAGATTTAACTTGGTTCTGAGGGAGTGCATTCTCCCAGGTGAGTTGTGTGGAGTTTGTGGGAGGGTGTGCGTGTGACAGGGCCTGCTGGTAGATGTAGTCAGAGCTGGCAGTCCTGCTCCCCCCCAAACCAGATGGCCCACCATGAAGCATGCTTCCATTGCAGGGAGTCACAGTACACTTTCAGGATGTCAGGCAGTGGTGGTCTGTTGTTTGTTGGAGCACAAGTCCCATCAGGGCCTTGTGCTCCCCACAGCAGAGCCCAGTGTCAGTCATCTTGGCAGTACTTTTCCACTCCCTGTGAGGTGAGCATGGTTCAGGGTGGGCTTGATGGGCCATGTGGGATGGGGACTATTGGCTGTGGCTACGACTCCCATCATGATTTTGCCTACACCCACCTTCCCAGCATACCCAACCTTCCTTCCTGTGAATCAGCTTCCCTGTGAGGTAGTGTGACAGTGCTTGCAAAATGGCTGGCAGTGTTTGTTGGTGTTCTGGGCCAATGCCTTGCTGTATTTGTTAGTAAGTGTGTACATGTTAGGACATAGTTCCATATTACTCTGAGATTACAGGTATTGTGTTTGTCTAACTGGCATACACATCACAGGATTATTGGCTTTCGGTTGATGTGGCTTTGCTAACAGTGATTGGTTTCACTGTCCCCTTGACAGTGATGTGTGTGTATTGGCTCACAATATTGGCTAGTTGGATATGTACTCACCAGGCTCTGGTATTCCTGTTAATCTATGGATGCCCTCCGGTGGAAGGATGGCTCGCACCTTCTCCTCCCAGGAAGTGAAGTGCGTAGGTTTTGCAGGAGGGCCACCACCGGTCCGCTGGCTCAGGGCTTGGTCTCTGCCAATCAGCTTCTTGACCCTCCTTCGCACATCATAGTACCTGTTCCTGATATTGTCCATTGTGTGCAGGCAAGGTGCGTGTGCGTTCACCTTGTTGACAATCCTCTCCCACATCTTTGTTTTCTGGGACATGGGGGTCTGTTGGACCAATGTACCGAATAACTGTGGCTCTACTCTGAGGATTTCATCTACCATGAGTTCCAACTCACTATCTGTGAACATTGGATTCTTCTTTGAGGGCATGGTGATAGGTGGTGGTGGAGATTGATGTGTGTGTGAGGGTGCAAGTGAGGGTGAGTGGGTGTCTGTTTAGCTGGGTGTTTGTGAGTGTGCTTTTGAGACGTGCTAATGGTGTAAAGGTTGTGTGGTGGGTGAGTTGTGAGTGTGTCTCTGAGTGCAGTGTGGTAGTGTTCTCTGCTGGCAATTCTGTAGAATTTGCAAAGGATCATGGTAGAGATTTTGGCACTTTATGTAGGTAGAGTTGTGGGTGTGTCTTTTTTTAAATTTGTTTTATTGACTTTGACAATGATTGTTTGGTCTTTTTCAGTCTGTTTCTATTTTGTTGAGCATGACGGAGACGTTCAGTTGTTGGGACGGACGCTTACAGCGGCAATTGCGGGCTAATCCGAGTCTGTCACACTCACATTATGCTATGTTGCAGCGTTCGCCTATGCGTCGGTCGCGACGGGCTCTTTAACGTGGTAGTCACTGTGTTCCGTAAGTTACGGTCTTACGGATTGTGCTCCGTGCGAGGCGGTTTAGTTTCACACACATCGCATCGTACTTCGCAGGTCATACAACGCGTGTTCGTGGCGGTCAGAACCATTCCCAGTCCGTGTCGTTCGGAACGGTTCCCGGTCCGTTTACGGGCGAATCACTATTTTCCGTACGTTTCGGTCTTGCGGATTGTGCTCTGTGCGAGTCGTTTGTATTTCATGCGCATTGCATTGTACTACGCCGGTCGTACGGTGCGTGTACGTGTCGGTCGGAAGCCAGTCCTGGTCCGTGTCGATGGGAACGGTTTACAAGCGAGATTTGAATTGGCCCCCTAGTGTAGACCTTATACTGTGAGTGAACATTCACAGTGTAGGTCTATAGTGCTTACTGAAGATCTGTAGTGCTTATATGTTATTACACATTACAGGTAACATCTGCCCTAAAGTACAGTTTTGCTCCACTTCGGCCTACAGGGTCCAGTAAGGTATTAATCTGGGGACAAACATAAACCTAACATTCCTCATACACACATTTTGCCACCCACTTTAAGATTTGCTGTGTTTCCATGGCTCAGCTCCAAATCAGATCCCAGGACTTTGTCCCACCCTTCTGGACCAAGTTAATTACTCTGCTCCTCAGCAGAGGGATCAAAGGCTTCTTCACAGAGTAGAATCATTAAGTTGTGACAATGCACCTGGGCTGGGACAACCCAGGCCCACTGGAACAAAGGAGAAGGACCAGATCTCTGTGGCCAACATGACAACACAGGAGTGGCCTGCCTTTGAGGTTTTTGTGGAAAGGGAACAGTCAGCGGTGTCAGTTAGAGGCAGAGCTGAGGCTCTCAGGGCAGCTCTTTCCTCTGACAACTTGAAGTTGCCATTTTCGATTGCTCCAGATAACTGTGTAGGAGGGTTGGGACAGGATCAGTGATGCCCTCTCCCTATCCCTCCTGAGAAACAGTTGGGGTAATGGACCTGCTGGGGGATCCTGAATGGTCCCCTTGAACCTTCTGTGGACTGGCCCTTGACTACACTGCCACACAGGTGCCCTAACAGAAGCTCTGTGGCCTGGGGAGTGCAGCTTTGCTTGCTGGTTTAGGAAGGGCTATGCAAGATGCCACACCAGAAGGAGCAGAGTTCCAGAAGCCAATCAGAGGACAGGTCTGAAAAAATGCCTTTAGAGACCAGAAGGTCTGAAGAAAATGTGCCTAGTGGCTAGGATTGGCCACCAGAAGCAAAACGAGCTCAAAGTTGTTAAACTGACCTAATGGTACCAAGAAACAGGTCTGAGGAGCCAGCGCAAATGCCCGTTTCAATAACCCCATCCACTAAACAGGAACATGACTGGTGGGTGCCTTGCTGCCCTCGTTGCAGGTGTCCAGTGTGGGTGGGCATGCCCAGCACTGACAGTGCTGCTCCAACCAGGAGGGGGAACAGAGCGAAAGCAGCAGAGGATGTGCTGGCTCCCATGCGCTACAACAGAAGTACACATGTGAGTGGAGAGCCAATGGGGCAGCCTAGGATTGGGTTTCTCGTGCTGCCCCTGCCCCCTCCCTGCACCTAAGGCCCAGTGGGCATGGGCACCCAGGAGCAAAATTAAATAAACAAATGAAAAAACTTGTGACACAAGGATGTATCAGTAATAAGAGCAGAGCAGCATTTACGCTCATCAAATAATCACCACTGGGTAGTAGTAGCGCCGAAAAAGCTCTATGATGGTGCTGGCACCCTAATATTATTGTTTGTGGTGCTCCAAGAGGGGAAGGGGCACCACCAACCACGTTTTACTGTTCAGGAAGGGAAGAACCCCCAAAAATGGTTTAGTAAAAACTCACCCTAAATCTCCCAGGGGGTTATAGTCAGGCCACTGGGAGAGGTTTTGTATAGTCTTAAACCTGTCACCAAGCTTGTACTTTGGCACTT
This sequence comes from Calotriton arnoldi, assembly GCA_963921515.1. Classification (NCBI taxonomy): domain Eukaryota; kingdom Metazoa; phylum Chordata; class Amphibia; order Caudata; family Salamandridae; genus Calotriton; species Calotriton arnoldi. The sequence continues at coordinate 850,883 of CAWUFW010006632.1, forward strand.
GGACTTGAGAGGGCCAGGCACTCTAGTGGCTGTAACTAAGGCTTCATTTGTGGCCTAATAAATGCAAAAGAAAGACTCACAGACACATGCTTTGAATGTAAAATGTTATATTGACAATGCTGATAATGAACAATGCAACGTTTACCATTACAAAAATGTATTTGAATATCGCTACTGTCCTCATTGATTACAATGACATTGAGTCTTGATTGCTACTTTAATGTGGTGACATCGTGACAAAACCAGTAGGCCTAGTAGTGTCTTTCTGAAGGTTTTTTTCTCAAATTATTACATTCATTCACATTCAAAGTACCAACATCAATTTCACTGACTCAATCACAAATATATTTCAAAACTGATGTCATTCTTTATTTTCACATCATTTCTATCTTTCCCCTATTCAGATTCAATAAAACAATCTTTTCAACAAAACCCAAAGTCAACACGTATTTCGAGGAAAGATCCTCTTCATCAAGGCTGTAAAATTAAACAAAAAAACTTGATCCTAGATCTAGAGACTAGAGGCCTGGAGGCAAGAACGATGGGTTGTCCCACAATCCACAGTCTTAGGCTAGCGGGAGGACGAAGCGAAGGGTGTTTCCCAATTACACCGGGACCGATGCCTTCGATTGAACTATGATGATGCCCCATGGGCGAAAAACCAAATCTGTTTGAAATTTCCGCTGAACCCGAGTACCGTTGGCTGTTACCCGGTGGAGCTGTCCTATGCAGCTATAGAGGAGTCTGGCCATGGTTCACCCCCTTGGCCGTCACCTACCCAGCTGGACATCGGACATTGTTTTTAACGGTGCTTCACAGTCTTGTCTATCTTTCACTTTGACTGCTTGTTTCCCCTGAAGTCCCTTCCCCCCTCTGGTCTGCCTGACGCTATCTGCATTCCTTTTCCCCTGTTTACCTTTTCCCTCTTCCTTCCATTCCACATAAGACGTTTCTGTCTTTGCTATGTAACTCGAAAATAACCTATGTTATTGTGTAATCTCATGTTTTTCTACTGTCTGTTCTCACCGCGGAGTCCGAACAACCTTGGCCGATGCCCGGTGGAGCTGTCCTATGCAGCTATAGAGGAGTCTGGCTAGGGTTCACCCCCTCGGCCGTCACCTACCCAGCCGGACATCGGACATTGTCCTTAATGGTGCTTCATGGTCTTGTCTATTTTTCACTTTGACTGCTTGTTTCCCCTGAAGTCCCTTCCCCCCTCTGGTCTGCCTGACGCTATCTGCATTCCTTTTTCCCCTGTTTACCTTTCCCCCTCTACCTTCCATTCCACATAAGACGTTTTGTCTTTGCTACGTAACGCGAAAATAACTTATGTTATCATGTAATCTCATGTTTTTCTACTGTCTGTTCTCACCGCGGAGTCCGAACAACCTTGGCCGATGCCTGGTGGAGCTGTCCTATGCAGCTATAGAGGAGTCTGGCCATGGTTCACCCCCTTGGCCGTCACCTACCCAGCCGGACATCGGACATTGTTTTTAACGGTGCTTCACAGTCTTGTCTATCTTTCACTTTGACTGCTTGTTTCCCCTGAAGTCCCTTCCCACCTCTGGTCTGCCTGACGCTATCTGCATTCCTTTTCCCCTGTTTACCTTTCTCCCTCTACCTTCCATTCCACATAAGACGTTTTGTCTTTGCTACGTAACGCAAAAATAACTTATGTTATCGTGTAATAGCAGGTTTTTCGACTGTCTGTTCTCACCTCGGAGTCCGAACAACCTTGGCCGATGCCCGGTGGAGCAGTCCTATGCAGCTAAAGAGGAGTTTGGCCCTAGTTCACCCCCTCGGCCGTCACCTACCCAGCCGGACATCTGACATTGTTTTCCTCGCCTCTCCGTTATGTTTCCTTCCCCCTATCTTTCTCTGATGTCTATACTTAGAATCTGTAACTGAAGTAATTATGTAATCTTTAACTTGCTGATCCTCATGTAAAGCGCTCTGATACCTACGGGTCTAGCCAGCGCTATATAAAACTTTGCAAATAATTTTTTTTTTTTTAAATCAATGACTCTAAATTTGTATAAATGTTATAGCATATGTACAAGCAGCTGTGGCCAAGCCACATCTAAACATAGTCTCCACTCATCTCATACTCTTAATTACCAAATTATAAAAGAATCATTTTTACAAAATGTATTAAATATATGATCTCAAATTTAAAAATATTTAAAGACAATGAATCATTCAGGTACAAGAGTTCAACTCAACCTCCTCTCCATGTATCTTCCATCTTTCAGATTTTGTAATAGTCTCATTGACATCAATATTTAATCCTATACCATTTTCAAATTAATCAATGTGTTTAAAAAATTTTGTATCCCTTTCCTGACTTTCATTCACCATATTCTTTAATGTCTGCAGTAATTAACTCAACATAAATGCATCATAAATAAATCAATCTAAGACTTGTTTATATCTCATTTAAAAAAATTGTCAACACATTGGTTTATTTAAATATCAAAAAGTGAATTTCAAAATGCCCTCATATAACGGTCCCTCCATTTGAAAATGATAAGCAACACAAACATCCATTAGCCCCCCATTAACCTAAATGTTGATTTTAACCCCTTCGCTGCAAGGTTTTTTCCCCCCTGTGCTAAGCCTTTTTTTGGCTATTTCGGGTAGTTTGCGCTTAGGCCCTGTAACTTTTTGACCACATGAGGTAGCCATACCAAATTTGTGTCCTTTTCTTCCAACATCATGGGGATTCTAAAGGTACCCAGGGTTTGTGGATTCTCCTGGAGGGGACCCAGAAATTAGCCAAAATACAGCTAAATTCTGTTTTTTTTTAGAAAAATGGGAAAAAAGGGCTACAGATGAAAGCGTCTGGTTTTTTCCCTGCAAATGGTATCAACAAAGGGGTTGTGGTGCTGAAATCACCATCTTCCCAGCTTTTAGGGACAAGCAGACGTTTGTCAGAAAACCAAAATTCTTTACACAGTTTTGTCATTTTTCTGGGACATATCCTATATTTGCTATTTTTTGTGCTTTCAACCTCCTTCCAGTTAATGGTAGAAATGGGTATGAAAGCAAGAATGGATCCTGGAAAGCTATACATTTTAAAAACGTAGACACAATTCTGAATTCAGCAAGGGGTCATTTGTGTAGATCCTTCAAGGTCTCTTTATAGAAACTAACAGTTGAATATAGGAAAAATTGAAAATTAGTTGAAAAAAACAGCCATTTGTGTCAACGTTTTCACCTGTAACTTCTTCTAATTATGACAGCTGTTTGAAAGCAATATGCCGTTACATCCGCTGGACCTTTCTGGTTGTGGGGATATATAGGACTTGTAGGTTCACCAAGAACCTGACGAACCCAGAGCCAATAACTGAGCAGCGTCTTGCAATAGTTTTTTATTATGTACCGGGTATATAGCAATTAATTTGGGAAAATATATAAATGGAAAAATCGGTATGAAAGACACCTATGTATTTCTGAAATTGGAACAAAATACAGAGTTTAGAAACAGTAGATATTTGCACATTTCCGAAATTGTGAGTACCCATACTAGCATGAGAATTATAGGTCATTTTTCAAAATGACTTCTTTTTTACACATTGTCTTTCATTTGGAAGGCAGAAATGCATCGAAAGTCAATAGGTAATAACAGTTGCTCTACAATTCTGTGTTACCCTAAGTCTCCAGATAAAAATGGTACCTCACTTGTGTGGGTAGGCCTGGTGCCCACAACAGGAAACGTCTCAAAACGCAACGTGGACACACTTTATTTTTGCAGTGAAAACTGACCCTTTTTTTGCAAAGTGCCTAGCTGTAGATTTTGAACCCTAGCTCTGCCGGCAACTCGGGAAACCTAGCAAACAAATACATTTTTAAAAACTAGACACCCAGGGGAATCCAAGATGGGGTGACTTGACTGGCTCTCACCAGGTTCTGTTACCCAGAATCCCTTGCAAACCTCAAAATTTGTCCAAAAAAACACATTTTCCTCACATTTCTGTGGTGGAAAGTTCTGGAATCTGCGTGGATCCACGAAATTCCATGCACCCCGCATTCCCCAAAGTCTTCCGAGAAAAATGGTTCCTCACTTGTGTGGGTAGGCCTAGTGCCCGTGACAGGAAACGGCACAAAACACGTGGACACACCACATTTTCACAGAGAAAACTGACCCTTTTTTTGCAAAGTGCCGAGCTGTAGATTTTGAACCCTAACTCTGCCAGCACCTAGGCAAACTTGGCAAACCTATACATTTTTGACAACTCGACACCCAGGGGAATTTAGGATGGGGTGACTTGACTGGCTCTCACTAGGTTCTGTTACCCAGAATCCCTTGCAAACCTAAAAATTTGTCACAAAAAACACATTTTCCTCACATTTCTGTGGTGGAAAGTTCTGGATTCTGCGTGGATCCACAAAATACCACCCACCCCGCGTTTCCCAAAGTCTTCCGAGAAAAATGGTACCTCACTTCTGTGGTTAGGCCTAGTGCCCGCGACAGGAAACGGCCAAAACGCAACGTGGACGCACCACATTTTCACAGTGAAAATGACCTCTTTTTTGCAAAGTGCCTGGCTGTAGATTTTGAATCCTAACTCTGCCAGCTCCTAGGGAGACCTAGCAAACCTATACATTTTTGAAAACTAGACACCCAGGGGAATCCAGGATGGGGTGACTTGACTGGCTCTCACCAGGTTTTGTTACCCAGAATCCCCTGCAAACCTAAACATTTGTCCAAAAAAACACATTTTCCTCACATTTCTGTGGTGGAAAGTTCTGGAATCTGCGTGGATCCACAAAATTCTACGCACTCCGCGTTCCCCAAAGTCTTCTGAGGAAAATGGTACCTCACTTGTGTGGGTAGGCCTAGTACCCGTGACAGGAAACGGCCCAAAACGCAACATGGACATACCACATTTTCACAGTGAAAACTGACCCTTTTTTGCAAAGTGCCTAGCTGTAGATTTTGTACCCTAACTCTGCCAGCACCTAGGGAAACCTAGCAAACCTGTACATTTTTGAAAACTAGACACCCAGGGCAAGTCAGGATGGGGTGACTTGACTGGCTCTCACCAGGTTCTGTTACCCAGAATTCCTTGCAAACCTAAAAATCTGTCCAAAAATACACATTTTCCTCACATTTCTGTGGTGGAAGGTTCTGGAATCTGCGTGGATCCACACACTTCCACCCACCCCGTGTTCCCCAAAGTCTTCCGAGAAAAATGGTACCTCACTTGTGTGGGTAGGCCTAATACCCGTGACAGGAAACGGCCCAAAACGCAACGTCGAAACACCACATTTTCACAGTGAAAACGGAACATTTTTTTGCAAAGTGCCTAGCTGTAGATTTTGTACCCTAACTCTGCCAGCACCTAGGGAAACCTAGAAAACCTGTAAATGTTTTAAAACTAGACACCCAGGGGAATCTAGGATGGGGTGACTTGACTGGCTTTCACCAGGTTCTCTTACCCAAAATCCCATGCAAACCTAACAATTTGTCAAAAAAACCACATTTTCCTTTCATTTCTGTGGTGGAAAGTTCTGGAATCTGCGTGGATCCACAAAATTCCACCCACCCCGCATTCCCAAAAGTCTTCCAAGAAAAATGGTACCTCACTTGTGTGGGTAGGCCTAGTGCCCGCGACAAGAAACGGCCCAAAACGCAACGTGGACACACCACATTTTCACAATGAGAACGGACCCTTTTTTTGCAAAGTGCCTAGGTGTAGATTTTGAACCCTAGCTCCGCCGGAACCTAAGGAAACCTAGCAAACCTATACATTTTTGAAACCTAGACACCCAAGGGAATCCAGGATGGGGTGACTTAACTGGCTCTCACCAGGTTCTGTTACCCAGAATCCCTTGCAAACCTCAAAATGTGTCAAAAAAACACATTTTCCTCACATTTCTGTGGTGGAAAGTTCTGGAATCTGCGTGTATCCACAAAATTCCACCCGCCCCGCATTTCCCAAAGTCTTCCAAGAAAAATGGTACCTCACTTGTGTGGGTAGGCCTAGTGCCCGCGACAGGAAACGGCCCAAAACGCAACATGGACATACCACATTTTACAGTGAAAACTGACACTGTTTTGCAAAGTGCCTAGCTGTAGATTTTGAACCCTAGCTCTGCCGGCACCTAGGGAAACCTAGCAAACATATACATTTTTTAAAACTAGACACCCAGGGAAATCCAGGATGGGGTGACTTGTCTGGCTCTCACCAGGTTCTGTTACCCAGAATCCCTTGCAAACCTAAAAATTTGTAAAACATCCCACATTTTCCTCACATTTCTGTGGTGGAAAGTTCTGGAATCTGTGTGGATCCACAAAATTCCACCCACCCTGCATTCCCCAAAGTCTTCAGAGAAAAATGGTACCTCACTTGTGTGGGTGGGTCAAGTACCCGAGACAGCCAAGGGCCCAAAACCTATTGAGGCGACATCAAAATTACCTATCACAAAACAACCTGGTTTTGCAAGGGGGGTCCCATGAGTTTTTGGCCCTGGGCTCGGCGGCCATCTAGGGAAACCTACCAAACCCACACATTTCTGAAAAGTAGACACCCGGGGAGACAAGCAAAGTATGGCTTGGGAGGGTCCCCCAACATTTCCCTACCCAGAATCCCTGCAAACCTCAAATTTAGCTGAAAAAATCACTTTTTCCTCAAATTTCTGTGTGGGAAAGTTCTGGAATCTACGTGCATCCACAAATTTCTTACTACCCAGTGTTCCCCCAGGTCTCTAGATAAAAATGGTACCTCACTCGCGTGGGTAGGTCAAGTACCCACGACAGGCAAGGGCCCAAAACCTATTGAGGCGACATCAAAATTACCTATCACAAAACAACATGGTTTTGCAAGGGGGGGTCCCATGAGTTTTTGGCCCCGGGCTCGGCGGCCATCTATGGAAACCTACCAAACCCACACATTTCTGAAAACTAGATACCCTGGGGAGTCCAGCAAGGTATGGCTTGCGTGGGTCCCCCAGCATTTCCCTACCCAGAATCCCCAGCAAACCTCAAATTTTGTTGAAAAAATCAATTTTTTATCACATTTCTGTGTGGGAAAGTTGTAGGATCACCGGGCTGACACAAATTTCCTATCACCCAGCGTTCCCCCAGGTCTCCTGATAAAATTGGTACCTCACTTGTGTGGGTAGGCATAGTGGCTGCAACAGGAAATGGCCCAAATCGTACTGTGTAGACTTCAAAATTACATATAAAAAAACTACCTGGTTTTGGGGGGGGCACCTGTGGTTTTTGCCCCGGGCTCGCCACCATCTAGGGAAACCTACCAACGCCACACATTTCTGAAAACTAGACACCCTGGGGAGTCCAATGAGGTATGGCTTGCGTGGATCCCCAACTTTTCCCTACCCAGAAACCCCTGCAAACCTCAAATTTAGCTGAAAAAAACAAATTTTCCACATATTTTTGTGTGGAATCACCATGGTCGCACAAATGTCCTACCGCACAGCATTATCCTTAGTGTCCCGAGTAAAATGATACCTCACTTGTGTGGGTGTCCAATGCAGAATTGGCTAAAAACATATTTTTAAAAAAATGTAGCGCTTAGAATTCTCTGTGCTATACCCTTATTCCCTATGTTTTGGGCTCTTCCCAGTCACAGGCCCTTGCCCCACCCACACAAGTGACGTATCATTGTACTCGGGAGACTGAGGGGAATGCTGTGGGGTAGGACATTTGTGCCGGCACAGTGTTTCCACCCAAAAATATGTGGAAAATGTGTTTTTTTCAGCTAAATTTGAGGTTTGCAGGACATTGTGGGTAGGAAAACGTTGGGGGATCCACGCAAGCCATACCTCGCTGGACTCCCCCGGGTGTCTACTTTACAGAAATGTGTGGGTCTGGTAGTTTCTCAAGATGGCCGCCGAGCCCGGGGCCAAAAACCCAGGTGACCCCCCTTGCAAAACCAGGTTGTTTTGTGATAGGTCATTTTGATGTCTCCTCAATACGTTTTGGGCCCTTGCCTGTCTCTGGTACTTGACCCACCCACGCGAGTGAGGTACCATTTTTATCGGGAGACCTGGGGGAATGCTGGGTGGTAGGAAATTCGTGGATCCACATAGATTCCAGAACTTTTCCACACAGCAATTTGAGAGAAAAGTGATTTTTCATCAAAATGTGAGGTTTGCAGGGGATTTTGGGAAGGAAAACTTTGGGGGACCCATGCAAGCCATACCTTCCTGGACTCCCTCGGGTGTCTAGTTTTCAGAAATGTGTGGGTTTGGTAGGTTTCCCAAGATGGCCGCCGATTCCGGGGCCAAAAACACAGGTGACTCCCTTGCAAAACCAGGTTGTTTTGTGATAGGTCATTTTGATGTCTCCTCAATACATTTTGGGCCCTTGCCTGTCGCGGGTACTTGACCCACCCACGCGAGTGAGGTACCATTTTTATCGGGAGACCTGGGGGAACGCTGGGTGGTATGAAATTTGTGGATCCATATAGATTCCAGGAGTTTCCCACACAGAAATTTGAGAAAAAAGTGATTTCTAGTGGGTTTTCTGCCCCCTTGGGGGGCAGATTGGGGGCTACTGCCCCTGACTGCCCCCTGGGGGGGAAGAACGACTGACATTTCTCTGGGGGGGGGTGTGGGGGCATTGTCATGCCCTTTTTGGGCATCCCCCACCCCACGTAAATAAAAAAAATTATCCCTGGTTTCTAGTGGGCTTTCTGCCCCCCCGGGGGGGCAGAAAGACTGTTGTGCCCAAAAACATATGGGGGGAGAAAAGGCCCTTGTCCAAGGGGCCACTCCCCCCTCCCTGGTGCTAGTGGGTGGATCCCTGCTTGGGGATCACCCTCCTGGGGTGATCCCAAGCAGCGATCCACCATTGGAAAGGGGAGATTCTCCCCTTTCCAGCGATACCTCTCCCAAGTGCTTCGGTGCTCGGGGGGATGAGATAGCCCCACGAGCACTGAAACACTGAAACTGAAACTAAGTTTTCAGTTTTGTTTTCAATCTAATGACGACAGTGCGCCATGCGCACGATCGTCATTGAATTGAAAACCAGGGAAGGGCCTCGGGAGGTTGGGGAAGCTCTTCCCCACCTCCCGAGGCCCAAAAAAAATAGAAATCCCTCTGCTGTTTACAGCAGAGGGATTTCGTGCCCCTGTCATCATGACGGAATGGTTCCGTCATGAGCACAGGAGAACTGGTGCTCATGACGGAACCATTCCGTCATGAGCACCGAAAGGGTTAAGAGCAGAAGTTCAATAAGGATATGTTTTGTATACACTCACCACAATATTATTCCAAATTCCTACTCCTTTTGTGATATTACCCTATATTTTATCTTCTCTTTCACTCACAAAAAGGCACCTAAAAAATAAAACTATGCAAGCTCCCTATAGTAACATCATTTATATTTAGCATTTTATGTTACATAACTACCTTTGCTATTTACTAGAAACTAATAAGAAAATTCATTTGTCTAGTACACTCACCAGGAGCTTTAGTCGTTAGACCAGATCTGTGCGATGACACACCAAACAAGTCAAATGTTAGGAGCAATTTTGTAACACTATTTTTACCTTTAGGCAAAACCAGTCAACTTCTAAATACGGTCTTCCCCAGAAGTGAAAACCCTCCATCTTTCTTACCAAAGAAAGACCTCTATCTCCATAGAGAAGAGACCCAATGTTCGCAATATAATCACTCACCATCTTCCATTACCAAGATGAAAAGACTCACTCCTTCAAAATAAAAATATAAATACATTCATCAATAATTTGTTGTAATGGTACACCTAGAATCCAACTACGGATTTTGTTAGCAGCAATAATTTCAAAACCGCAGCTGCAATTAAAATTCCAGGCCATTCGCGTACCCTACCATTACTTGCATTTGATTAGTTTTGAAAACCACATAGGGTCCGATTCCGATCTCGTAAGGAAGGCCTCCAAACGGGATTTGTAAAGACCAAATCCAATTCGGAGCCTATCTTTCCGCCCGAATCGTACGCCGTTCCTAACGAGCAAGTACGATGCGAGTATCCTATACGCGCCGTGCGAATGGTTTACAAACCCGAACCTGTCCGTCCGACATGTTCGTAGCCAAATCGTGCCGCCCAATGGAGCCGTTTTCCGACCAAGCGAGTATGATGCACAAATCGGACAGCTGTATCGCCTCGGTCGCATCGAGACGAAACGGCTGTCAGATTCGGGCTTTGGGGGGCCATAGCAGGCCCCCCTTTACCCGGAGCACTCCGATTCGGTCACTGGGGGGTGCGCATGGGTCCCCATGATCCAAGCATGCACAGTGTGGCGGGCAACATGGGGTGCCCACCACAGGGTGTACGCTTTTCCCTGCCCACCCCTGTTTTGCTATGGGAGCCTGTGTACACGTCTGTACATGGGCTACCATAGAGTTCAATGGGAGTCCGAACGAGCCGAGTCCGTAAGCATACGACTGCATCGTATTCGCTCGTTCGGACTCCCAGAGCACGTCTCGCTCGGAAAGCCCTCCAGATCCGAGTCGTATGGAAGGCTTTCCTTACGAGATTGGAATCGGGCCCATAGTATTAAAAAGCACATTTCATGGAAATAAAAAGCACGCCTCATTTTGTAGCCAATCCACTATTAAAAAGAATCCCTTCCTCCAATTCACTAAAGCCTAAATATGTGTCACCATAAGTTCCAAATAGAATAAGGTTTTAAAAAAATATAAATAAGTTTTTCATATTTCGATTTTCACAACATATATCAATAATACATAAACCTATATTTCAAATGTGGGGTATTAATAGATCTCGAAATTGTCATCCATTATAAAGAAGAATGTATATTTCTTTGTCTAAATTTAAACCTTTACTTACAGTTTTGAGTTTATCAGTTCAGAATGCTTCTCATGATCTCAGTCTACATTCCAAGTCTCCCCTCGTCTATTTAGTCTTAGGGGTCGATTCCGATTCGGGCCGGAAATCTCTCCGACCGAGCCGGACCCGGAGAGATTTCCGACCGAATCGGACCCGTGCAGTCCGACCGAACGAGTCCGATGCATTCGTATGCCACCGGACACGAGTCGGTCGGACTCCCATTGAACTCAATGGGAGCCGGTCGTACAACGCGTACGCGGGCTCCCATTGCCTCAATGGGTGCGAGGCGGACAAGGGCGCCTCCTACAGCGAGTACGCCGCGAGGCGCTCGCGGCGTACACGCACAGGTAGGGGGGACCCATGGGTCCCCCTGTGTGCGCTCGCACGGGTACGCGTGACAGGGGGTCCGACACGGACCCCCAAAGGTACGGCTCCGACAGCGAGTTCGAGTCGGACGGCGCGAGTCGGTCGGAGCGGTCGAGGTGCGCATCGTACTTACCCGGCCGGAAAACGTCTCCATTGCGCGGTGCGGACCGTGTCCGAGCGAGTCGGTCGGAGCGGTACGATCCGGGTACGAGTCGGTCGGAGCGGTCGGGTCGCCCGGACGAGTCGGTCGGCGACTCGCATCGTACTCGCTCGGCCGGACCCGCGTACGGTTCGGTCGGGAAACAGGGCTCCGAATCGGATCCGGTAAAGCCGAATCCTATTCGGAGCCCTACCGGCCGAGATCGGAATCGGCCCCTTATTGTCCAATTCTCAGTAATCTAATAAATGAAGAAATGGATTTCGTATGTTTATCCATTGAATGGGTTTCCATAGGGTATTTTGTGTCTCCATTTTTAACAGCTTGTTAGTGCTCCCTTCTTTGTTCTTTTGGATCACTGACAGAATTTCAAGTACCAGAATATCGAGTTACAAAAATATCGGGACATAAATATCGTTGTCAAAAATATCGACCTCCTATCTTCATAATGGTAAGTACAAAAATATCGAGAAAAAAATATTGTTGTTAAAAATATTGAAGTACAAAATATTGCTTTTTTATATGTATAAAAAATAATGTAAAATAAATTAAATAATACATTTAACTTAAAAAAAAATAGATTTATTTGTAAATTTTAACAATTATAAGTAATACATTTAATTTAAAAATAAATTAAACATACATGTATAAAATGTAATATATATATATATATATATATTTACTTAAAAATAATTAATAAATAATAATTTTAATTAATTATAAAATGTTACAAATATATTAAAATTATAAATAAATATATATATATATATATATAATGTAACATACAAATTATTTGAAAAAAATTATATAATAAATTAAAATATTAAAATATTTAATATTTTCTAAACCTACATTTTACACTACATTGAGTGCAACAGTAGGGAAAGTGTTGGATAGCATAAGGGAAACAATTACAATTCCCACTCCAGCGAGTGCAACAGTAGGAAAAGTGTTAGACAGCGGAGAGGAATAATTTACTATTCCCACTCCAATGAGTGCAACAGTAGGGAAAGTGTTGGATAGCGGAGGGGAAAAATTACTATTCCCACTCCAGCAAGTGCAACAGTAGGCAAAGTGTTGGATAGCGGAGGGATAAAAATTACTATTCCCACTCCAGCGAGTGCAACAGTAGGGAGAGTGTTGGATAGCGTAGGGGTAAAATTACTATTCCCACTCCAGTGAGTGCAACAGTAGGGAAAGTGTTGGATAGCGGAGGGGAATAATTTACTATTCCCACTCCAGCAAGTGCAACAGTAGGGAAAGTGTTGGATAGCGGAGGGATAAAAATTACTATTCCCACTCCAGCGAGTGCAACAGTAGGGAAAGTGTTGGATAGCGGAGGGGTAAAAATTACTATTCCCACTCCAGTGAGTGCAACAGTAGGGAAAGTGTTGGATAGCAAAGAGGAATAATTTACTATTCCCACTCCAATGAGTGCAACAGTAGGGAAAGTGTTGGATAACGGAGGGGATAAAATTACTATTCCCACTCCAGTGAGTGCAACAGTAGGGAAAGTGTTGGATAGCGGTGGAGAATAATTTATTATTCCCAACTCCAATGAGTGCAACAGTAGGGAAAATGTTGGATAGCGGAGGGGATAAAATTACTATTCCCACTCCTGTGAGTGCAACAGTAGGGAAAGTGTTGGATAGCGGTGGAGAATAATTTATTATTCCCAACTCCAATGAGTGCAACAGTAGGGAAAATGTTGGATAGCGGAGGGGATAAAATTACTATTCCCACTCCAACGAGTGCAACAGTAGGGAAAGTGTTGGATAGTGGAGGGGATAAAATTACTATTCCCACTCCAACAAATGCAACAGTAGGGAAAGTGCTGGATAGCGGAGGGGAATAATTTACTACTCCCACTCCAACAAGTGCAACAGTAGGGAAAGTGTTGGATAGCGTAGGGGTAAAAATTACTATTCCCACTCCAACGAGTGCAACAGTAGGGAAACTGTTGGATAGTGGAGGGGCAAAAATTACTATTCCCACTCCAGTGAGTGCAACAGTTGGGAAAGTGCTGGATAGTGTAGCGGTATAAATTACTATTCCCACTCCTGCGAATGCAGCAGTAGGGAAAGTGTTGGATAGCAGAGGGGTAAAAATTACTATTCCCACTAAGGAAAATTCAAATTTAAAAACAAACAAAATATCAACTACAATACAAAATATAATAAAAAACCCAAAAACAAAACATATATAAAAATATAAAAATTTACAAAATTATTATATATCATAATGTAGAAAAAATCTAAAATTTACATAAAAAGATAAAAAAATTTAATTTAACAAAAAATTAACAAACAAATACATATTTTGGTTTAGAAAGTAATTGTAATAAAAAAAAAAAAATATTACATAAATATAATATTTATTTTCCCACCCTATAACACCACACAATTTACAGCACACATTTACATTTTTTTTAAAAGTGTACCTCCACAATTAACACAATTAATTATCAATTAAACAATTATTAATAATTAAAAAACACATTTAAAAAGGTAAAAATTAATGTACTAACCAAATGTTACAGCTATAGAACCTAAATCCCCTAACAAAATAAAAATAAACAATTACCAAAAATATTTATCAATTAATAAATGAATATTAATGATCAAGTAATGATTAATTAATTTAAATTAAACTAAATTACTTTTCACCCTCTACCCCAATAAACACCAAAACACACACCTAAAAAATGTTACCCAATTTCCATAACTCATTTTACATTAATAAATTAATATCAATTAACAACAAATCATTAATTAATTTTAAAAAATGTACTTCCCACCATTTACCACTATAAACCCCACAACTCACACATCAAAATAATTACACAATTGCCTATTTAAATTTTAATGTATTAATTAGCATTAATTAACCAATAATTAATTAATTATAAATAAATTTCCTCCCACCATATTCCCCTATAAATGCCAACACCAATTTTTCAAAACTTGACACAATTAACATAATTAATTAACAATTAATTAATTAATTAATAACAATTAACAAACAAAATATAAATAATTATTATTAAATTAATTCACACAATTAACACTATAAAATACAATTAAATAAATATTATATTAAAAATATTAATAAATGTATTAAAATTAAATTACTTCCCACCCTACTCCCTATCAACCCACAATCTGCTCCTAAAAAAATAACACAATTAACATAATTACCAATTAATTAATAGTAATTAACAGCCAATTAATAAACAATTAATAATAAATTAATTCCCACAATTAACAATATAAAATATTAAATAAATAAATATTATTTAATAAGAAATATTAGGAGTGCCTAACATGCAGCCCGCCACCATGACAGCGCCCACTGCAAGTTCCTGCATGGTGTGGCATCATGCCACACCATCCAGGAATGGAGATGCAATTGCAGGGGGGCCCAACATGTCTCCCCTGCATGCCTCAGGTCCGACAGAGGGCCCCCCTTACTTGCCTTTCAGCCACCCTTTGCATGGCGGGTTTACTGCCATGAAAAGGGTGGTGAAAAGGTAATTTGTAATATGCTCGCAGCTTCACTGCCACCATATTCATCGATCCCAGCAGAATACTGCGGGAAGACTTGCATTGTGGCGGTGGTCAGACCACAACCACGAGTACAGCGGTTCTGAGAACTGCCATATTCATAATAAGGCCCTTACCACATTTTTAACACTAGGGGGCCAATTCCGATCTGGGTCGGAAAGGTCTCTGACCGATCCGGATCCGGATTGTTTTCCGACCGAGCCGGACCCTTGCAGTCCGACCGAACGAGTATGATGCGGCCGTATGCAGCCGGACTCGGTTCGGTCGGACTCCCATTGAAGTCAATGGGAGCCGGTCGTACGACGTGTACATGGGCTCCCATTGACTCAATGGGTACGTTGCACACAAGGGGGCCCCCTGTAGTGGGTACGCGTTGGTGCCATCCGCACCGTACACGCATGTATAGGGGGGACCCATGGGTCCCCCCTGTGTCCGACTCGTACGGCTACAGGTGAAGGGGGGTCCGACATGGACCCCTGAAGTCCGCGTCCGGGAGCTTTTTCGTGTCGGAGGCTCCGACTCCATCCGGCTGTCCGGATCGTGCATCGTACTGGCTCGGTCGTAAAACGTCTCCATTGCGCGCCACGAATCGAATGCGAACGAGTCGGACGGAGCGGGTCGGACCCGGAAACGAGTCGGTCGGCGATTTCGCGTTCACTCGCATCGTACTTGCTCGCTCGGACGACTGTACGAATCGGTCGGAAACACAGCCTCTGACTCGGATCCGGTAAAGCCGAATCCGATTCGGAGCCCAACCGACTGAGTTCGGAATCGACCCGTAGTAGTGCTCACAACTTCCCTTAATGGCAAAATACTCTGCCTGTTCTGACCTATTCTCATTGAATTTCTCCAACTTTTTGTTTTCTCATGAATATGAGTAAATCTTATTTAATCTGTAATTCATCTGCATGCATGGAGGGAGTAACAATTAGGGCCAGATGTACGACCCTATTTAGCGGTCGCAAACGGGTAATCGGCCCGTTTGCGACCGCTAAAAAGGTGTGTGGTATGTACAAACCCTATTTTGCGAGTCGGTAGCCTATTACCGACTCGCAAAATAGGATTTGCGAGTCGCTATTAGGAAGGGGCCTGTCAAGGGCATCCCTTCCTAATAGCGAATCACACTGGTATGTATGATTGTTTTGGGACCGCATTACAATTGCAGTTACCGCCTACTTCAAGTAGGTGGTAAGCCGGTTCCAAATGAGAAGGGGTCCCCAGGGGAAAACATGCTGCTTAAAAAAACTACTTTATTTAAAAAGCAGTAACAGAAATGGTGGTCTGCTGACCCCAGCAGGCCGCCATCTCTGTGAGGGCTGGCCATTCAAAATGGGTCGCAAATTGTGACCTGCCTCATGAATTATAATGAGGCACAGGTCATTTGCGACCCATTTAGGAATTGCAAACAGTTACTCAGACACTGTTGTACATTCCATTTTACGAGTCACAAATTATGAGTCGCAAAACATCGCAATTTGCCACTCACAAAATGGAATGGTCATACATACGGTCCTCAATCCCTTATTCAGTACCTTTAGTTCATCCTACTAAGGACTCCATCCGAAAGATGAGTGACTACATTCTCCATTTCCCTTCTCCTCTCAAGGTCGGTGCTCCTGTTCTCACCCCATTCTTCTCTACATTTCCTTCTCATTTAGCTACTTTTTTCACCTCTTTTTCTATGTTCCCTTCTCTGTTCTTAAAAGTTGTCTTTTGTTGTGCCATTCTCATTCGATTCAACTCTTCTAAGAAAACGGACATATCTTTTGCTTGTCTAAGGTTCACTGTTATCTGAAATACCAGAATCAGACCCAAAGACTACTGTTTTGAGTCATTCTTGGTTTCATGTTTCCTATGGAAAGTGCTATGAAATTTAAGTACATATGAGTAGATCCTTCCTGTTCTGTATTCCCTTTCGTCTAACAGAAATTTTGATCTCCAGCAGGCCTGCCTTTATAATAAAAAGCTGCCCTTTTAAGGTAATTATACATCTAGTATAGGTGGGGTATATTGTGTTTTAGGGTTCTGGAACAACTTGGGATGTAATGTGAAATAAGGGTGTCACTTAAAGTATTTCCATATACCTGAATTTCTAATTTAATGCACAGTATTTAGTAGTGTGTGTACAATAAAAGTATTTTTCCTTTTTAAAAGTAAAAGGTCTGGGTGGACAATAATTTAGTGAGTTGTTGTGTACTATAGCAAACCGGGATTACTAGCCCAAACCACCTCCTTTGGGCAGGCCTTGGAATTCTCTACTTCACTACCTTGAGAGACTCAAGTGCTACAATGGGGTTCTTGGTTCCCATTAAAAAGACAATTGCATATTTGTTACTTGTGAACAACACATTTCCTTTGTAACTAATAACAACATTTCTTACAGCCACAAACCCACCACAGATATTTCCCACCTCACAGTGATCTCTTTGTCAATGATTGTTTAAAAGCTAAATGTTGGCTTAAAAAAGCTATGTGGACAAAGAGCAGTAGCTCATTCTTTTTCTGAGATTTTAATTCTGAAACTGTTTTACTGAGTTTGTATCACTATGAAAGCAGATGGAAAATTTCAAACCTGAGGCATCAAAGAAGGAATTCACATATAAAGATGATGGGGCATATTAGCAAGACCCACGTTAAAATTATCGCCGTTTTAGCGGCAGGAAACTGCCGCTAAAACGGCGATAATGGGCTTAGCTAACATGCGTTATAGAATTCCAATAGAAGCCCATGTTAGATGTGCAGGACATCTAACATGGGCTTCTATTGGAATTCCATAACGCATATTAGCAAGCCCATTATCGCCGCTTTAGCGGCAGTTTCCTGCCGCTAAAACGGCCATAATTTTAACGTGGGTCGTGCTAATATGCCCCGATATTTTTTCCAAGCGTCCCTTACTCTCCTTTTAACAGAAGGAATCAAATATGTTAAAATTAAATGGGAGGATACTGGGTTTCACTAGCTGCCGATTATGATGAAGATATGAGTTGATCAAATAATGAAGATGTTGAGACCGCAGGTGAATAGTGCATCAATGGCAGAGTTAAGTGTGTAGTTGCAGATGTTGAAGCATTTTGTAGAGTCACTCAGAATGTGTCTGAAAATGGTGATATGGTCAGTTGGTTGCTTTGTACTTTTTACCACAGGTAAGAACACCGATGTAGAATCATACACAGCAACTTTGATAAAAGGCAATTACATTGCACTGCAGAATGCCTGATACACTCTGATCAGTTGAATTACTTCAAGAAGTTGACTTGTGGTGTGACTAAGTCTGCAAACGTTGCTAAATTTCAGATATAGACAAAGCTGTCTATAGGTTGAATATTCTGCCACAGAGATTAAGTGTACCTGTTTCTCAGGTAAAATTTCAATGATTTAATTAATCAAATTTCTTATTTATCATGCTTAGTTCAGACATGAGATTCTTTCAAACATTTCTGTTGGGGGAGCATATGATATACTACCACAACATTTTATTGGTTTTTGAACAGTTAACTCATTCATAAAACCCAGGTTCAATCCACAACAGGATATATTTGTTCGAATTATGTAGGAACGATTTCTTTGAAGCAAGTGAAAAAAAGAAATGAAAGACACAGGTGCTGTGAGGAGTTTAGAAGCTAGGCCAGTCTTGAAAGGATTACAAAAACTGTATTCAGTGATAAAGTCACAAAGAAGTAGTGTCCCAGTGGATTCGTGCATGCAGATAGATGTACTAATGGAAGCAGGATTGTCTTTTGCGAAATTCTAGATGTGATATAGGAAATTGTTACGTGTGTTTCAATTGACAGAAGATTGTATGATGCTTATTTCTTGAAGATTGTTATCTGCTTTGATGACAGACTATAAGGGGGAATGATTAACCGCTAAAACAAGGGGGCCCCTGAAAAGGATAACAGACAGGTCGGACAGGGGTATAAGAACCAATAACAGTCAAAAAACCCAACCTGTCTTGCAATAATATAGAAATTGTCCGTCAGGATCACAGTAAAGTAATAATCTCGCTAAACTAACGACAACCCAGTTCCCTGAACAAACTAGAGGAAATTAATTAGTCAAAAAATATAAATCTTTTTTTATTTATATAATAGTCTTTGATATTCACAGTATTTATATCAAGGTTAGAACCAAAATGACATAAGACATAATTTTATAAATGCAGAAATAAAACAAATAAGTCAGGTCCCACATTCACACACTACAGACATTCACAAATGCACACATACTCAAACAATCTCACCACTCAAAAGCAATTTGTCACATAAAAAGATAATCCAAAATACAACATATTCAAAACCATATCTATCGTGCGTCCTCTCCTTGAAAGGTAGTAACAAATTCTGGGGGCACGAAGTTGTCCAGCGCCAACGCGCGTTTCGGTGTCTTAACCCAATGCGGGTCACACCTTCATCAGGGCGAGCAAATCAAAAAGTGGGACCCAACAACAGAACCACCTTGATGTAGAGTGTCTAGGTAAATAGCCTTGGAAAATAGCCTTGAGTAGAAAAGATTAGGTTGAGACCAGCTCAATCCGAAAAATCCGTATGGAAAACGGCATACCATAAACATAAAGACTTCTTAAACTCCGAACGCGCGTTTCGGTGTCTTAACCCAATGCGGGTCACACCTTCATCAGGGCGAGCAAATCAAAAAGTGGGACCCAACAACAGAACCACCTACAACAATAAGAAAGTGATATAAAGCAATCATAATCAAAACTACAAATTTGCAAATTCATATATACATTTCAGGGTAGATGATAAGTTTAAGGATAAATATATATATGGGGAGATAAAAAATTAGCAGCGAGAAAAACATAAACAATCATTCATATAAAAATGATGATCAGATTTAAATATCGTTTAATGAAATATGGGAGCGTGCGCAACAAGCAATACCAGAAAGTACCCAAAAAGTTGAAAAATAAAAGTTTCACCCAGAGAAAGAAAAAGAAAAAGAAAGAGAAAGAGAAAAATGCACCCAAATTCGCCGTGAGAATCAGAAAAACAATATATTAAGTGACATAGATAAACCCAATCATGAATCTATATATACATCTATACCGTCATCTACCTTGATGTAGAGTGTCTAGGTAAATAGCCTTGGAAAATAGCCTTGAGTAGAAAAGATTAGGTTGAGACCAGCTCAATCCGAAAAATCTATAAAGACACAAAAACCTTAATGGTCAATCATTGCACATAAATTCAAAAGAAAATCTTATTGAATTATTCAAAAGTAGAGAAAAGTCAGAATTGGATTGGAGGTCCCGAGAGCGAACATCCATCCGCAAAAGTCTTACCCGTATGGAAAACGGCATACCATAAACATAAAGACTTCTTAAACTCCGAAATCGGAGTCAGTTTTAGTATTGCGTGGCAAAAATGATCCGAATTCCAAGAGTGGGGGCGTTCATACGCGCATAAATAGTCAGATGTTCCTCATCTAAAGAATAAATGAAAACTCAGTAAGCAAAAAAGGGGTCAAATATCTGAGTGAACACAGGAGGAAAATATATCCAAGAGTTCAAACTGATCCAACACGAGGATTCAAATCACTTAAGCTCACAACAGTCAGAAAATTGGACGCTAGGGTAAAACAGAGTCCGCATTCATAAACGGAAAAAATTCCGTGACATGGCGTCTCAGATAGAAAAAATAGGGAACAAAACAGCATGGTTGGCCACTCAAGGCAAAAAAGGCTAATAAGGGGTGGCCAAATATCCCTATATGCCAGCAGGTTAATGGGGGCCACCAAACAGTTACCGCAAGAATGTACATGGGTTGATATAAACATCCAACCATATAAGATAGAGGATGAAAAACATACAGGGGGAACTATCTGCATGCCAAAAAACACCTAAAAGTGCACTTAGTTAGAAACGCCACTCAAAACATTGAAAATCTAATGTTTTTTTTTTGTTTTTTTTTATATACAAAGTGGCCGAGAGTCCCTACCTATCTATAGGATCGGGAGGACTGCTAAACAAGAGCACGAAACTGTGTAAAATTTAGAAAATTGGCATTAAATCTTATAGGATAAAGAGTAGAAAACGGGCATAAAGAACTGCTAGAAAATAAAATAAACGCCTAATGATGCACAGAGCTTAAAAAGCATCACAATACGGCATTCGAGCATGTCGATAACAGTCAGTGAGGCCGCGGATGAATAATCACGTTAGTGAAACAAACTCTAAATGCCTGGTAATGCACAAAGCTTAAAGAACACCACAATACGGCATTCAGGCATGTCGATAACAGTCTGCATGGCCGCGGATAAATAATCACATAAATGTAGCAGGTTCTTGAAGGGAAAAAGAAAAAGATAAAGATATAGAAACTTACCACATAGTATAAATGGCGAATTTCAGTGCACGGCGTCCTCCAACGTCTGGCAGGGCAGAAAGCTCCCGAAGACTGGCTTTAGAAATAAAAAAATAAAAAAATAAAAAATAATAAGGGGGAATGATGGCTGATTCGTTTAGGAGCTGCTATGACACTTTTTTTAATCTTGAGTGTTTGTAAATCCCAATTTAACTATGGTAACGCACACATTTGAGCTTGCCCCTCTACTAAAGAATGCAAGTCTTCTTTTAAAAGATTGAAAGTGGAGGATGAGATTGTGGCAATTGTATAAATGTGCTTAGTAAGAGTATGAAAGGCACTGTCAATAGCTTTGAAAGTGGTTTGCATTGCTTCTTTATCAGTTTTCTAATTCTTATGCAGCTTCTCTTTCAGAGTATGCCTTTTTTTTCTGGCTGTGTAAATTATGGTAGACACAAATCTGTTGATATTTACTGGATGGTGTCCTAAAAGAAAATCACTGAAGTTCATATCTTCCCTGAGTTTTTGCTTCTGTTTCATTACAGCATTCAACCTAGATTGGGATTGCCATCTTTGGCTTAACTTCTTTACACTAAAAGTAGTTATAGTTCTGGGAGGATATGTCTTATACTTATGGTCTGGGCTACATGCTAATGGATCAGTAGCTTTAGACAGAAACCTATACATCCATACACTAGTGGCTGTTGCCCATAAGACTACACCATCTTAACCAAACAATGTTAAATTGTGTGTTCCATTCTGCACCATTTCATTTAAATCAGTGTTTTTTTTCCAACCCCATTCTTTAAAGTGTGTCAAATTAATCTTCACAACTGACTATGTTTTTAGATCTCTAAGAGATGCTCATGCTAGCTGTCTGCTGCACGGTCTTATTTAGAATATCATTTTTATAAGAATCATGCATGCTCTGAACAAGGTATCAATATCCTTAATTAGTCTAAATTCAGTTCTTCAAACAGTTCTCTTATTAACATTTTCCTTCCAATATGCATAACCTAGTCAGCAAACTGTGGTAAATAGAAAGATCTGTGGTTAGTAATCAAAATCTTTTTCACTTCAATTCAAAGATACTTTATTTTGGTCAAAGACCATAAAAGTAGCAAGCTAAAACATTACATTATTAATTTGATTTATAAAACAGTAGCATAATCACAGAGACTGCAACAGTCTAAAAACACACTCATAAAATATATACAATAAAATCAATGGGAAAATCAATACAATAAAATCAATAGTAAGACACTATAAAACCAATACGAGAACCACCCGGGGAAAAAGGTGCAATACCAATGATGTGCTTATTGGAAACGCCATGGCAATCTAACACATATAGCTACATTTTAGTTACTTAAGCATATTTTGGCTTGTGCCTGAAAGGTAGAGACAGAACAAGCACTAACAGTAATATCACAAAGAGTATTAAAAACATTCAGGTAAAATATTCATAAACAAAACAGATTCCAAGTACAGGCACTGAATAGACCCATTATTCAGTAGCATAAATCATTTTCTACAGACAAGATGAAAAATATATTTGCTAGAACATTGAAGCTATTAAAGATCATGGGTGGCCGGTTATAAACATGGCAATTGCTCTAATCCTCCACATTGTTTTTGAAAAACAGGATACAGCAATGATTAGACACTGGCTAATTTCGGACCTTAGGATACAAAGGGCGTTTTTTGTGTTCTCTAATGCCTAGGAGCCGACAGGCTGGGATAATCCACTTTTTCCTGCTTATTTAATAAGCTTGACAAAAGAACAATGCATGTTCTACTGTTTCCCTATCCGTTCCACAGGTAGGGCAGGTGCATCCATTTGTGCCCTACTTACTGGCCCATTTGCCAGTAAAGGAGGCAATTGGCAGGGTTCCGTATATAAACTGCAGATACACTTTCCGGGCCAACGGGGGCTCTATTTTGTCAATTTTTCCCCCAAAATTTTTCAAAATTTGGAGAAAGCAATCAGTCAGAAACAATAGGGAAAGGCTACCAGCAGTTGATCCTGTTTTTGGTTGAAATATCTTCTTTTACCAAAGTTTTACTGATTGTTGGTGCAACCTCCGGCTCCTCTTACAGTTCTCCGCACCCTATCTTGGTCAGAGTATCTTTTACATATCTAATCCAAGAGATACTTCCCGATCCCAAGATTCCTAGCACTTCTTTAAGGCTGGCTCGATAAGAAAATAGCTTGGGAGTGGACCAGATCCATCTTCAATAAGGGAAACGGTCAAAACAATGCAGGATCAGCCACGCGTGTCCGACCAACGCAAGCGTAACCATGCTTGCCTTAATGACGCATATGCCTTAAGAACGCATATGCGTGGTTATGGCAATGCGTGGTCTAGTTGCCAAGTGGATGGGCAGAAGAGGAAGAAATGAAGAGGAAAGACGATCGGTAATCGAGAGAGGAAGTGGTGAGGTAAGTTGGGCTGGGGCCAGGTCTTGGGTGGGTAGTTTTTCAGGGTGGGGTAGGTTCTAGGACTCAGGAGGGGGTCGGGTTGTTTGTAGGGCAGGGATCAGTTTTGGGGCTCAGGGCATGGGGAGTGGTGGTTGGGGTAGTTAGCAGCTGTAGGGGACAGTTTTTAGGGCTCTGGGGGGGCTGGGATCGGGGTAGTTTTTAGGTTCGGGCAGTTTTTAGGGCTATGGGTGGGCGGGGGAAAGGGGAAGATTACAGGGCAGGGGCAGTTTTAGGCCTCAGGGCGGGAGGGGCTGGGTCGGGGTAGTTCAGGGATCTAGGGGCCAATATTTAGGGCTCAGGGTGGGGGCTGGGGTTGAGGTAGTTTTTGGGGCGGGGTTAATTTTTAGTGCTCAGGGCAGGGGTAAAGGGACATTTTAGAGGGCAGGGGGCAGTTTTAAACCTCAGGGGGGGCAGGTTCGGGGTAGTTTAGGGATGTAGAGGACAGTTTTTAGGGCTCAGGGCGGGTGTCATGGTAGTATTTGGGAGCGGGTTTCATTTTTAGGGCTCAGGACAGAGGGAAAAGGGACAGTTTACAGGGCAGGGGCAGAGGTACGATCGTTAGCATGCATGTCCCTTTACCCATCATGTCTTTACCACGAAATTGCATGGGAAAGGCATGCGTGGTAAAGGCGTGCATGGTAAAGATGCGTTATGGTAGAGACCGCGTGGTACAGGCATACGTTGTACCATCATACTACCCTCCAATAAAGTATGGACCTAATCCCCACCCCCTCTGCAATAGGCCTCAGTACCACATCAAATCGGTGTGGTAGTAGTGGTGTACTACTAGGGAGACCCAGTAATTGACACAAGAAACAGTTTTTGGTAACTTGTAATTTAAACAAGTTTTGTGTCCCCTGAGTTCAACCGCATACATGGCGGCTCCCAGAGCTTGCATTTTATATATATGGATTGCGGGTGAGTTTGGACAGAAATGCGAACTTTGTTGTGCTCTTAATAGCGCTCCACTATGTTGCATAGGTTTAAGTCTCCATCTTTCAGTATGGCAACTGCAATCTAAACCATCAGTGAGGGTCAGCCCTAGGCATTCAAAGACCTTAACACACTCTAGGTGGGCACCAAAAAGGTTGGGGTTTGCTTGTGTAGAGAGGCCGGGATTTTAGAGCATAGATTTTGTTTTATCACATTAATTTTGAGACCCCTCTGGCCACAGAATCTCTCAAAGTAGTATAAGATTTTCTGTAGACCTGTAGGGGATTTAGATATTAAAAGAGTATAATTTGCAAACATTAAGGCTGGAGGCTTGATGTTGGCCAACCTAGGTACATCTCCGTCACAATCATCCAAAAAAGAGATCAAATGATTCACATACAATGAAAAAAGAGTGGGGGCAAGGATAAAGCCTTGCCTAACCCCACGATCCACAGGGAATGGGTCTGTCCATTCACCTGAAATTCCAAATCATACTTGTCCAAAGTTATCAGAGTGTAATCTACTTAAAATAGTCAGAAGATCAGCAGGGACACCCAAATTGGCCAAAACCTGCCACAATTCCGGTCGAGGTACCTAATCAAATACTGAACGTATATCAACAAATGCAATGTAGAGACTGCCACCTCCTAAAACCACTGTTTTCCATAAAATTAGTTGGAAATTAAAGATTTGGTCCACTCTGCTAATACCCTTCCTAAGCCCAGTTTGCAGGGGTGTTAAAATGTTTTGCTTTTCCATCCAAACATGGAGCCGGTCAAGGAGAATGGTACAGAATAATTTTCATGAACAGTCAATAAGACTGATAGGTCTGTAGTTACAGGGGTCTGCTAGAGATCCCTTTTTATGAATAGGGATAATTTCAGCCCCTGCCCATGTGGGGGGTATGGGTGCTCCATTCAGAAAGTAATTGAAAATAGCAGAAAATATGACCCCCATACATCTGATTAGCTCCCTAGGAACTTTATCTAATCTGGGAGCTTTATTCGAACCTATCTTAGCGATAGCTGATTTTACACCCTTTATAGAGGTTGGGTCAGATTTCTTGCTGTTTGGGTGGCTGCCCCCTCCTACCATAGGTTTATCACCCATCAACATTTGCTAGGGTTGAGTAACATCTCCTTTCAGAGAGTATAAAGAGTAACAATTTGCCACCCAGCCTACTGCTGGAACATTGGACATTGTAATACAGGCACCCACCCTACTTCCCATCAAGACCAAATTCCCAAAACCACGTTGGTCCCTATTCTTCACTGAGGTCAGCATGTTATCCCAGTGCTCTTATTCTCATTCTCTTTTAGTGGTTCTGATGTTTTTTTATACAAATCCCTCTGAACTTTAATTTCCCCTTTGTCCTGACCTTTAATTTCAGAGAATAGGGCAGATATAAAATTCTTGCATGCTCTATTATACCATGACTGTGATGGGATTTTTCTATGAGGCTTCTTAGATTCCACAAAAAAGTAGTCCTTGAGATCGTCAAACAACGTATTGTGGATTGTACAGATGGAATTCAAGTCCACCTCACTACAATGGTCCCTCCCCATATTAAGGTGGTCCCCTAGACAACAGCTGTTAGGGAATAAATGCTTCCCAACTGCTCCTCCAAGTCCTTCATACTAGCCCACTTCACTCTGCATGTATTACTAGTCACACGTACCTTGTGAACTAATGGATCCCCAGAACAGGCCTTCAGGACCAGGGCAGAGAGGTCGAGCTCAAAGATTAGAGCGTTGAGGTCACTGTCATGGTGAGGAACAACAGATGAATCAGCGAACGATTGCCAAGCCCTGACATGCACTAGGATGTAGTCAATAAGGCTAGTGTGGGGCATATGATTAAAAGTGTGTTTCCCCTCACTATTGGACCTTGTTTTTCAATTCACAGCTCGAAGACTCATTTTCATAGTAAGGGCAATAATTTGTAATGCCAGAGGCAACCATTTCTTAATCGGAATCATTGAAAACCTAGGGATGCACCATATGCTGTCTTCTTCAAAAGTAAGTGTCACAACATCATCATCTAAAGGTTTGAACTGGCAATAGAAATCGACGCCCACAACCTTGAGTACATCCCATGGGACAGCTATTTTTTTGGGGGGGGGAGTTTTATACAACGCAAACTAGCCCCGATGGTTTCAGACCGCTTTACATGAGCACCAGTTGTGTTACAGATGGACACATTCATTTTTTTGTTAGGCACAGGGAGATTAAGTGATTTGCCCAGAATCACTGGATGTTGAGTGTCCCTGCCGAGACTTGAACCCAGTTTCGCAGCTTCGAGATCAACCGCCCTAGCCGTTTGGCCACATCCTCTCCCCTATCATATGAGAAATTAACAATTCAGTAATAGACAACTCGTGTGATAAACCACCTGACCTTAAATATACATTATAAAAATACACTGTTTTAGCCAAGGTTTGAGGAGCGAAAAGTGGGCCTGTTTTCTCAGGTTGGTGTAGTTTATTGCCAGTTGTGGCCAGTTCCTCCAGGTGCAAGGTATGAAACTCTGCCCTCTGCTTAGCTGGAAGAGGGTCATTGCCTTCGATGGTGTCACAGGACTTCTAAAAGTTTGTTGAGTCTGATAGATATTTGTGTGACAATAATAGGCAGAAACTTGAGCTGGAAACCCACATTTAAATGTTGGTCATAACGGTGTTTTCCATCTCAGACTTCTCATTAACTGCGTGCATTTCCTACCACAAAATTACTTCAAAACTGATTTGCAACAACTTGCCTTTTCCCACCTTGACTATGGACGTGCTCTTCTTATTGGAGATCTGACCCCAGTGAGTGGATTATTGTTCTTCAGCCAGCCAAGAGAGAGAAGAGCATAAAACACTAAAAGAAGAAGCAAGAGAAATATATGAAAACAAGGACAAATGAAGAATGCTTTATGCCAAAGAACTGGCAAGAGAGCGATAAAGTAGAAGGAAGTGTAGTAAAGTGGAAGAAAGAGACATGATTTAGAATCAAAGCAAGGTATCCACGGTATGTGTCACGTCCAGCGTCTGGCAGTGTCAGTGTAAGACTGCTAAGAAAACTTTCGGCTTTTCATCCTTTTTTTTACTAATCATGCAAAGATTGCCTGTTCTACTTGCAATACTGACAAGTGGCTTTTGTGGAAAGAAACATTTGATAATTGAATTTCTAGTAAACACTCTAATACCAAAAGGTGTGCTAGAACTGAGATTAAAAACAGACCGAGAACTGACATAACCAAGACAAGTTTAACAGGGCAAAGAAATCTGTACAGCAACTGCTAAACGTCACTGACAGCTATTTTAAGTTGATTTTTCCAAAAAGAGCGAATGCTTTGAGACATTTCAAGGAATCCATATATCATTAAAAAACAACCGTGAATTGATGATGATATATTCCTGGACCTATTCCTACTACATTACACTAGCAATTACTGTGTTGACATTGCTCTCAAAAGATCGTAGGGCCTAAGTAATAGTTTGGCGGACATGTTACTCTAGCACATGGGTACTCACAAACTTTCTATCGGGGGACAAATTTACAGTGTGGTTTGTGGTCGAGGGCTGCACCGGTGGGGCGGGGTCAGTGGGGGAGGGGCGGGGCCAGAGCAAAAAAACAAACTATGACCATGAGGTTGAACACAGGCCCCTGCAGCGGACGCCTTCGTCCACTGAGCCACCAGACCCGGCATACACACATCTCTCTCTATCTCTCTCTCTCTCTCTCTCTCTCTCTCTCTCTCTCTCTCTCTCTCTCCCTCCCTCTCTCTCTCCCTCCCTCTCTCTATCTCTCTCTCCCTCCCTCTCTCTCTCTTTCCCTCCCTCTCTCTCTCTCCGTCTCCCTCCCTCTCCCTCTCTCTCTCCCTCCCTCTGTCTCCCTCTGTTTCCATCCCTCTGTCTCCCTCTGTCTGTTTCCCTCCCTCCCTCTGTCTCCCTCTATCTGTCTCCCTCCATCTGTCTGTCGCCCTCCTCCCTCTGTCTGTCTCCCTCTGTCTGTCGCCCTCCTCCCTCTATCTGTCTCCCTCCCTCTGTCTGTCCCCCTCCTCCCTCTGTCTGTCGCCCTCCTCCCTCTGTCTGTCTCCCTGTCTGTCGCCCTCCTCCCTCTGTCTGTCTCCCTCTGTCTGTCGCCCTCCTCCCTCCCTGTCTCCCTCTCTCTCTGTCTCCCTCCCTCTGTCTCCTTCCCTCTGTCTCCCTCCCTCCCTCTGTCTCCCTCCCTCTGTCTCCCTCCCTCTGTCTCCCTCTGTCCGTCTCCCTCCCTCTGTCTCCCTCTGTCTGTCTCCCTCTCTGTCTCCCTCTGTCTGTCTCCCTGTGTCTCCCTCTGTCTGTCTCCCTCTCCCTCCCTCTGTCTCCCCCTGACTCCCTCCCTCTGTCTCCCTCTGCCTCCCTCTGTCTCCCTCTGCCTCCCTCTGTCTCCCTCTGCCTCCCTCTGTCTCCCTCCCTCTGTTTCCCTCTCTCTCTGTCTCCCTCTGACTCCCTCCCTCTCCCTGTCTCCCCCTGACTCCCTCCCTCTGTCTCCCTCCCTCTGTCTCCATCTCCCTCCCTCTGTCTCCCTCTCCCTTCCTCTGACTCCCTCCCTCTCCCTCCCTCTGTCTCCCCCTGACTCCCTCCCTTGGTCTCCCTCTGTCTCCCTCCCTCTGTCTCCCGCTCTCTCCCTCCCTCTGTCTCCCTCTGCCTCCCTCCCTCTGTCTCCCTCTGCCTCCCTCTGTCTCCCTCTCTCTCTCTCCCTCCCTCTGTCTCCCTCTCTCTCTCCCTCCCTCTGTCTCCCTCCCTCTCTCTGTCTCCCTCTCTCTCTCTGTCTCCCTCCCTCCCTCTCTCTGTCTCCCTCCCTCTCTCTGTCTCCCTCTCTCTGTCTCCCTCCCTCTGTCTCCCTCCCTCCGTCTCCCTCCCTCTGTCTCCCTCCCTCCGTCTCCCTCCGTCCGTCTCCCTCTGTCCGTCTCCCTCCCTCTCTGTCTGTCTCCCTATGTCTCCCTCCCTCTGTCTCCCTCTGTCTGTCTCCCTCTGTCTGTCTCCCTCTCTCTCCCTCTGTCTGTCTTCCGCTGTCTGTCTCCCTCTGTCTGTCTCCCTCTGTCTGTCTCCCTCTCCCTCCCTCTGTCTCCCCCTGACTCCCTCCCTCTGTCTCCCTCTGCCTCCCTCTGTCTACCTCCCTCTGTTTCCCTCTCTCTCTGTCTCCCTCTGACTCCCTCCCTCTCCCTCCCTCTGTCTCCCCCTGACTCCCTCCCTCTGTCTCCCTCCTTCTGTCTCCCTCTCCCTCTGCCTCCCTCTGTCTCCCTCTCCCTCTGTCTGTCTCCCTCTGTCTGTCTCCCTCTCCTCCTCTGTCTCCCCTGACTCCCTCCCTCTGTCTCCCTCTGCCTCCCTCTGTCTACCTCCCTCTGTTTCCCTCTCTCTCTGTCTCCCTCTGACTCCCTCCCTCTCCCTCCCTCTGTCTCCCCCTGACTCCCTCCCTCTGTTTCCCTCTCTGTCTCCCTCCCTCTCAGTCTCCCTCTCTCTCTGTCTCCCTCCGTCTGTCTCCCTCCGTCTGTCTCCCTCTCTCTCCCTCTCTCTGTCTCCCTCTCTCTGTCTCCTTCTCTGTCTCCCTCTCTGTCTCCCTCCCTCTGTCTCTATCCCTCTGTCTCCCTCTGTCTGTCTCCTTCTCTCTCCATCTGTCTCCCCCTGACTCCCTCCCTCTGTCTCCCTCTGCCTCCCTCTGTCTCCCTCCCTCCCTCTCCCTCCCTCTCCCTCCCTCTGTCTCCCTCTGCCTCCCTCTGTCTCCCTCCCTCTGTCCGTCTCCCTCTGTCCATCTCCCTCCCTCTATCTCCCTCTGTCTGTCTCCCTCTGTCTCCCTCCCTCTATCTCCCTCTGTCTGTCTCCCTCCCTCTATCTCCCTCTGTCTGTCTCCCTCCCTCTGTCTCCCTCTGTCTGTCTCCCTCTGTCTGTCTCCCTCTGTCTGTCTCCCTCTGTCTGTCTCCCTCCCTCTATCTCCCTCCCTCTATCTCCCTCTGTCTGTCTCCCTCTGTCTCCCTCTGTCTGTCTCCCTCCCTCTATCTCCCTCTGTCTGTCTCCCTCCCTCTATCTCCCTCTGTCTGTCTCCCTCCCTCTATCTCCCTCTGTCTGTCTCCCTCTGTCTGTCTCCCTCTGTCTGTCTCCCTCTCCCTCCCTCTGTCTCCCCCTGACTCCCTCCCTCTGTCTCCCTCTGCCTCCCTCTGTCTCCCTCCCTCTGTTTCCCTCTCTCTCTGTCTCCCTCTGACTCCCTCTCTCTCCCTCCCTCTGTCTCCCCCTGACTCCCTCCCTCTGTCTCCCTCTGTCTCCCTCCCTCTGTCTCCCTCTGCCTCCCTCTGCCTTCCTCTGTCTCCCTCTGACCCTCTCTCCCTCTGTTTCCCTCTCTGTCTCCCTCTGTCTGTCTGTCTCCCTCCCTCTATCTCCCTCTGTCTCCCTCCCTCTGTCTCCCTCCCTCTGTCTCCCGCCCTCTGTCTCCCTCCCTCCGTCTCCCTCTGTCCGTCTCCCTCCCTCTGTCTCCCTCTGTCTGTCTCCCGCTCTGTCTCCCTCTGTCTGTCTCCCTCTGTCTCCCTCTGTCTGTCTCCCTCTGTCTGTCTCCCTCTCCCTCCCTCTGTCTCCACCTGACTCCCTCCCTCTGTCTCCCTCTGCCTCCCTCTGTCTCCCTCTGCCTCCCTCTGTCTCCCTCTGCCTCCCTCTGTCTCCCTCTGCCTCCCTCTGTCTCCCTCTGCCTCCCTCTGTCTCCCTCCCTCTGTTTCCCTCTCTCTCTGTCTCCCTCTGACTCCCTCCCTCTCCCTGTCTCCCCCTGACTCCCTCCCTCTGTCTCCCTCCCTCTGTCTCCATCTCCCTCCCTCTGTCTCCCTCTCCCTCCCTCTGTCTCCCTCTCTCACTGTCTCCCTCTGACTCCCTCCCTCTCCCTCCCTCGGTCTCACCCTGACTCCCTCCCTTGGTCTCCCTCTGTCTCCCTCCCTCTAACTCCCTCCCTCTGTCTCCCTCCCTCTGTCTCCCTCTGTCTCCCTCCCTCTGTCTCCCTCTGTCTCCCTCCCTCTGTCTCCCTCTGCCTCCCTCTGTCTCCCTCTTTCTCTCCCTCCCTCTGTCTTCCTCTCTCTCTACCTCCCTCTGTCTCCCTCCCTCTATCTCCCTCCCTCTGTCTCCCTCCCTCTCTCTGTCTCCCTCTCTCTGTCTCCCTCCCTCTCTCTGTCTCCCTCCCTCTCTCTGTCTCCCTCTCTCTGTCTCCCTCCCTCCATCTCCCTCCCTCCGTCTCCCTCCCTCCGTCTCCCTCCGTCCGTCTCCCTCTGTCTGTCTCCCTCCCTCTCTGTCTGTCTCCCTCTGTCTCCCTCCCTCTGTCTCCCTCTGTCTGTCTCCCTCTGTCTGTCTCCCTCTGTCTGTCTCCCTCTCTCCCCCTCTGTCTGTCTCCCGCTGTCTGTCTCCCTCTGTCTGTCTCCCTCTGTCTGTCTCCCTCTCCCTCCCTCTGTCTCCCCCTGACTCCCTCCCTCTGTCTCCCTCTGCCTCC
Source organism: Calotriton arnoldi (assembly GCA_963921515.1). Taxonomy (NCBI): domain Eukaryota; kingdom Metazoa; phylum Chordata; class Amphibia; order Caudata; family Salamandridae; genus Calotriton; species Calotriton arnoldi. The sequence continues at coordinate 882,989 of CAWUFW010006632.1, forward strand.
CTCTGTCTCCCTCCCTCTGTTTCCCTCTCTCTCTGTCTCCCTCTGACTCCCTCCCTCTCCCTCCCTCTGTCTCCCCCTGACTCCCTCCCTCTGTCTCCCTCTGTCTCCCTCCCTCTGTCTCCCTCTCCCTCTGCCTCCCTCTGTTTCCCTCTCTGTCTCCCTCCCTCTCAGTCTCCCTCTCTCTCTGTCTCCCTCCGTCTGTCTCCCTCCGTCTGTCTCCCTCTCTCTCCCTCTCTCTGTCTCCCTCTCTCTGTCTCCCTCTCTCTGTCTCCCTCTCTGTCTCCCTCTCTGTCTCCCTCCCTCTGTCTCCCTCCCTCTGTCTCCCTCTGTCTGTCTCCTTCTCTCTCCCTCTGTCTCCCCCTTACTCCCTCCCTCTGTCTCCCTCTGTCTCCCTCTGTCTCCCTCCCTCCCTCTCCCTCCCTCTCCCTCCCTCTGTCTTCCTCTGCCTCCCTCTGTCTCCCTCCCTCTGTCCATCTCCCTCTGTCCGTCTCCCTCCCTCTATCTCCCTCTGTCTGTCTCCCTCTGTCTCCCTCCCTCTATCTCCCTCTGTCTGTCTCCCTCCCTCTATCTCCCTCTGTCTGTCTCCCTCCCTCTGTCTCCCTCTGTCTGTCTCCCTCTGTCTGTCTCCCTCTGTCCATCTCCCTCCCTCTATCTCCCTCCCTCTATCTCCCTCTGTCTGTCTCCCTCTATCTCCCTCTGTCTGTCTCCCTCCCTCTATCTCCCTCTGTCTGTCTCCCTCCCTCTATCTCCCTCTGTCTGTCTCCCACCCTCTATCTCCCTCTGTCTGTCTCCTTCTGTCGGTCTCCCTCTGTCTGTCTCCCTCTCCCTCCCTCTGTCTCCCCCTGACTCCCTCCCTCTGTCTCCCTCTGCCTCCCTCTGTCTCCCTCCCTCTGGTTCCCTCTCTCTCTGTCTCCCTCTGACTCCCTCCCTCTCCCTCCCTCTGTCTCCCCTGACTCCCTCCCTCTGTCTCCCTCTGTCTCCCTCCCCCTGTCTCCCTCTCCCTCCCTCTGTCTCCCTCTCTCCCTCTCTCCCTCTGTTTCCCTCTCTGTCTCCCTCCCTCTATCTCCCTCTGTCTGTCTCCCTCTCTCTGCCTCCCTCTCTGTCTCCCTCTCTCTGTCTCCCTCTCTGTCTACCTCTGTCTCCCTCCCTCTGTCTCTCTCCCTCTGTCTACCTCCCTCTGTCTCCCTCTGTCTGTCTCCTTCTCCCTCCCTCTGTCTCCCCCTGTCTCCCCCTGACTCCCTCCCTCTGTCTCCCTCTGCCTCCCTCTTTCTCCCTCCCTCTCCCTCCCTCTGTCTCCCTCTGTCTCCCTCTGCCTCCCTCTGTCTCCCTCCCTCTGTCCGTCTCCCTCTGTCTGTCTCCCTCCCTCTATCTCCCTATGTCTGTCTCCCTCCCTCTATCTCCCTCTGTCTGTCTCCCTCTATCTCCCTCTGTCTCCCTCTGTCTGTCTCCCTCTGTCTGTCTCCCTCTGTCTGTCTCCCTCTGTCTGTCTCCCTCTCTGTCTCCCTCTCTCTGTCTCCCTCTCTCTGTCTCCCTCTCTGTCTCCCTCTGTCTCCCTCCCTCTGTCTCCCTCTGTCTCCCTCCCTCTGTCTCCCTCTGTCTGTCTCCTTCTCCCTCCCTCTGTCTCCCCCTGTCTCCCCCTGACTCCCTCCCTCTGTCTCCCTCTGCCTCCGTCTTTCTCCCTCCCTCCCTCTCCCTCCCTCTGTCTCCCTCTGCCTCCCTCTATCTCCCTCCCTCTGTCCGTCTCCCTCTCTGTCTCCCTCCCTCTCTCTAAGTCTCCCTCTGTCTGTCTCCCTCTGTCTCCCTCCCTCTATCTCCCTCTGTCTGTCTCCCTCTGTCTCCCTCTCCCTCCCTCTGTCTCCCCCTGACTCCCTCCCTCTGCCTCCCTCTGTCTCCCTCCCTCTGCCTCCCTCTGTCTCCCTCCCTCTGTCTCCCTCTGTCTGTCTGTCTCCCTCTGTCTGTGTCTCCCTCTGTTTGTTGCCCTCTGTCTGTTGCCCTCTGTCTCCCTCTCTCTCCCTCTGTTTCCCTCTCTGTCTCCCTCCCTCTGTCTCCCTCTGTCTGTCTGTCTCCCTCTGTCTGTTGCCCTCTGTCTGTTGCCCTCTGTCTCCCTCTCTCTCCCTCTGTTTCCCTCTGTCTCCCTCCCTCTGTTTCCCTCTCTCTCTCTGTCTCCCTCTGTCTCCCTCTCTCTGTCTCCCTCTCTCTGTCACCCTCTGTCTCCCCCCTCTCTGTCTCCCTCCCTCTGTCTGTCTCCCTCTCTCTGTCACCCTCTGTCACCTCACAAAGCGTGTGTGTCAGCCCGGGCTGAGACAGCTTCCCGGGCACACACACAGCTGCACCCGAGTACTTCACAGGTCTTTAAAAGACCATTCACTTGTTAATGAGGCTTTGTTGTATTTCACCTCTTCTTAGCGCCCCTGCATCTCTACTCAAAGCCTCATTAACAAGTGAATGGTCTGTTAAAGAATCGCCCGGCCCCCATAGAGCGCTGCTGCAACCGGCGGTGTTTGCTGACACTTAAAAAAAAAAAGAAAAAACACAGGTAGGATATCTGCAAGGTCCGCGGGCCGCCAAGGAAAGCTTGCCGGGCCGCTGGCGGCCCGCAGGCCGTACTATGAGTACCCATGCTCTAGCATAAACATTACGGATATCCCATCTGCCTTATTACATTAAATTCTATTCTATGGCAGTGGTTCCGAGCCTGTGGCTGGGGAGGAAATTGGGGTCTGTGATGCCTACTCAGGGGACTGCAACTGCTAATAAATTAAATAATATTAACAAATAAAGTGTACATAAAAAACAAAGCAAAATGAAAATTTAAAAAAGTTTAATAAATATGAAGGAATTTAAAAATGAAGGCTCACAATTAATTTGCTGTCCTCAGCTGATTTGTGAGAGCAGTCCAAATGCAACAAACAGAATATAGTGTAGACTATGGGTGGCCTCAGTTCAATTTATAAAAGTCCCATTACAAGAAACAATGGGGGATATTCACAAGAACGGGCGATAAATATCGCCAACCTAGGCCAACGCAATTTCACATAACGCCGTTCATCACGGGAAACGAACGCCGCGTCAACGGCGTATTCTCAACACGCCGGCAACAGGCGATAGTGCCCCGATAACGCATCAAATGTCCGCGATAAAATTGCCGGGACGCCGACAAAAAAGGAAACCCGAATGTGAAAAAAGTGGCTTTGGGCTCAACAGCCATAAAAACATCAGCGATAAGCAGCGCAAGGCCTGCAATTCCCATGTCAGGCGGGAAAAATCACCATAAAAGCTGCAAAAAATAAAAAAAGAGAAATCAAAACCCAAACCCAAACAACTGAGAAGCACCATGGAGGACGCTGGAGCAACTACAGAGCCCAACCAGAACCCCACAAACCCCCCCGAGGACCAGCCAGGGACCTCGGGGAAGGAGAAGGGCAAGGAGAAGAAGAAGAGGAACCAGCGATTCAGTCCGCAGGAAAACAAGATCCTGATTACGGAGGTGATAGAACACCACCAACAACTGTTCATCACCTTGAATGTGTCATTGGCAACTAAAAATGCAATATGGCAGTCCATCCTGGCCAAGCTGAATGCAGTCGGAGTGAAGAGAAGGGAAGTGGACGACTGCAAGAAGCGCTGGAATGATGTGAAGTGCAAAACCAAGCAGAAACTCGCTAACAACCGGAAAGCAGCAATGCAGACTGGAGGTGGGAGTCCAGTGCCCCAGCAGGAGCTGGATGAGATGGAGGGAATGATGTCCACAGTCATCAGTGGGGAGATGGTGGCAGGAGTTGGGGGACCGGACACTGCACAGCATGACCTGACCCAACAGCAACAGGGTGAGTAATAACCAGGGACTGGGGGGACGGCGGGAGATGGGCACAACGGCACACATGCACAATTAAGTATAGCACAGTGCACACCCACAATGACTATGGATCATGTCCCTGATCTCCCTGGCATACTGCAGCACACATAGAAACAGCAAGTAGGCCCCCGTCGACAATGTACCCAGAGGGGGCCCTCCCCACACATCACCAATCTCACAACAAACCCATGCATGTGCAAACACATGCACATGCACAAGGCTGGCACTCCACGGGGCAACAATGTAAAGTGGGGTATGCATGGCCATGTACTGGTCCAGCTTCAACACTCCACCCAATGTGACCAAAACATTCGAATTCACACAGATGTGTCATATCTATTAGCAAGCAAGTTTGAAATCATGGATGGATGTATGGGCAGTGATACCAGAAAAAGGTACTCCCTGGGAACAGATATCAATGTGCATGTCTGACCGTGACCCAGACAGGCAGTGAGATGACTGGGAATGTGTGAACTACCTGTGGCCTCAGTGCACCTAAACAACAATCTCGCAATTTCCCAACTTAGCCCCACGTCAATGTAGGAAATAGGGATGTGTGTAAAAATGCCTAAGTCCAAGTTATGTGGATGCCACAGCTCGGAGCAATGATTTGTCTGAGTGTGCAGCGGCTGGACTCCTGGGATGGTGTGTGCGTAAGTGTGAAGGTCATTCCATGCAAGAGAACTGCGAGCAAGGACCTCTGTGTGTGGGGTGTGTATAAGTTGGTCCCTGGTTAGTGCTGTGCGTAGTTTGGGAGTCGTCATCAGCTGCTATGGTATCTCTCAGGGGGAGCCGGGTGCATGCAACTCCAAGGTCGGAGGTGCAGATGTGCTACCGCCTCCAGTACAGACAAAGGAGCTTTCCTCCCTAATGTCAGTTTGTCATCTGCTAGCATTCTGGAAGAGTGATGTGGTGGGATGTCACTGCTTCGCCTTCCGGCACGGTATTCCTTCTGCCTATTTAGCTGGTGTGCATCTCCCATGTTGCTGAGGTGTTCACTGTGCCCCCATCCCCCTTACGTCCATGTTGCTCATGTTGTAGGACTTGAGTCACAGGGTGCATCTCTGCATCAGGGTGGGTCATATCTGACCCCAAATGACACCCGCTATTTCATATTTGACCCCAAATGACACCCGCTATTTCATATTTGACCCCAAGTGACATCCGCTATTTCATATTTGACCCCAAATGACACCCGCAAATTCATACCTGACCCAAATGACAGCCTGTTGTCTGATTTGGAACACCAATGACAGCCTACATGTCATGTATGTGTACACATGTGATACGCTGATGAGTGGGAATACGTACTACATCTGACACCCTGAAATGGCATTCCGAATACGTGACACCCTGAACAGCCTCTCTGTACAGAGGCGACATACCCACCATCTATTTGCCATATGTGAGATTGTTAGCACCCAATGTTGCACTTACACTTGTCCGAGTGATGTGCAAATGCAGAGGACGGACATGCACACAGGCAATGTGTGTTGCAATGAATTTATCTGCACATGCTGGTCATGTGGTCATTTTGTACAGTATCATGATTGCTAAGGACTGTCATAATGTGACGTGCTCATGCGAAGAAATTGTCAATGATTGTGTTCATTCGGGCCATTCCTGCTGCAGCTGCAGTGGGGTGTGGCCCACCTGCCTCATCTCCCTCATCATCGTCCGGTGCATCTGGCACTTGGATCCATGGGGCATTGCTGCGTACACATATGTTGTGCAATACACAACATGCAATGATCAACTTTCACACTATTCCTGGGCTGTACAGGAGTCTACCACCTGTGACATCCAGGCACCTGAAACGTGACTTAGACACGCCAAATGTGCGCTCAACAATGCCCCTGGTGCGTTTGTGGGCCACATTGTACTGCCCCTGGGCCGGGGTGTCCGGGGCTCAGAGGGGTGTCATCATCCACGGGCAGAGTGCATATCCCTGATCACCTGTGAGAGGTAAGTGAGATCACTGTAAACTGGTGGTTCTGCATGCTGTGTTGGCAGACTTACAAGTTTTGTGGTGTGTGATTTGTGTGACTTTGGGATTCAGGTTTGCCATGTATTGCTTCTGGCAAATGTGCGGGGACAATGTGTGTTACGTAGCCTCACAGCTGCTCCTCCCTCCCCCCGGGCCTATTTACCTGTGAGCGCTGCGCGGTTGCATCACTTGCACTCCTACGGCACACCTTTGTCATGACTGTCTGCGCATGTCCGCAAGCCTGACAACAACACTGCAATGTTGGCCGTTGAAGGTGGGCGGCCACGTGTGTGTAGGCCTTGGGAAGGATAGGGCGGACACAGATGTGGAGTTCAGGCCTGGCTGAACTCGCGCAGCGATTAGGGATAGGCCTTTTGCTCATGCTGTGGCAATGAAGATACACACACAACAGTTGGCATGTATGAGCCAAAACCCCGAGCGCTCCTTCATTTTCCATTCATGCGAGCCCGCCCTCCGGGTGCACGCTACTGTCATGTCATGTGGGTAACACGATCAAGCATGAAACGCCTTGGGTACGAGTGGCAGCTCTCCTAGAGGGCTTGCCACTTACACATGTAATACGTACTCTTGGCCATCAGCGCGTGGGGCCCCATGCTGTAGGCAACACTCTGGCTGACGAGGCAGCCAGAAATGCAGTAGCCACTTGTTCAGTAGCAGCAGTCACAAGGTCTGTGACAAAAGTCGATACCGACATACTGGCAGCCGTTGCGGCTGTGAGCAAAGAGGGTATGAAGTTCCTCAGGGTCTGAGTGAATGAACGTGGGAGTGCAGGTGGGAGTGACACCAAGGATTGGTCGTCCCACCTGGAGTAGAAACCAAGGGGGAAATTCCCTTGTCGGAACTAGGGCTCTCACACACCTAGCAAGCTAGGTGTCATGCTTCATCATATGAGCCTGCCTCTCGTCAGGTCGGCGCTGCAATTCCTGACGGGCACCCAGTACGGGGCTCTTTGGCGGGGATCTTTTGTTCCTGGCGTTGGGTGCAGTGGGGGTGAGGGGCCTAGTGTGTGTAGATGTGAAGTGCGTGGATTAAAACAGGTCAGTTAGTCCTAGTAGTGCTTTATTCTGGAAGGTAAACTGCCTGAGTAAAAACAGGAAGAGTGGCAGTGAACTAGATATAAAATTTCTAGCTGTGTATGCTCTACTCTCTAAAGGTCAACATGTTTCGTGCTCTATGCATCAGGAGGATCAAGGCACTTCATCAGGACCAAAATAACTATCTACACGACATGATAAGTGAAAAGCCTACATACCATATTATCAGGTAGGTACCCAAAGTTGCTGACTAAGGTTGCCTGCAACGGAGTCCGACGGTTGTTGTGGACACCAATGTGTGTCCCACGCTCGGTGAACGCTCGTTTCCTGACCTACCCTGCCGCTGGAACCGGGATGGTAGCGGCTACCAGAGACGGGACGTAATACCCACAGGGCTTTCTGTCCAGATATGAATGCCAATTGTCCCCAGAACAAGTTCCGATAGTAACAATTACTTCCGTTGGGGATCCGCTGATTCCCAACGAGGACCGCAGACATGCGTTGATCACAGCTGCACATGAGGGCAAGGCTTCGGCGCACGCTGGTGTATCGGCAACGGTGTCCCTCTTGCAGCAACATCCTGTTTCCGCCCCCGCATGGCATTGCTGATAGCTCTCTGTGGCCTTCTGTTCCCACTATGAAAGCAGGCTTCAACAAATTAAGGAGGCTCAAAGCACTGTTATTCCAACATGAGGTTGCCTTGACCTCGGACCGTGAAACATTCGAGCTACAGGTGGCTCGGACATCAAGTGAAATACAACCCCAATTAAATAGCAATCGCCTCCCACATTTTGGGGAGTTGATACACCAATTATACAATGTATCTGACACAGGAGGCCTTGCACCTTTTTTTAAATTGTTGGGCTCAGGTCTTGTGTCCTCGTTTCGAAGGATATTTGGTGTGATTCCTGCTTTTATTCATTCCATTCTTTTCCAGCGCCTTTGGCTGGGTTGCCGTTGATCCTCTTGCTCACTGGTGCTGTCCTGGTACTTGTATTACTACTTCGTAATGGCTGACCCTCATGTGGTACTCGATCATCCGGTCCAGCAGGAGCTGTACCGTAGCTGATTGCAGGAATTCCTGGGTTGCCTGCCTATGGCTGTTGTGGGTGCTGCCTACAATGTGACTTACAGATAATCATACTTTACATGCGTACATCCAGTTTTTTGGTTCTGCGACTGTACCTTCTCCTGGGCTTTGGATTTGTGCCTCTCAAACGCCATACGGCCTTGCCCTGATTACGACCGGTTGCTGTGGCCCCTATTGCGTCATGATCAATCATGTGCAACTGGTACCCGCATGCTGATGTCGGCCATGAATGGAGTGCTGGCACAATGGGACATCTGTGAAGGGGCGTCGTGCCTGCTGCACCACAGCTACATTGAGTACAATACAGGTTGTCCGACCATGCTTTTTGAAGCAATGGATTATGATGAGCACGTATGCTCCTTCGAGTTGTTGAATTGGGTGTTGTCCCTCCTTGTCTATGAGGAGGGGGACCGTCTTTTGGAACACCTTGCCTTCCAAGGTTCAACGGATCTCATATGATTCCGATGATTAATGTTCAACAAGACATTTTTATTTTTTTCTTCTTCTCGTATTTTACCACTAATCAACCTTATTCTGGTTTTGATTCTATTGAACTTTGCCCCTGCTATGCTCAGTGCTTTGACTCTGCTTGCGACTTGGACCTTGTTTTTTCTATTCTTCTGCAACCTGGCCAGGGGAAGGGTCTCAGGTGGCTTTAAGGGACCCCGTTGGCATCTTTAGGTAGAATGGGTCCGGAGGCCATGATGCTGCTTTAGCACACGACACTACAGGCTTCTTCTAATGCAAGAATGTGTTCGCTGGCCACATGCGAGCCGCTGGCTGCGCTGGTTCCCTGCTTATTCCAGGAGTTTAGTCTGTGCATCGTGAGCAAGGTCAAACAACACCGTCCCCTGTGATTTTGAACTGGTCAGGCCCTGGCACGTTGACAAAACATACCCTGCAGCTGCTGTTTGTGGGACACGCACCTTTTTCTTGATGTTAGGAGAATGCACGTTACACGCAGACACACTTGAGGCTTGACTTTTCAAGAACGAGGAGCTGTATGGAGCTGTGATGTAGAGACACGGTCTATGTCTTAGGGGTATGGGGTCTGCTATACAGACCCAGGGATCTGCTATGTTGTCATCTTGGTTTTCCCGTCCATGGGGAGGGAGTGTAGGTTTAATAGTCCTGTCTCCAGGATCAATGTACAATTATTTCTCCTATTATTTGTTATGGACTTGCTACAATGCTGACAATGTTTGTATTATGCATTCTAATTTTAGTAGCGGCTCGTATGCTGCATTTCAGAGCACGTTAGTTGATTTTAAACATTTTGGACTGACTCAGTGGCTCTGTCAATCTCTTGTTGTGGATGAGTATGAGAGTCTGAGCGATGGGGAATGACCTGTTACCACGATCCCTGAGTGATTAGGGGAGTGTTGTATTACCCCCAGGTCCCTCCTGTCCTCGTCCCATTCCTTAACCAAGTGGAGATGACCATCTCCGCGACAGAAAAAAAAGAACAGGAGCATGCTGGGATACCCAACCCACTCCCTCCCACTGGGAGTACTTAAGCGGTACCAGCCCAGCATGCAGCCTGTTCTTTTTTTCTGTCTTCCGACAGAATGGGACGTGTTTGGTCTTACCTGCTGGATTCTTCGATGGACGTCTCGTCGGGGCTGCTGGACTGTCCTCGCCGTGCTCTTTACGCGTTCTCCTGGCCTGCAGGGCTTGCCGGGAGCCGTGTTTCTTGCCGCCTGGCCCTTTGCGGCTGGGGCGCCCTTCCTCCCGGTCTCTTCCGGGTTGCAGTGCGCGTCTCCCTGTGGCTTGGCCGGTCTGGGGGACGTGCTGCTGCGGCTGTTTGGCGGGTCCTGGGGCTCTGCTGGGCGATGATCCTGGGCCCACTGCCTGTCGTTTTGATACTTCCAGCTGGCTCGGCGTGTTGGGTGTTCGCCACGGTCAGCTGCTGTGTTCTGGTGGTCACATGTTCGGATCATGACAAGCCAGGTGCAGCCCCTCCACCTTTCTCCTGCCGGCCTCCTCCACTCTTCCTGGCGCCCCTGCTGCGAGGTTGGGTCAGTCCAGGGGCTGGCCTTGCTGTGGCCTCGGGGGCCGTTTTTGGCAGGCTTCTCCACCCGGCGCTGGTTTCCTGGTGCGCGCCTGGGATGGCTGATGGGGGGGCAGTGAGCTTGAGATGCGCTCTTCCTGCCCCCTTGGTGAGTACCGCGTAGCGGTTTTCATTTTTTCTCCAGTATCCCACGACCTGTTGGGGTTATGTCCGCATCCACCTTCTCTCGTGTGTGCTCTTTTCCTTTGTGTATTGTGTTGTGTGGTGCTCCGGGTGTGCTAGGTGTTCCCTCAGCGGTGGTTTACTTGATCTAGGGGGCTGCCTGGATCCGCATGGCCCCCACCCTCCACGCATGCACGCACATGCATTTTGGTGAGACCTGCTGGTTGATGTTTCTGCCTCTTCCTCTGCAGGTTTCTTGTTCGGCCTGCTGCCTTCCTGGCCTGCAAGCGCGTGATCTCGTCTGGTCCCCGGCGTTGTGGTGCTTCAGACCTGGGTTGTGCCTGGCTGGGGGACCGCTTTGGGATGCCTGGTGCTGTGGGTGTCTGGGTGTTTCCATGGTTGTTGGGCTGTCTTGACTTCCGGCCGTGCCTCCCTGTGTGTCCCTGGTCTTGTCTACTTTCTGGCTGGGAGTTCGCCTGGGTATTCCTGGTTTGGGCCCTCTGGGGGTGGTCGGGGTTTGTTCCTGGGGCCTCCTGCTTGCGCTGCTTGCACTGTGCTATTGAGCTGGGTTCGGCTGGTCTCCCTGGTGCCTTGCCTTATGGGTTCCTTACTTTCTTCCGGTGCTGTTGGTTCCCGTCGTCCTCTGGTCTCTCCAGGTGCTGGTGGATTCCTGTTGGGGCTTCTCTTTGCGGGCTCCTGTTCCTGCGTGCTGGCCCTCTGTGCTTTGCTGGTTGCGTGAGGTGTGGGTCCATTTGCTGTCTCGGTCTGGGGCCCTTGGTGTCTCCGGCCTGGTTCTCTGCCTCCGCTGCCCGCTGCCAGCTGCTCCCGGGCTCCTTGTGATCCTTCGGCGTCTTCGGCTGCCTGCGACCTTGGCTCCCCTGCCTTCGCTGTCCTTCGCTGTCCTGTCTTGGGCCGTGGTTTCCCCTGGGCCGCTGCCCTTTTTTTGAGAGGGTCCTTCGGGGCTTCCTCCGTGGGTTCTGTGTCCCTGGCCTTCTGGCTTTTCGCTTATTCGGCGCTGGTTGATGGTTGGCGTCTGGGCTGGGGGTCGGTCCCTGTGGGTCTGCTGTTGGCCTGTCCCCTGGGTGCATGCCGCCTGGTGGTTTCTTGCTTGCGTGGGCTGTGCTGTGGCCTTGGCTTCTGTTGCGCCTGCTGTCCGCCCTGTGGGTTGGCTGGGTCGGCCCTGGTTCATCCCTGGGATGGTGTCTGCTTGCTGGGCCGTGGCTCGATTTGGGCGGTCTCTCCCGGTGTTTGTTAGCTTCTTCTTGTGGCCTCTTTGCTATGTCCTCTGGGCCTCCGGCTGTCCTGCCCTGCGGGCTTCTGTTGTCCCTGGTCGGCCCTGGTTGGTGCCTGGATTGGGGTGCGCCTGGGTTTGCCTGTTACTGTGGCCTATTCTGGTCGCCCCTGGCTGCTTGTCGGGCATTTTGCCCTTTTCGGGTTCTGATGCCTTGCATTTCTTGGGCTTCCTTTGGCTTCCTTTGGCCTTCCGCCCATTGGTTCCTGCCCTTCTGTGGTTTGGGCCTGGTGCCTGGTGCCTGTTTGGGTGCCTACCTGCCTGCGGTTTTCGCTGTTGGCCGCTTCTTGCATCCTTTCGGGTGCTTTTGCTTGCCCCGTGCTTGGGGTGTCTGCCTTCCGCGAGTCCGCTGGGTCCTCCCCCTTGTTTTCCGGGGGGGGCTGTTGTGTCCTTCCTCGGTTCTGGTGGTCCCTTGGCCTTGTTGGGCTGTTGGCTCCGGGGCGGTGCTGGTTGGGGCCCTGGTGGGTTCTGGCTTGTGTTGGGTGTTGGCTTGATGGGCTTGCCTTCTCGCCTGCCGCTCCTTTTGCCTCCTGTGGTGGCTGGGGGTCATTGGTCTTCCTTGGCCTCTGCCTTGGGTGGCCCCCTTTTTTCCTTAGGGTGCCCGGCTCCTGTGCCCTGCCCTGTCTGCTGTGCCCTTTCCCTCCTTGTGGGTGTTGGGTGTCGGCCTCCCCTGGTGCGTGGACCGCTTTGTTGCTTCCCGCTCCTCTCATTCCGCTTTCGGGTTGCGGTTGGCTTTGCCTCGGGTCTGGGGCTCTGGATTTTTCCCTTTGGGGGGCATGTCGTTGGGCCTGTGCTCCCACGAGGGCTATTTTCGGCCTGTGGTGTCTGTGACCCTTGCTCTCTTGTTGGCTCTGGAGTGTTCCTTCTCCCATTGTTTGAGTCTGTTCCCGCTCCCCTGTTGGGTGGTGCGCCTGTGGCTTCCCCGGGCTCCTCTCCTTTGGTTTCTGGTGCCTGGGTTGTTCCGGTGTGCTCTTGGGGCCTGGGCTCTGCCTCTGTTGGGTTTGCCCTTGCGGTCCCTGTGTTTGGCCTCCCGTTCGCGTGTGCGTTTTGGGTCGCTGGTGCGCCTCTCGGCTTGGTTGTGTCGGGCTTTGTGCTGTGGGCCCTTGTTTGCTTGGGGTCCTCTTTTGGTCCCTGCTTGGGTCCTTTCCTGGCCGCTCGTCTTGGGCTTTGGCGCAGTTCTGGGCTGGTCTTCTGTCCTTTCCTGTGCCGCTCCTTTTCGGCTGGCTGTGGCGCTGGGTCCGTTGTGTGGGCTGCTGGGCTCCCTCCCTCTGCTTCTTCGCTCTCTGGGTGGCCTGGCTGTGGTTGGCTGCTGTGCCTTTCCCTGTGCTCCTTCTTGGTTGGGGGTTCTTTTTGCCTCTCCTTCCGGGTCCTGGTGTCGCTGTGTTGTGTGCCTCCTGGTTGGCTGGCTGGCCTGCCGGTTCTTCGGCTGACTTCTTGGGCGTTTGTGGGTCTCCTGCGGGGTTGGGCTGTTGGCCTCCTTGTTGGTCTTTCCTGTTTGCCCTTCTGCCTCTTGGGGTTCGCCTTCGGTGGTTCCTTGGTGTCCTCCTTTCTCCTCCTCCTCCTGCCCTGTGGCCTGGTCCTTCTGTGGGTTTCTGACCTCTGGGTTCCCTGTTGCTGCTGTTGACGGCTGGGGGTGGGCCTGCTTGGGTTCCCTGCCCCCTTTTCTTCCTGGCTGTTCCTCTAGGTGGGTTCCTGTTTGCTTGTCCGGTTCTGCCCTCTTTCGTCTTTGCGACTCTGCTGGTGGCTTCCCCTGATGTGTTGGGTTGGTCCTGAGGTTGGTTGAGTCTTGCCTCTGCTATGTTCCTTCCTGGGCCTTCGGCCCTGCCACCGTGTGCGGTCTGTTCTCCTCTGCTCTTGGCCGTTGGGCTGGGTTGGCCTGTTTGGTTCCGGATTCGGTGGCCGCCTGGTGGTAACTGGGTCCGTGGGCTTCGCCCTTGGGGGTTTCTCCCTGGTCGGTTGCCCTTTATGGTTCCGTTTCTCGGTTGGGGCACGCCCGCTTCTCCTGGACTTCCTTTGGTCGTTCAGAAGGAGGGGGGTGGGGCTTGGTTTTGGCCCCTCTGGTTGCTCCTTTGGGGTTTGGCTCTACGTGTGTGGCCCCCTTCTGGCTTGCCTGGGGGGGGTTCTTTGGTTTTTCTCTGGTCGTCCCCTGCTGGTTTTGGGGTCTCTGCTCTGTCCGCTTGGTTGGGGGCATGCTTTGTTGTGTGCTCCTGCCTGCGTTTTTCTCCTTCTTGTGGGCTCCTTTTTGCTTCTGTGGGGTGCCGTTTTTTGGTCTGGTGCCCTTGGCGTTGGTGGGGTTCCGGAAGGCCGGTTTCTCTGCTTTGGTATTCTCCACTTAGTTAAGGAATGGGACGAGGACAGGAGGGACCTGAGGGTAATGTCCTATTACTTACCGGTAATCTTCATTACTCCTGGTCCCGTTGTCCTCGTCCCATTCCTTACACCCCTCCCTCCCTCCCTGGCGGCCGGCCTTCCGGTTGTTGGCTTGGTGTTTCAGGCTGCATGCTGGGCTGGTACCGCTTAAGTACTCCCAGTGGGAGGGAGTGGGTTGGGTATCCCAGCATGCTCCTGTTCTTTTTTTTCTGTTGCGGAGATGGTCATCTCCACTTAGTTAAGGAATGGGACGAGGACAACGGGACCAGGAGTAATGAAGATTACCGGTAAGTAATAGGACATTCTGGGTTATCTAAATGACAGCTCCCTTTGTGCTGCAGGTTTTCGTCCTACTTAAGACCAGGTGAATGCAGGTCTTAAGTCCCTGCTGCTAACGTGCCTTATTGCCTGTTTTTGGCCAGCTTCGCCGATCTGGCTGGTTGTTGGGAATATCGCGAAGTGGTCTTATCGTGGGTTTTTGCACGGGAAAGCCTACTCTGCATATGATTAGTGTTAGTTGTTGCTGTTAGCCTTGGCGATGTTTTTGGCGGCAGCTATCGCAGGTAAACTGACGATGTGGGCTGTTAGCGCAGACTTGTGAATGGGGCGATGGGTCTATCACCACTTTCGTGGCGGTGAAGTGCCGCTAATTCGGCGATGGGTCCTTGAGCATATGCCCCAATGAGTTTGCAAACTCAATCCCCATAAGGATTGGTGCTTTGGAAGACGGGTCAATGATGTTTCTTTAAATACCTCAAAGTGTAAGTTCTGCAATATTTGACAACCGTCACGTCTCGTCCATCTTAAAAGCTTGACACATGATTCAGTATTTGACACAAACAAGATACTGACTTGGTACAGCCAATTCAAAAAATGTCATTACAACTTAAAGCTCTGCTCTCTTAACGAGCGTGAGCCTGCATTATTCATGGGTAAAACCAATTTTAAATGAGTAATCCAACATCATCCATTAGTAGCAGCTGAAAAACGAGAACACAGACTTTAATCGAAGTTTAAACCTGACTTATTAGTACACATGTAAGAAGCACATCACATCGGAAACAACATTTGAAAGGTGTTACTCTCACTGCGGGAATCTTTACTTGAATTAATTGGCTATCCGCTAAGGTTTAACGTTTGGATCGACATTCATGCATGCATACACTGAGGTCATGCATTTCACATTTATCTTCATTTATTGCTTTCTAATGACATATATATCGAAGAAGTATAGCTAACAAGAATATAACTTGCTTCACCACTTAACACGTATTGAATTTTACAAAGACCATCTGCCAATGTTTAAACTGAAACCTCTCTAAAGCATTTCACATTTTTCAAGAAACGTCATGGTGCTGTCTGCGATTCGTTTTTGTGGAATGCGACAAGCAAACATTCTAAGTACTGGAATTAACACTCTCATCTTGGCTAATGAACGATGAACCTAAAATGGCATGTTTGCCTAAGATGGTACATCGTTTACTCGTAGCCTTTTAATACTTACGTACGCATGTTTTGGTGACATGGACTCGAAAAAATCTTACCCATTGAATTTTGTCAGTAAAAAAACAAAACATAATGAAATAAGTCATTTTTCTAAGTTTTCTAGCTTTTAACTGTAGCAAAGTCGCTTTTTATGTATTGTGTCCCCTATTTTTTTCCTCTTTCTGGAGACTAATTTGCTGGTATTAAAAGTGGGAGCTGTGAAACTACCAATCAGTACCCCAATGTGTGCTCTGTCCCAAACATGTTTAATTTCTATAATATTGGTTTTATTCAATGGGTTTATTAAACTCTCCTCTGAGACCATTGTAATTTGGTGCAAAAATTGTACTAGGGTCACAGACTTTAAACG
The DNA here is from genome assembly GCA_963921515.1 of Calotriton arnoldi. NCBI lineage: Eukaryota > Metazoa > Chordata > Amphibia > Caudata > Salamandridae > Calotriton > Calotriton arnoldi. The sequence continues at coordinate 898,666 of CAWUFW010006632.1, forward strand.
TAATATTTGAGCTGCATGTGTATTTAAACTGCCCACTGCCAGGAGCACCACTTTGATTTGGTTGGGTTGAAGTTTAGAAGCACTGCATGGACACATAGAAAAGAAAAGTATCTTTGCTATGTAGGAAAACCTAAATTTATATACTAAGAAATCACTCTGAAAGTGTGCCTTGTAAGCCCAAAGTGTTGAAGGCTTTTTAAAACATATTTTATCAATTTTCGGAAAAGAAATCACATTTATGTGAGTGCAAGCTTGGTCTGCATTTGTAGCGGCTATTTACAATCAGTTCTCGCAGGAAGAGTCCTCTGATTTCTCATCCTGGTACAATAACTTTCAATAATCACAGTTGTGAATATCTAAAAAAGATCCAAATAAAAAATAATCAATGTGTTCATATTCAAGTAAATGTCAATATGTGATTCATTTGCCAACATCATAAGAAAGAAAAGAAAAACAGAAAAAAGGGAAAATTGTTAATTAAAAGGTAAAGAAAAAAAAACGTAGGGAAGGGGACACAGATGATCAAACTAACATATCAAGGTGTACCATTGTCTTCTGGAGGATATGAGACCACAGTGTTTGGTGCTTAATATAAAAAGTGACACTCTAAATAATGGGAATATTGTGCTTATACAGTGAATAAATACACAAAAGCTGTTTTCACTGTCATCCGCGGCCTGTGCATGTAAGAGCGGTGGGGCCGAGTGAGGGGGGATTTATTTAATTTTCCCTTATCATTGTTCATCGAAACCCCCCCTCACCCTGCCCCACCGCTCTTACCTGCATGGGCCGCGGCTGTTCACTGTGTAGATTATGCATGAATGAACAGGCCTAGGAATGATTAGAGCAGTTTTTTGACATCTTTGCTTGATGTATTTTCCAGTTAGTTTCAAAAAATTAATTTAATGGTGGACATAAGATCGCTGATAACTTTAGTGGATACATTACTTTAATAAGGTGTACTTTGTGCTGCCTGAGACAAAACTGGCTAAGAACCTTTTTTAGCTCTCAGCCTATCCCAGTAGCTCAATATACATTTCTGTGTAAGAGTTAATGACCCTCCTCCCACCGGGGAATGTCTTGGCCACTTGGAGCTTTTTGGTGCACTGTAAATGTATTCAGCAGGATCTCCTGGCAAACGTGGAGGCCTTCTCAGCTACAGCTTCCAGCCTTGCTCCACTGGAAGATTTTAAGAATTTAAAAAAGATAAATCCTTGGTCTGAGTGAGATGGAATCTCTATCCCAACAGTGATGAGGTCAATATTTGGCCCACTGAAGGCAAAACGAAATACTTCAGCAGGTGCTCTTTCACAGTGTATGTGGCTTTGAGGGATCTTTGACGGCTTCAGCCTTTGACCTTGCTCCGTTGGAAGACTTGAACCTCTACAAAGTAGACTAAGTCAGAGAGTGACCAGCATTGTACATTTTAGTTCCCCATATTATTCACTATTTCATTTCTCTTTGGTTCTTCAAACAACAATTTTTAACATTTACCTTTTCTCATTGTATTATTTCATTGTTCTTCTTTATCCATTCATTTTTTATAGAATATATTTTTCTATGTAATATTTCTTTGACTGCAATTTAAAATCTAGACTCCTTCTTGGGAGCAATAATGAACTCAATCCCAGGTAATTTAGACTTCCAAGTCTGTTCAATATACTGTGATAACCAAATATAGAATTGAGGTGGCATGGGGTTTTATAGTGGAGTAGTTGTTTTGGTGGATTCAGGTTAATAGTGGAAATACAACGTATTTTCGCTAAAGAAGAAATACCTCATCCTATGGGGCAGATTTACAAGGAAAGTGACTCCGCGCGTGCGACAAGCCATTTGGCTGCACAGGGATGCGACCTATTTACAACAATATGTTGCATCTCTGTGCTTCCCCCTGCGCTGGCGCACAAACTGCTGCCATGCACCGGCACAGGCACCCTTGCACCATACTGCAAGAATGACTGCTTCGTGGGGAGATTGTTTGGGGCAGATTTACAAGCCCCGTGCGCCACCAGTGCGTCACTTTTTGTGACGCACCGGTGGCGCATTTTAGTGCCTCATATTTACAAGGACAGGAAAAGCCACCCTGCGTGACTATTCCTGTTATTGTAAATATGGCCCCTTTGCATGCAGCACTTTGCGTGAAAGGGGCATTCCATGGGTGTTGCTGTGGGTGTTCCAATGCAACACTCATGGAACCAGACACATTTCCAGCTCTATGAGAAATCGTAAAACTGGAAATACGTCTAAATGCTACGCCGCCCCAGGGGAGGCTTAGGGAGGCGCAACAAGGAGAAATGTATTCATTTCTCCTTGATTTATTTCCTCTTTCTATGTGTGCTGCATTCTGCAGCACAAATAGATTGAGGAAATCACCTCTTATGATTGTTTATGTACAGGAAGGTGTCGTAAACAATCAGTAAAACAATGACGTTTTGCAAGTTCTATGTGTGCTAATGCAGCACACATAGGGGCATATTCTCAAGGAACTATCGCCGAGTTAATGGCACTTTATCTCAGCCAAAGTCGTGATAAATTAATCGCCCCATTCACAAGCTGGTGCAAATAGCCGATATTACCAGTTAACCTGCGATAGCAGCCGCAAAAAACAGCGCCACAGATGACCCCGGCAAATAACGCCAATGATATGCAGAGTAGGCGTTCCCGTGCAAAAATCCGCGACAACACCACAACGCAACATTCTCAACGACCAGCCAGATCCGCGATAAGAACACAAAACATGCGATAAGGCGCGTTAGCAACAGGAAATTAACACCTGCTCTGACCTGGTGCAAAGTTGGACGACAACCTGCACCAGAAAAGGGAGCCAGCCCACAGCCACACCTGAAGAACAACAGATGCTATGGAGCTACTCATCATGCAGCTCGGAGCCCCAACAGGGCCACAACACCCACCGCCACCACACCCAGGTTCGCCACCCCCCCCGGACCCTCCCAACCCCCCCGGACCACCACGGAGGCAGCGCAGACGAAGACAGCGGACCTTCAGGAAATGCACCAGCCTCACAGACTTGACACCAGAGAATGTCATTGCCCACTACAGACTCAAAAGGTCAACCATCCTCCGCCTCCTGACCATCAATGCCCACAGGCTGACGGTACCAACACAGCGGACAACCAACATCCCACCTCAGACAAAGCTGCTGGCCATGCTGCACCTGTTGGCCTCTAGGACATTCCAACCAACAGCTGCCAGAGTCGGAGGAGTCTCACAGCCAGCCCTATCCAAGTTCCTCACACCTGTCCTGGATGCCATCACGAGATTGGTACCCCAGTACCTATACTTCCCCCACACTGCGCAGGAACAACTGGAGACCAAGCAAGGCTTCTACGCCATAGCAGGCTTCCCGCACATGTTGGGGGCAATTGACTGCACACATGTCCTACTTGTGCCCCCTGCCGACACTGCACACAATTACCGCAACAGAAAGCACACGCATTCCATCAATGTGCAGGCAATAGTCGACCACCGGGGACTCTTCACCAATGTCGTCGCAAACTACCCAGGCAGTGTGCATGATTCATACATATTCCGACAGTCCATCATCAACAGGCGCTTCCAGGATTGCACCTACGGAAATGCAGTGCTCGTTGGTAGGTACCAAATGAACACACCACACACCTCAAATCCACAATCATGCAACTCACAGCCCTGGGAATGCACACGTTACAAACACATATACAACATGCCCACCCACCAGACACGACTGCACAATGTACTGCGGAATCCTGGGCTAGCCATGTGCATGAGCCATCTCCGGCATGGCACCTCAGCCACACAATAGCAGTATGCGGGGAGAGGTGGGAAGCAGGCATGTGCGAAGGAGGCAAGTGACCCATGAATGAGAATGCACACAATGCCAAGTGTGGCGTGGCAGTGCTGGACAGACTGCAGTATGCAGACCACAGACATATCCATGTCGACATATACTGCTGGTGGTGGGAGTGTTGTGGACAGTGGACGCAACCATGTCACCCCAGCCAGTGGGGAAGGTCTCTGAAATGTAGCCTGTGACGTCCCCCCCTGCAAGCGTGTGCGGAGTGGGCTGGCCCGGCGTACGCCAGGCCAGCATAGGGGTGTGAATAAAAAGCACGTAGCCCTGGGCGTGGTTCTCTTCCGGAATGCCCAACGTGTCTGCCAGGGCGGCGCTTCCCACCCCGCCACGAGGCCGACGCCGTCACCGAGAGCGGTGTCACCGCGATCCTGTGCGTCTGTCACAGCCAGGGCCGCTGGACCCCGAACCAGTCCCACCCGGCCATGCGCATCCAGGCCTCACTGCTCACCTGCGACACCGGCGTGTCCCCAAGAGAGCCCACCACGTGCCTGCGCTCGTACCAAGCCGGAGGCCCTCGAGCTTGGCAGCCTCCTCAGACCACCACGGCCTCCGTGGGCAAGGCTCGCAGTACTCCTCTGTCATTGACGTACTCCACCGGCCTACACAGCGGACAAGTAGGCCACACATTTAGAAATGAATCTTGATTATACAATGGCAGAGCACACATGGTAATGCAGAGTCTAAATCAGTATACTCCCTTCGCGGTGGTGCCACCAACTCTGTGCATAGCATTCCAACCACACGTGTATGTGGGCCCTTGCTGAGCGCTGCCTCTGGCCTACACTGCGGTCGAGTAGGACACACAATTGGAACTGGGTCTGGATTTGTCAATTGCAGACTTCATGTCATTGTACAGGCCTCATCGCAGACTGCATCCCCTTCCGGCTCTGGTGCCACTGACTCTGTGCCACGGAAGTCATGGACTCTCTCTGGTGGAACTCTGGTGGCGTCAGAGTCTATGGCCTGGGGGTCGACTCCATCATCATGTAGCTGATACTGACATCGTGGGGAAAAGGAGACTGTAGCATTCAACTCCTCCATATTGCCTGTTCCTGCTTGCTTCTGACCTCTGCATCATGCCATGGATGGACACCTTCCACTGTCCCCCGTAACACTCTGCGACACTCTCCTTGGACATCAATGTGCGCCCGCTCAGCTCACCTGGCCCTACCTCAGTGCATCGCAAGTCACAGTCCCGTGGCGGTGTGCCTGTGCCGGCCGCTGTGCATCTGGGGCCACCGACTCTGTGCAGCTCAAGTCTTGGAACCTTGCTGTTTGTGCTTTGAACTTCTGATTGTCTGATCACTGTTGTAGTTGTTGCCAGCACCAACCAACCCCTGAGGGGTGGCGTACACTACCCAACTCCCATCCAGCACAGGCATCCCTGGACGTGTGGCCCTGGCAATAAAAGGTGCCAGGCGCACGTGCCCGTAGCCAGTTCCATGGATAATCTCAGTGTGTCCGTGTGGTCATTATGTATGCATGTGGGCCCCGGGCCATACCACATTACGTTGTGCCATGTACAGCGGGTGCAACCTAGTCACCTCAGGCAGTGGGGTAGACCTGGGACAAGTGGCTGTGTCAGACCCTCCTGTGAGCGTGAGGGAGTGGACCTGCATACGGCAGTACGGCGTAGGGGTGTGGTCATTCCACAGGTGGCTCTGGGCGAGGTTAAGTTTAGGCCTTGCCAGGGAAGTAACTAATGCGTGTGTCTCAGGTGTAGTGTTGGCGCCACACGTCATGCTAAATTCAATGTTGCCATGTAGCATGCGCCAGGAGTACGGGCTCGGCCGAGGGGTAGATGAGGGTGCGCAGGCCCGCTGGGGGTCAGGGATCAGACATGCCAACTGTTGTGTGTGTCGCTATTTCCGCAGCATAAGACAAAGTTCTACCCTCGGCCGCATGGCGAGTTCAGCCAGGCATGAACTCTACTTCTGTGTCCGCCCTGTCTTTACCATTGCCCTACACACCCGTGTCCATCCACCTTCAGCGCAGGGCATCACTGTGTCATCATCAGGCTTGTGGACATGCGCAGACAGGCATGACAATAGTGTGCCGTAGGGGTGCAAGTGATGCAACCGCGCTGCGCACTCTGGTGAATATGCTCGGGGGAGGGAGAAGCGGCATTGAGGCTACGTATTCCACATTGATGCTGCTCATTTGCAACAAGCAGTACATGTCATGCAGGAATCACAAAGTCACACATATCACACACCAATGAACCAGTGAGCCTGCCAACACATCATGCCGAACCAACTATTGACTCATGTCTCTCTGCACTGTCACAGGTGACCAAGGATATGCACTCTGCGCTTGGATGATGACACCCCTCTGAGCCCCGAACACACAGGCCTAGAGGCAGTACAATGCGGCCCACAAATGCACCAGGGGCATCGTGGAATGCACATTTGGCGTGTTGAAGTCACGTTTCAGGTGCCTGGACGTCACAGGTGGAAGGCTCCTGTACAGCCCAGACATTGTGTGCAAGATGATCTTTGCATGTTGTGTGTTGCACAACATATGTGTACGCAGCAGGGCACCATGGATACATGAGCCAGATGAACCAGACGATGATGATGGCTAGAGGCAGGTGGACCACAGCCCACTGCAGCCGCAGCAGGAATAGCCCGTAGGAAAACCATCATTGACAATTTCTTCACATGAGCACGTCACATTGTGGCAGGCCTTGGCAGTATTGGGACAGTACATAATGGCCACAGGCAAAGCATGTGCAAATAAATGCATTCGAGGAACACTATCCCTGAGTACATGTCTCTCATCTGTACAGGCACATCACTCAGACATGTGTGAGTGCGACATGTATTGCTGACATTTTTGTGATTTGTTCATGTGTGGTGGGTGTGTCACCTCTGTGCAGAGAGGCTGTTTAGGGTTTCACGTGTTCGAACTGCCAGTTCTGTGTGTCGCAGTTCATAGGGAATCCCACTCTTCGGCGTTTCACATGTGTCCAGATTCATTCCATTTTGGCTGCCAATTGTGTCCTGCAGGTGACAACAGGGCTCCTTTTGGGCTCAGATATGTACCACCATGATGCAGGGATGCCCCCTGTGACTCTGGTCCCACAACATGGGCAACATGTACGTATGAGGGAGTCACTGCCCCTACATTCGTCCACGCTCTCGTGATTTGTTGGTCATGGTCATGACACGTCTGTGTGCAGGGGGGGTTGCTTGTCCCTCTGCAATGTGAGGGGGACATGCGGTTTCACTGTGTGTTACATGCATGTTTCCGCATTTGTGCAGTTTACATGCGGGCTGCATGTCAATGTACATTGTGTCTGTGGGAAGATGCCTATTTGATGCCGGACGATGCTCATTTGTTCTACGTCACGGATGTAGGGTTGTGCTCGTACATTGTCATCTCCCCGTTTTTTTTTCTCAGCTTTTATTGTGCATTTCCACGCAGGACGCATGGGTATTGCAGGCCTCTCACTGGTTATCGCTGGTTTTTGTACCGCGATTGGCCTCATCGCTACTATTTTCGCGTTCGTGTTTCGCGTTTTTTCTGTGTCGCGTTAGTTTTAACATGTTTATTTGACGCGTTATCTTGTGTCTATCGCATGGTGCTGCTGTGTTGTGAATGCCACGTTAACAAGGAGTTGTTTTCCCGCGATGGACTGCGATGTGAAGGGTTGCGTTAAGCTACACTTGCGGTAGTTATCACACGTTCTTGTGAATATGCCCCATAGACATTGAAAAACACCATTTCTGATTGTTTATGTGCACTGATGGAGAGGGTAAGGGTCAGACTATGAAAAATTAGCACAGATTTATAACACATTTTAAGATTTTTTTAATGAGATATTTCAAAGGGCATAGACAAGGGGGTACAGGGGAGACAGTGAGGTCAGGGTTACAGGGGACACGAGGATAGCAGCTGAACAGGCGACACATGGAAACCATGGCAGTCAGATAATCAGTGTGGACAAGGGCAGCAGGTGATACTATGCATTGCAACGCAGATAAGGAGTTGAGTATGCCCGGGTACATTGCTGACCATATATATATGGCCTGTGGAATGTATTGTTCTGTGTAAGATGAATTTTGGCTCCATTAGTTTTAATTTAAAAAATTAAAGTTCAGCAGTTTGTTTTTCCTATACTGTATTAATTTTAACTACGTTCATTAGTCCCAGCATCACCTTTGGTGCACTACCTGCTTACTAAGCCTCTCGCTTTTGATTTCCATCACAGAGTTGTCTTACTGCCGCTAAATTTGTCTAGACCGACCGAGCATGTGCAGGGACCCAAGTAACCATAAACGGAGCGCTGCACCGCATCCTTAGAGTCAGTAGCATTGGTTTCCCCATGTGAATTTGGTCTCCGTTAGTTGTAATTTACTTTTTTTAATCGTAGCAGTTCATTTTTTTTCTTACTTTTTATTCTAAAATATTTTAGGCAGTCAAATCAGATACAAGTATAAGCTGTGAATTACACAATTACACGCAAAAGTGAGAGAGAAAAGTAAAGTAGTAGAGAGAGAGAAAGGCTAGCTAAGGAGATGGCAGCAACAAAGAGGGATAAGGAAAAAGGATATGAAGCAGTAATAAGTAGTTCCTTCCTATTATAGATTTTATATCGGCTCTGATTTATGAAAATGTGAAGACAGCAAATCAAAAATGTGCTAGGTAAGATAAACAGTAACTTTTAGCTAGAAGTAAATAGTTAATTAGAAAATAGCGGGCCCCAAATCTGTTTAATTAGCCACGGTCTGAGAATTGCTCTCTCAGCCTCATGCACCTGACCCAAAAGTGCCAACCAGTGACGTAGTGCAGGGGTGTTGACAAAACCCTATCCTTTGCAATACATAGTCGCGCGGTGCCAAGGGCAATTGAAATAGTAGCAGAAATATGTCTATCCAACCTACGCCCGAGACCTAACATGACATCCCTGATGTCAAGCGTTAGAATACAGTTAATTAACTCGGAGAGAGAGGGCAGGCAACGCCGACCCCAAATGATGTAAGAGGTGGACAGTTAGCAAACATGTAAACGAGGTCCGCGGCCAAAAGCCCACACCAAGGACAGCTTTCCCTATCAGCATTACCAGTTGTATACATTTTCTATTTACATATTCTCTCAGGGGTGTAATACAGCATGCACAAAGTCTTAAATCGTTGTAGTTTCAAGCTCACCGAAGCCACAGAAGAATATATAGCTCCGAAAGCGACTTTAGGGGGCAAATCTCTGCACCTCGGATCCGATCTTAAGGCTGCAGTTGCTTGCCAGACGGTAAAGATCATCCTCTTGTGCGCAGTAAGAATTTGATAAGAGTTCACAAATAGATAATCGATGATCCATGTTATACAGATAGCTAAGAACATCAAAGTGTTCACTACAAAGGCTATTGAAAGCACTAAAGTGATCACATACCTGTAGATACTTGAAAAATGATTTACGGGGGAGATCTTGTGAGGATTATAAGTAAAAAAAGAGTGGAATCCTTGTAGGTCAAATAATTGACCAGCCATGGAAAGGCCTGTGGCAAGCCATAGCTTGATGACCGATCATGAAAAATAGCTTGTAAAGATGAATTCCCACGAAGTGGGGTGTGGTAGTGCAAATTTCAGTCCAAATTCTATTAGCATCGGCAACAAGCTTGAAGCGCACATGCTTGAAGTTCTTAGAATCAGCGTTTCAAACCAACAAAAATTTCCAATCCTTCCCCATATTAATCTGATAGGGGAAAGAATAACAGTCAGACTGACAATTGACTGGAAGACATCTTAGGTGCGAGCCAAAGGAGGCCCCAATAGCTCTTGTAATCAGGTAGCACCCAGCTACCTTTAAAGGGATGAAGTTTCAACAGGTGGATTGCACATCTAGCCCTGTTGTAGCCCCACAGGAGTAGCCTATTGCCCCTTCCAGATGCAAAAAAGAATGAGTCAGAGACCCGTAGTTAAATAGAGTGAAAAAGATATCTGAATTTGGGCAAAATGTTCATTTTCACAATGTTGCTATGGCCAGTTATACTTATTGAAAATGTATTCCAAGCTCGCATCTCCACTATACACTGACAAAGCAGATGTTCATAGTTTAGCTTACTAATGCAGTTAAAAGAAGAGGTGATCTTGATACCTAGATTGGAAGTGTTGGAAAGTGGGTTATTGGTGGGAGTAAGTAAGCACCTACCTACCACTAGTAATAAAACCACCAACACGGTATAGGGTCCAGTAAAGGTCTCAGTAAATTAGCCCCTTGCTCACCCCTTGGTAGCTGACAACCAGCAGTCAGGCCTATCTTCGGAGACATGAGTGTAAAGCATTTAAAAACACCAATACATAAAATAAGTAAGACACAGCACACAATAAAAATCCCATACCAATTTTTATGAACAAATAGACACCAAAAACAACAAAAATCCAATTTAAGGAACCGGAGATAGGAATTTTTTTAAATGAATCACTTTATAGTGCTTAAAAACATATAGCGCCGCTCTGGGACATCTGGCCACGCTTGACCAAGATCAAGTCAAAGTTTGAGGCCAAGCGCGATGGAGCCCTTTTTGTATACACTAAGACCCAGGTAAAAATGTTACCTTCTCACTTAGAAACTTTTCTGGAGGTTTTGTTATGAACCCCAATGTACCCGAATATAGGCTTAGGTAGTTGCATGACCCTTTTTCTACATTTGTCCTACCTTGCTCTACATAACGGTTCTGACACTGACCTTTTACCTAGTTAGGTGCTGAATAAATGTTGTGTGGTTTTCTCCGAAAACTAGCCTCATTTATTATGTATGAGGATTCTTAGTATCACACCAGGATTAGCATCCTCCGCATAATAACTCTGTATAAGCGTCACTGCTATCATCATCCTTGGCCGACATGCCCACAGTACCATGACACATCTAGGTAGAACCCCTGAGGGTAGCTTTCCGGTATATAAGTACCACATTTTACCTGGGCAAACCAGAGGAGAAAAAGCTTCTATGCTGACACCCTGAAACGAGACGCTGAAGTCCCTGCCGACAGACACTCGAGACGTCAGTGGTCTGACATCCCTTGCGGGGTGTTTCAACTCGAGACCAAGATGGGGTCCTTCGTTCTCTCCCATCAGGTAATGGGGTTGGCTCTTTCCTAGGGGGATTCTTGGCTATACACCTACATACATGCTAGGTACTCTTAGGTACATCTGGTTAGGGTTTTGCATCGTAGGAGTATTCATGATTACTGCCATGTATCTATATATCTGCATATATTCATTGTTTTAGCACCATGGTAGAATTCTACCTTTTATTTACTCTGTTGGTGCTTATAACCGTATATATCTCTTTCTGTCTAATGGTTGTTGCAGCACAGCTATTTTATACTAGAATGATACTGGTTTAATAAATGCTTATTGAAAACATCCCCACCGTTTATTCTGTATATCTCTCTGAGACCGAGTGAGCATGAGTGACTGAGCAAAAAATACTGTACTATTTCCATGATCCCTGAGGGGTCAGGGTTGTGATGTTCGATAGTTGCCAGAAACTATTCACTTCTTGTTAAGGCTGTGGGGCTTATAGTGGCACTGTGAGCTAGCTGGTCTAATAGACTAACATATCCTTTGGGGGTGCCGGGAATCAGTCTGGACACCAATCCCGTAGCTTATGTTGTCTAAACACGGAGATCCGCCAACGTTGGTTTGGTTCTTATTTAACCATCAAATCTGAGTAGTTAAATCATTCTTTCTCAGAGACTCCTTCTCACATTTACCCAGAGCAGTCTGGAGTGGGGAGGGGAAAAATCCGCCACAGCTGAGTAGGTATACCCTATGTATTGGCTGTAGGTTTATTCAAGCTTGGAGGATTATAGTTCCCCATATTGTGCAAAACCTTATCTCTTTCCCATACTAAACACTTCCTTGAAAAATGTCTGTGCAAGATGAGGCTGTGCCTGCATTAAATGCAAATGCAGGGGAAGCTGAACAGGAAGGTGCAATAAACATTTCTGAAAATGTCAGAAATGCACTTACTTTAAAATTAGCAGATTTTGTAGTCCCAGCATTAGGTGGGACTGTTACCTTCGTGATTGAGGCACACGAGGCATACAGGACAGAGGTGTTCTATTCTTCGGTCAAGTTCCCACCTGCAAATACACACACACATACATTTCATTCTTATATTGTGGATGAAATACCAGATGAATACAATCCATACGAGGACATAGAAGTCCCGTTAACGTACCAGGAACATATATGCTGTTTTAAAGGCACCCTCCCACATACCACAGAAAAGCAGAAACAGAGCGCCTTGGCCAGTTCTAGCTGCTTACACACCGCATTCAGAAATTGACACAATGCCAGTAGCAGATGTACATCCACTTCACAAAGAAACAATAAAACTTTACAGAAATCTTAAACAGTTCGTTATGAGAACACTCACACTTCAACCTACAAGGGTCACTCCAGCAGGTCAACTACAAGGGACCACAACTGAAATCACCCCACAAACGCTGATCCCGATTATGGGAAGAATGCCCACTAAACGTGAGCAAATGCTATTCTGGATAGCGCAGAAAATAGCACAGCTTAAGGCAGTGTTTCCACATACAGGCCCACAAGAAAAACACAGAATACTATCAATCTGCTTGCCAATAGGGATAGCTCCCCAGATAGAGGATTGTCTTACTTGGGGTTCAGTCTTCGCTGCCATCTTTACCAGGGCACATGGTACCCTATCCATAGCAGTCATACCAGAAGTATTAAGCCAAATATAGAATAAGTACGGGGCAGAACCTGCCCTGGACTTATGGATGAAATTATTAGGCAATTTTTCCCAGGAATCTACAATTTTGTTAGCAAACATAAAAGCGGAGGCCGCAGCAGTGGCTATAAGCCAACACCCGAGGGAATGCACTCCTGCACAACTAGAGCAGGAATTAACAAAAACAAAGAGACCTATGATTCACTGGATAGAGATAATTTGGGAGCTAGACCTGTGAAACCACAATTAATGGGTAATCCTGAAAGGAATAACTCCAAGCAAGCACCCTATTCTTCTAAAAAGAAATGGGATGATAAACAATCAAAAAACAAGCAGAATCAATAAAGGGTAAGGGCTCCTCAACAGGAGCCCTCTGACAGGAATATATAACTTGAGAAATCGTGACAATATTAAAAACCCTGATGGTTATCAGGATACTGATACACATTCCTCTCGTTCCTTTCAGGGTTCATCAAAAATCTCCGAGAGGGAAGGACGGTCAGAACACAGATCAGAAGAGCATATCAAGCTAAGAGACACACATCGCACTTCAGACTACATTATCAAAAAAGAAGATAAACAAAAATCTAACCCTCAATTTAAAAAGAAGGTAGCTGGCCAAAAAATAAGAAATGCCCAGGCTACTGAGGACTCAACTTCTGAATGGGGAATGGGCTCTGATGATGCTAGACAGTGCAGCAGAAGTAACAATAGCTCACCAGAACCTGATGGAATTTCTGGTGACAGCAGCGTTGAAGGAACATATCACGGCGAAAACACCTGATACAAGGGTAAGCGTCCCACATCAGTTACATGAAATAACACTCCATATGGAGGGGGACATACCAAGGAAAGTGAAGGGTCTCTTTTGGGAGAGCGCGACATATGGATACGATATCCTTTTGGCTGAAAAAGATTGGCCACCTGAGTTCATTATGGACTGCCCAAAAGGAGAAACCGTAATTTTACCAGTTTTCTCCGACCTCATTCCAGAATCACTAAAACATTCATACATGCAGGAGTGGGTGGTAGCACTAGCTCCTGCATTATACCGCAATCATGTAGGGTGGGATGCTGAGTCACCTCACCATGAAATCTCAGTTAAAACTATTCCAACTCCACAGAGACAATACCCAATAAAACATGTCGTGAAAAACAGGTTTGGGAGATCTGAGACCAAACTTGAATACCAAGGTGTAATTGAGAATATCACCTCTTCCACGAATTATCCTTTGTTTCCCGTAATGAAACCTGATAATTGATACCGTCTAGTTTTAGACTACAGGCATTTGAACACTTGCACTAAAACATTTGCAGTTTAGAATGCACACAGTGCCGCATTAATGAATAACATTGTGCGGAAAAAATACACAACAACACTAGAATGGATTCTTTTGCCAAAATATAGCACCTAAAGCAGATATTTGACTGCATTTTCTGCCATAAGCTCCTAACGTCAATTCTGTAGATTGCCCCAAGGGTATAAGAATAGCCCCAGGTTATTTTCAGCAAGAGTATCAGAGTTAATTCAAAATTTTGATGAGGAGGCATTGTCCTATGTAGATGATATTTATCTGACGGACGATTAATTATTGGATCATTTGAACAAGGTGAACAACATAATTATGTGATTTGCCTCTGAGGGCTACAAATTTAACTTTAAAAAATCAATAATTGCCCACTTTGATGTCCTATTTTTAGGTTGTGACCTCTCAAGTGAAGGGAAAAGCCTAGCAGCTAATTCGTTAGACATATATCCGCTACTCCAACCTCCAAAGACTCTGAAAAATCTACAATCCATTTTTAGGATTCCTAAATTCTGGCAGAACATACATATTGGATTATGCAGAAAAAGTAAAACCTTTCTATGACTTAATAAGACATGATTTTTCAGTTCGACATTGGACACAGGAACACAGAAATTTTCCATTCCTGACAAGCTGACATGATAGCTTCCAAACATTTACACATACGTGTGAACACCACAAATTTGGTGATCCATGTAATCGTGGGTCAATCCGGGTACACTTACCTCACCTTCAATGAAGGCAAAACTGTACCCATTGCATACAAATCGCATTTGTACACAAACGCTGAGATGCGTTTTGCATCAACTGAAAAAATACTGACAGCAGTACAGACTGCTGTAGTGAGAGAAAGAGCACTAGCTCAGGGGAAATGAATAATTGTTGTGACTCCAGTACCAACTTTAGAGGCTGTTACAAAAGCAAGCGTTCCAAACGCAAAAGTACTGCATCAGCGATGGATACAATGGGCTAATTCTCTCACTGCAACAGATGTAGACTACAATTTTGATTCTACATTAAAAACACAAGTATTCCTGCAGTACGAACAAGAATATCCTCTCCCGATGAAATAATGCCTATAGATCAATATGAATACATAATTTATACTTACAGATCTGCCCAGCCAGCCGTAGGAAGTAAACAGCAATACAGCACCACATGTGCGATTGTAAAGGGACGTATGCGGGATGGTAGGTTCCGTCCTAGCAATATGCAGACACAGTCTCTAGGAGATTGCACAGCACAGCTGGCAGAACTTAAAACCTTGATAGTGGCACTAAAAAATACTGATCGAGATTTCCCCACACTAATTGTGTGCGATTCATTTAATTATGTTCAGTCTTACAATGAATATCTTCACTACTGAGGCCAGAATGGGTTTAGAGATTCAAAAGGTTGCACAATAAAGCACAAGTTGATTTGGGAACAAGTGGCAGAGCTGAAAATGGACTTGCTGCGGGCTCATGTGATTCATACGCCGAGTCATCAACGTGTTGGCATGCACATTGAAGGGAATTCATTGGTTGATAAGGCCACCAAGGCGACAGTAAGAAATGCTGCTGTTGCTGCAATCACTTGTTCTAGCTCAAGGATAGACGGACAGATAATGGTAGCTGTCAACGCTACGCGTAATAACAGCTCAGCCTTGCCAAAAGGTTTTTCCACTCAATTACTCCTACAAGTTAGAAGCACAGAATATTCTGAATGCTCAAATTCCAGGAGTGGAGGATAGAGTAATAACAAACATGGATTGCAGATTAGGATTAATTCTAGCTGCACATGAGGGTCTGAGTTCAAAACATGCAAATATTACTGCAACAGTTTCATTATGGAAACAACGTTATTGGTGGCCAGGTCTTACCAAACAGACCAAGGGCTTCGTCCTTAAATGCGACATCTGCCAGCAGATAAAGAGTTCCACCGTAGCACGTCCACCAAAGACACCTTTACTGATATCAGACACACCTCTTGCATGTGTCTACTTGGACCACTGCGGCCCCCTACAATCTGACAGGGCTTACAAGTACATCTTGGTGGCAGTGGATTCATGATCTAGATTCCTGTTGGTTTTGCCCCAGTGCTCAGCTGACGCTTGACCTGTTATAAAGGATTTGCGAGTCTTCATAGGGACATTAGCAATTGGCACATTACATTCTGACCGTGGCCCTGCGTTTAGCTCTTGGGCTTACAGACAAGCTATGGGAAGTTTGGGTGAGGTCTTGCGGTACTCCTCTCCGTATCATCTTGAGGGAAATTTGATTGTGGAGAGGAAAAACCGAGACTTAAAGCAATCCTTAACAGCAAGAGTATTAGGTTCGGTTAGCAGTTGGGTCAATCACCTATATGGGGTCCAGAGGGCACTTAACAACATACCAAGAAGTTCCCTAGGAGGCTGTACTCCATATAAGGTCCTGTTTGGGACTAGAATGTGGGTACCCGACCTCGATTGTGGTAGCACAGTGGCGGATGAAAAATAATTTTACATCAATGACCGTTTGGCTGTTTTACAGTAACTCAATGAATTCTGGGCATTACACAGCAACGTCCAAGTAAAATGCACCGGCACTGGGGAAGTGAAAGCTGTCCTGGCAAGACCTGCCTGGGTCCCAAAGGTCAGGGATCTGGTCAGAGAAAAGATTGCAGACAAAAAAGAATTTGGGCCTCTACATGTCCTGGCTGTCAAAGGAACAAGAACAGTACTTCTTCCACCTCTTGCCGGGCAAGAAAGAAAAGAGATTCATCTCCATTGATCTGATCAAACCACACTATGTGGTCGATACTGAAAAGCAGGCCGCGTGGGCTCCTGGGTAGCCGTTGATCTCCTCTTGCCACCATACAGGAAGTTCAGACTGAAAGACTAATAACGTTTGAAGATTCTACTATACGAAGTAATGGAGTTACCAACAATGGAATGGAACTCGTGCCTATTGAAATTGAACAGCAACAAACCACAAATGAAACACAAATCTCAATTCGGCCTAATACCAACGCCTATGTGAATATGTCTTGAAATGAGTCATCTGCCAGTTCAACAAAACCTGCTGGGCTACCAAAGATAGATTGAACAGCGTCTGGCTAGTTCATCGATTTTGATACCTTTTCTCTGGATTTGAATGAACATGAGTCACTGACAGCTTCTGTTTCCTATAAAGAAAAAATATATGATTGCTACCTTTGGCTGAAAAAGACTTACCTTGTTTCTCCCTGGCTACAGCTCTGGATTGCAATTGGTCTACTTTTCCTAGTCCTTTGGATAGGTGTAGTGACTGTCTTTTTCCTGCTCCTAAATGGACACTATCTCCCAGAACGCTCCGCAATACAACATGTGAACTTGGTCCTGAAACCACATGCATCATCTCATCGTGAACAACGAGACCAGCAGTTCCGGTTCTGAAGGAATATTATGAGATAGGGTTTCATATGATGTATTTGGTACCACTGAACTTTTGAAAATTCCACATTTATTTAAGATTTCTTCGAATGATATTATCACCTCCAGTACTTTCTCTGATGATTGGAATTTCGTAACTGTAAATTCTATGCTGTCAGATTTAGAACAATGTGCTGCATTTTCCAGTAACGAATTGCATGATGATACATCTGATTTTGACACCATGTATTGTTACCAACACTATGGTCATAATTTCTTGTTAGGTCCCCAGAAGCCACGTCAGAAGCACTTCTTATAGTATGGAAAATCTCTCAACAGGAAGCTGCAGAGAGATTACGTGAGATTGACAGGATTAATATAGAAAAGGCTTTGGCAGGGGTCGATAATGGCATGACCACACTAACATCCAGGATTTATTCAGTGGGCAACATTGTCTCTTCTGCAATAGATATAATAGAACAGGATTTGTCTATTCTACAAAACGGACAGTCCCAATTGCGATCCATTCTATTATTAAGCTGGACGCTACAATGTGCCCTGGTGTTATATCAACAGTACGTCTCTGTTTGTTGCTTACAATCTAACAGAAAGACAGACAACAATGGCACGAAGAGATGGAAAGTATACAATGCTGCTCATTGAAAAATCAGACTAATTACCTTTCACCGTGGCTGAGTCACCCTCCACAGAATGGTTAATCCATGGCCATATTACATTGCCAGTCACGACATTCCACTTTCAATATTGTCTACAGTATCACCAAGTAGGCATGTATGAAGCGTTGGGTAAGGAATACATTCATGAATCTTGGTAATTACCGTACAGATTTAGATGCAGGAATGGGGACACTGAAGTCTTTCTCAGCGTTTCAGACTGTGAGAATTGCAATTGGTCTACTTTTCCTAGGAGCTTGTAATGCTTCGGTTGCAAACCTATCATATCACTTGAAAGGAACCCCAGCTGCCATGATTCATCAGGTGTTCAAACTACTCTCGAATGGGAGTTATTTGATGTTGAATGATCAAGGTTGTTGTGGGATGCTGCCAGGCATCACATACCTTGCCACAGTAAGTTCCAGGGTTACTTGTATGCAAGTATTGTTTCCACTGACCCACACAGTCAGGGAGGTGCCGCTATGGCCTTCGCTGAATGTTTCCCTTTTACAGTTTGATTCTCTGAGCAGACTGAAAGCCATACTTTTACAGAAGGAGGTGGCCTTAACCTCAGCCCGAGAGACTTTTGATCTCCAGGTTGCAAGGTCTTCAGCTGAGAGACAGGCACTAGTCCGAACTAACTTCCCGCTCCATTTCGGGGAAATGGTACATCGTATCTTTAACATGTCTGATACGAGTGGGATAGTACACCTATTTAAGAGCATAGGTTCTGGGCTATTAATCACCTTTTAAATGATCTTCGGAGTTATTCCATCATTGATTCACCCCATATTGGGACGCGTTTTGGAGGGCTTCCGCTGGTCCTACTACTTGTAGTGGGTATCCTGGTTTTAATTTTCCCACTACGCAATGGATGTTCCATTTTCCAAAGAGATGGAAAAGGCACTCTTGGTGCTACGTTGCCGTGAACGCATGGTACTCCATCTGGCCACACCTCGGCTTCGGGAGCTAGGCGAGCATTGGTTCCCATAGTTCAAATCAATCTGGGTTGACTGCATCTTGCCTGTACTCCGCTGCCTATTCTGTGGATACAAATGCATGTTGGACATCTGTCTAACACTTGCATCAGTTGCGCCTCCTGACGTAGATGCTCTACTGGACCCATTAAAGGGCCACGTATTGCAGTGTCCTCAGCGTATTCCCATGTTGATGTCGGCATTCTTAGAGCCACCACGGGATGCTTCACCTTCTGTTGGAATGAACACCTGCTCTACAACAGGCTCACCTGTGTCGATTGCTTCCTCAGCGGCTGCTGTGGGAACCGGAGAAGATCACCTTTTCTACATTGACCTGATCCAAGAGATGTTACAGGGACCGTCGTCTGCGAAGGCACGCAGCAGTGATGTTGCATCTCCCACACAGGACACTCCGTGTGATGCGAACATTTTGTCCTTTTTCCAAATCAAACACCAGTTTTGTTTCAGTTGTCTCTTTTACTCTCATTGAGCACTATGGCTTCCGGCGTGTTCAGATGGTCTAGCATTATATTGAACAGAAAAGACTTATAGAGCATTTTTAACTTTTACATTACTTTGTAACACATACCATGTTTTTAGATGTTTTTATACTCATATTTTAGCAATGTATTTTTATTCTTTTTAAACATGCATATTTTAGTATTTGTTACTTTTTTCGTCCAGTCGGATGAGGAGTGGGTGTTACAAACCCCAATGTACCCAAATATAGGCTTAGGTAGTTGCACAACCCTTTACCTACATTTATCCTACCTTTCTCCACATACCAGTTCTGGCGCTGACCTTTTACCTAGTTTTACCTAGACTTTACCTAGCCGAAAACTGGCCTCATTTATTTTGCATGAGGATTCTTAGTATCACAGCAGGATTAGCATCTTCCGCATAATCACTCTGTATAAGAGACACCGCTATCGTCATCCTTGGCCGACATGCCCACAGTACCATGACACATCTAGGTAAAACCCCTGAGGGTACCTTTCGGGTAAATAAGTACCACATCTTCGCTGGGCAAACCAGAGGAGAAAAAGCTTCCATGCTGACACGCGGACAAGAGGCACGAAGTCCCTGCCTGTGGACATTTCAGCACGCAGTGGTCTGACATCCCTTGCGGGGTGTCCAACTCGAGACCAAGATGGGGTCCTTCGTTCTCTCCCATCAGGTAATTGGGTTGGCTCTTTCCTAGGAGGATTCTTGACTATACACCGACATACATGTTAGGTACACTTAGGTACATCTAGTTAGGGTTTTGCATTGTAGGAGTATTCATGATTACTGCCATGTTTCTATATGCCTGCGTATATTCATTGTTTTAGCACCATGGTAGAATTCTAACTTTTATTTACTCTGTTGGTGCTTATAACCCTATATCTCTGTTTCTGTCTAATGGTTGTTGCAGCACAGGTATTTTATACTAGAATGACGCTGGTTCAATAAATGCTTATTCAAAACATCCATACCGTTTATTCTGTATATCTCTCTGAGACCGAGTGAGCATGAGTGACTGAGCGAAAAGTACTGTACTGTTTCCAAGATCCCTGTGGAGTCATGGTTGTCATGTTCGATAGTTGTCAGAAACTATTCGCTCCTTGGTAAGGTTGTGGGGCTTATAGTGGCACTGTGAGCTAGCTGGTCTAACAGACTAACATATCCTTTGGGGGTGCCTGGAATCAGTCTGGACACCAATCCCGTAGTTTATGTTGTCTAAACGCGCAGATCCTATATAGATTTGTAGGAACTACACAACACTTTTTCTTCTGACGACTCTCGACCCCCCCACAGCAGGCCAAATTCGATGAGGGTTCGCCAGCTTCACTTTCTGCACAGCCCCAGTCAAATCCTTGAAGTCTGTAGCTTTTAGCGGGATGAACCTAAAATCCAGGCTGGGTCGTGGTAGACTTGACTTTCGCCATCGGGTCGGTCACCTCAGGGAGCTTTTCCACAAAATTCTCCAAAGACTTCCAGAACTCAGGAGGTGCTTCCTGATGGTCTCCTTCTAGGTTCAAAGTGCCAAAACACCAATCCAAAGGTATGGAATCTCCTATATGGACTCTGGGATGTCTGGATTACAATTCCCACAATGCAGAAGGCCAAATCTTATAAAGTCTACTGGATGCACTCCAGGATGGGAACTCTTGGTGGAGATAAAGCAGGTGGGCTCAGTTAACCTGTGTTTCAGGGAGTCCACTCCTTAATCCTTCTTAAAGCAAGATACATGATCGAGGGCTATAGTACCAGATTGTGCAGCAGGCGCAGTCAGTCAGAGTACAGGCATTTGGGTACAACTCCAGTTTCCAGCAGGGCAGTCCTTCTTCTTCTTATAGTTTGAGGCAGCGGATCTGAGAGACTACGCAACTCTGACATATTTATTCAGTGTTCTGGGGTGACAAGAAGGGGGGAACCTTTGTTCAATGAGATGCTGGACGCCACCCAAAAGCATAACAATCTCCTCCAAAGTGTGGCATCTTCTTGTCCCACAAAACATTGCACTTCCAAAATCCAACATGGATGATTTCTCTCCAGAGGAGTAAGAACTGGCTTAACCAACCCACAGTGTGGCTCATTTCCATTAGCTCTCCTCCCTGTGACCTCTGCAAATTCCTGTGTTAAATGTGTCATCTGACTGGGGGCACACGATGTGGGGTTAGGTGTACCTGGCATTCCTTACTGATCTGCTCTGTCTTTGAGGTCAGTTTGATTTACCCAGACCCCTTTTTATGACCTATCCTCCTTAGCTTCAGAGCTCTCTCTATCAGATAACCTCTGCTCTGGCCTGGTCACTTATCACCTAATTAAAGTAGCCTGGCTAAGCCTGCCAAGGCTGACCAATCAGCAGACACTACTAGAAGGCTGGAGTTTGACTTATAGAAGAGAAAGTTCTATAACTTCTCTTATGTACTAGTTATGATAAATTCAACAGTGGCTAAGTGTTGAATTTATCAATACCAATCTTTGAAGTCTTTGAATGATATTTCACCTTTCCTAACAATAATTATGCCTAAATAAAATATTACAATGTTACCCTATGGAGCTAAGTATTTTCAATGGGGAAAAATAGAATGGACAGTTTTTCCTTCACCAGGGCATATGAAACATATTTTATAAGGTACCTGATTATAGTTACATGCCCCCTCCACCCCTAGGAGACCTAGGGGTGATCTTGGGAGTGCCTAAAATGTAAAAGCAAGCAAGCAAGACTGCCTTTAAAATACAGCAGGCATTCATCAGTGCACACATGCAAGTGCAGGAAATCTGCTGGGCCTCTAAACTTCCATGCCATATTATATACTAGGGACTTATAGGTAGATTTCATACCCTGGACCTATTATCTACTAGGGACGTATAGTGTCTGTCATTGCCAATTGTAAGTGTACTCTATTACATGGCCCTGGCCCTGGGCCTGGCTAACAGAGCCCAGGGTACAGTCAGAGTCAGTTACCACCAGTATCATTCTGCGAAAAAGGGGGGTGAACAGGGCAAAAGGATGACTTTCTAACAGGAAAGTACTGGGGCCACATCTGGTTCACGAACAGGCGTTGAGAAATTAACAATAATTTGGGTCTTGTGTATGTTAAGATGATACACTGAAAAAGTCCAGAATTTCTCGACTTGTGTGGTAATTAGCATAATTGCATAAAGTGGATCAGCTACATATACAGCCACATCATCCACACATGCACTAATTTTGATGTCATGAGCATGTATATAAACTGGGGCAATCCCAGTGTGCTGAGCTATAGGCCTTAAATAGGGTTCTAAATAAGAAGGCAATGTCAATGGAGATAAAGGGCACCCCGTCTAGTATCACAGATGATTAAATGAAGAAGAGATAGACCCAGCTAGAATCATACGAGCAATTGGATGCTGGTATAAAAACTGAATCCGTCTCAAGAACCGATTCCCTCTACTGATTGCTTGCAATGTTAACCACATTCATGGACAAATGGCTATCAAATGCCTTCTAGACATCGAGTAGGATCATACCAGCCTGCATACCAAGAGAGTTAAAGGTGTCAAACAATGATATAACTGCATTAATATGTCCTGTGGTATCTTTGCTTGGAATCAATCTATGTTGCTGAGGAGAGACAAGCTCCTGAATAAAAGGGCGACGACGAATAGCCAGAATGTTTGCAAAAATCTTAGCATCAGTATTAATCAGGGATATCAGTAAACAGAAAAGGAGGGCAACCAAGATGGCCACCGGACGAGAGCTCCTCCACTGAGCTCCTGGGTTAGGGATCACGATATCGGCAAATATCGGCAAATATCCCTGTACAACCCGGCCATCCATCGCCCTGCTGCCCTCCTACATCAGCACACAGCAACACAGCGCAAGCTTGGCCCAGCGGCACCGCACAGACCATCGTTTTGGACCCCCCTCACCTCAATCAGGACCGTCGGCCATCGATCTGAAGAGCTGGCCGCTCGATGAGTCCGTCGGATGCCTCACTGCTACTGACTGTCGGAGCCCCAGCCGAGCGCTGCTCTGCGAATCCAGCCGACATCAACAAAGGGCTGGGTATCCATCTTCCGACGTGGGCTGCTGGGGGACTGACCGAGGATGATCGCCCAGACTCTGAGGCATCGGTGAGTCCGTCCCGTCCCCCCCCCGCTGCAGACCATTCAACAACCTGGGGGCCCGCCGGGAACTAGCTGATTAGCGCAGAGCACAAAGGCGAGCTTCCAGCTGGCAACGGGAACACCCAGATCGAGCCAAATCCCTGGGGAGCTGTGGCCGCCTCGCACCTGGAACGATCGCGCTCAACACTGCAGGGGGTTCCTCGGAGCTGTGAAACGGCTGGGACCACCAAGGGTGAGCCTGTCCCGAAGTCACAACGCTGCAGATGAGAAGCCCCCCACCATCAGGATCATAACCAGGGAAACCCCTCGATGTCCAGGCTGCAGGAGTGGGTCTACTACCAGAATTTGTAGCTGTACAGTACAGCTGTTGGTCTGTGGCACAGCAGTTTTATTGCCCCAGCCATTTTAAGCACAGAACTGCTCCTCCATTCCCCACGAAAATGGCAGCAACTGGCAATGACAATAGAAAGAGGACTACGCCATAAAAACAAATAAGGGTCTACAGCTACACCTTGACCAAGACATTGATCTCTGACCTGCGTTACAGCGCGGACAACGGCATAATCATTAATGACCTCATTTTCTACTCCAGAAGAACCCCCTCTTGGCGCAATACCTTTGCGCACCTCCTTAATGTACGCGCAACCAGGAACATTCCACACGGCACTAAGCTCACAATAGCGCCCTCCTCAACCCTGCGAGCCGACCTCACCATCAGCCTCTACAAAAGCGGCATCGTTTTGATCCAAGCCTCAACCAAAAACCTCAATAATTTTGCTGACCTTTTACCCTCCTCAGAAACCATGTGCACGACCCGGGCAGGGCAACCAACACCGGCCTCGACGACCCTCCGACCAGCCTGCCTAGCGTGACTAGCCTCCCACAAACCACCTCCCTAAGGGTTTCCAACACAGTTCATCCTAACCCCTCTAGCTCGTCTCCCGGCCTTGCCAACACAATCGTCCCGAGACCCTTGGTCTCCTCCCCACTAATTCCCCACTCCGACTCTGAGACTGGTACGCTTCAAAAGACCTACGATACAGGTCGAGCTAGCCCTGCTAGCCCACAGACCACCCCTCCAAGTGTTCCTAACACGGTTCATTCTAACCCCTCTAGCACGTCTCCCGGCCTGGCCTACAGAATCGGCCCTAGACCTCTGGTCCCCTCCCCACTAGCTCCCCACACCGACCGTGAGACTGAGACGCCCCCAAAGACCTACGACACAGGTCGAGCTAGCCCTGCTATCCTATCCCGTATGCATGACGATAGAACTGCCTCTGAACCACTACCCCCTGTCCTTTAGCGCCTCCCTCTCACATGGATACCGAAACGCTGCACCACAGAGCTGCCAAAATAATTCAGAGCATCCACTCTTCCATTCTGGATCTAACGAACCTCCTTCACCGCGCCGAACTCTCCTTCGCTAACCTAAAGCCCCTGCTGAACCCCACCCCCTCTTATCACAGAGCTCCCCAAACACCCACTACCTCTATCCCTGAGACACCTTCGCCTCGCAAGCATCCTTGCCACCTCTCGGAGGAGGAAACCCTAGCTCTCGTCCTCTCCTACAACCCTACCCTCGCCACACCAAGTCCGCTAGACCTCACTGAAAAGGAAATCCTTGCCATCCTCCGGGACTACAACGCAGCCCCAGTTACCCCATGCCTATTACAAGTGAGGGCCGAACATCCCATCTGCACGGTCACTATCAACCCCTGCAGATCAGCTACCCTCCGTAACAGAAGTGTGATTAAAAGCAATCTAGCGCCTGTACCCCTGTCCGCCCGACTCCCGACACTCCCTCCGACCCTTCTCTGACTGGTCTCTTAATTAACTGCCGATCGGCAGTTAAGCACGCCGCCGATATTGCTGCCCTCATCCTGAACAAAAATTTCGACTTAGCAATTCTAACAGAATCTTGGCTCAACGAATCCTCATCCCCATGCCTGGACCTCTTAGTCCCTCCCAACTATAACATTGCAAGGCTGGACAGGCAACCTAGCAAGAAAGGAGGAGGCATCGCCTGCATCTATCGCTCTAACCTTCTTGTCACGGAACTTCTGGCGGATACCACCGACTCCTGCGAATACCTCGCCCTCTCCATTTGCAGCAACTCCGCCCTACTGTGCAACCTGCACATCTTTTACCACCCCCAGGCAGGAATGACTCCTTCACTGACCACCTCATGGAAATTTTCACAGCTAAGAGTTCCTCCAACGCTAAAGACATTTTCCTTGGCGATTTCAACCTGCACTGGAATGATCCCAAGGATCCTCATGTCAACGCCATCAAAGACCTCCTGGCCGATCAAGCCCTGACCCAATCTTGCTCACTCCCAACTCACTCGAAAGGGGCCATTCTTGACTGGATCATCTCTAAGGAATCAACAGTCAAGCTTATCTCTATAGACCCATGTGACTGGTCTGACCACCACGCCATCGCCTTCCTACTACCTGGCACCCACAAGACTAGGGCACCGCAGCCGGTGATTCCTAAACGCTGGGTCAGAGACACCAAGAACCTGGACCACAGAGAACTGGAGGCTCGGTGCAAATCTGACCTCCCCCTCGCATATCACTACGGTCAATGACCTCAACGATCACTACTCTGCGACCATATCGAACATTCTGGATGACCTAGCCCCACTAAAACTAAAAAGAACACAAATCAAAGATAGAAACCCCTGGTTCACTGGATCCCTCAACAATGAGAGGAGATCCCTCCGGCAAGCCGAAAGAATCTGGAGACAGCACCCCTCTGCCGCACATCTAAAACTTCTCCGCCAGGCCAGAAATACCTACAACAGGAACATCCTCAACTCAAAAAAGAATTCTTCAGATCGGAACTGGGGAACACCAAGAACAGACCCCGCAAACTCTTTGAACTGGTCAAACATCAATCCAACAAACTGGCCAAAACATCGAAAGAAAATCCCAAGTCTCTAATATCATCCGAGGAATTCGCCTCTTTTTTGCGGACAAAATCAAAGCCTTAGGTAACGAACTTAGCTCCGCCTCATACTCGCTACCCACTACTAACCTGACTCCTCCTTCCACGCCGCCCCGACAGGCTTCACCTAAGAATCAAGCACACTGGACCGACTTCACACTCTACGACGAAGACTCCGTCTCTAAAATCCTATCTACCTTAAACCCGAATAACCATTTTAACGACCCGCTCCCCTCCAACTGCCTAGCTGCCGCCGCCCAATCCATTATTCCTAGCTGGACTGCACAACTAACGCCTCTCTCCGGCAGGGATCGATTCCTGACTCTCTGAAAGCCGGCCAAGTCCTCCCCATTTTGAAAAAGCCGTCGCTGGACCCAGCCTCCCTGACAACTTCAGACCTATTTCCAACATCCCTCTCTTAGCTAAAGTGTTGGAGAAGTGTGTGCAACTGCAGCTAAGTCAACACATCAATAACTTCCACCTACTCGATGATTTCCAATCCGGATTTAGACCTGGACACAGCACTGAAACCACCATGCTCCACATCGTTGATGATGCCCTCCAAGCCCTTGACCAAGGCAAAACATGTCTCTTAATCCTCCTAGATCTATCCTCTGCCTTCGACACGGTCAACCATGGAAAGCTACTCGAACGCCTCAAACTCAGGATGGGACTGGATGGCTCTGTCCTAGAATGGTTTAGATCCTTCCTCCAAAACCGATCACAGAGATTCCTAATCAACGGCAACCTGTCTGCTCCCTCTCCGGTCACGATTGGAGTCCCTCAAGGATCAACGCTGTCCCCCACCCTCTTCAACCTCTACCTTGAACCGCTTGCCGAAGTCCTACGCACTGCAAATATCTCCTACCATATGTACGCTGACGACACTCAGATCTACATCAAAATCTCATCCTCGAGGAGATTCTCTCCCTGAATGAGGCCCTGAAGCTGACCGTCCAATGGCTCGCCTCCAATCAACTCAAACTCAATGCAAAGAAAACAGAATTTCTCCTAATTTCCCTCCTAAAACCAACACTGAGATTCAGATATGGATTAAGGCCATCACAGCCTTAAATTACCCACCGACCATTGTGGACTCAGCCAAATCACTGGGAATAACCCTCGACTGCAACTTGAACATGCGGGACCACATCAACTCGATGGCCAAATCAGCCAGATTCCACCTGAGCTACCTTTGGAAACTGAAACCCTTCCTTGACGCTCCCGACCTAAAAATGGCAGTCCAAGCACTAGTCATCTCCAGACTGGAATATGGCTGCTCTACCCTCTCGGGTCTACCCAAGATCTCCCTGGCACCTTTAAAAGCCTGCCTCAACGCTGCCGCCAGACTACTTACCGGCACAAGGAAATTCGATCACATTTCTCCACACCTGAAAGCGCTGAACTGGCTTCCTCTCGAGGCCAGGATACAGCTTAAGCTGGCATGCATCACACACAAGGCTTTATACTCAAACTCCCCTGCATACCTTGCACAGAAACTTGTGGTATCCGGAGGAATCAGAAACTCCCGGTCCGCCAAAGACCTCTTGCTCCAGCCTGCACGTTTTAGGAAAAAAAAACTTACAATCGGGCTTTCGCTGGGGCCGCGCCAAGAATATGGAACTCTCTCCCACCCGTCATAAGAAGAATCCCTCTCTGGCACGCTTCAAAAAGGAGGCCAAAACCTTCCTTATGGGTAAATTCCTCGGTTAAACTTTTTACCTTCAACCACCACAGAGACCCTGATCAACTGCAGACTATTGCCTCCTCGGATGACCCAGTCACCCCTCCAAGAAACCTGGGGCCTTGTCTTGAGTAACTGCAATGTAAACTGTACCTATGTATCCTTCTATCCCTTATGTATCCAACACCCCGCCCCTCCCAATCGATTGTTTACTCTTGTTATTCCATGCCTTTTGTACAACCCTAGGATTCTGTAAAGCGCTCTGATACCCTAACGGGTCAAGTTCGCGCTCTATAAAACATAAAATAAAAAAATAAATAAATATCGTGTGGTAGGATCCTTTAATCGGAATCGGCCCCCATATCTGCTGAGTGTTCAAAGACTGTGAATACTTTGGGGCCGATTCCAATTCGGGCCGGAAATCTCTCTGACCGAGCCGGACCCGGAGAGATTTCCGACCGAATCGGACCCGTGCAGCCCGACCGAACGAGTACGATGCGTCCGTATGCTATCGTACTCGAGTCGGTCGGACTCCCATTGAAGTCAATGGGAGCCGGTCGTACAACGCGTACGCGGGCTCCCATTGCCTCAATGGGTGTGAGGCGAACAAGGGCGCCCCCTACAGCGGGTACGTGGCGAAGTGACTCGCGCCGTACACGCACAGGTAGGGGGGATTCATGGGTCCCCCCTGTGTGCGACTCGCGCGGCTACGCGCACAGGGGGTCCGACACGGACCCCCGAGCACGGCTCCGACTGCTCTTTCGAGCCGGACGGTGCGTGTCGGTCGGACTGCTCGCGGCGCGCATCGTACTTACCCGGCCGGGGAACGTCTCCATTGCGCGGTGCGAGTCGTGTCCGAGCGAGTCGGTCGGTGCGGTTAGACCCGGGAACGAGTCGGTCGGAGCGGTTGGGACGCCCGAACGAGTCGGTCGGCGAATTCGCATCGTACTCGCTCGTCCGGACGCGCATACGAATTGGTCGGGAAATAGGGCTCCGAAGCGGATCCGGTTATGCCGAATCCGATTCGGAGCCCTACCGGCCGAGATCAGAATCGGCCCCTTTGTGTTCCATTGTAAGTGGTCTCTTTATGAGACAGATGGGTTGCCAAGAAAACTTTGGGGAGGAATGCAGTGTGTCTTGTGACACACAGTAAGATCAGACGTACATGCGCATATGGCTTACTGATGCTGAGCGTAGTGTCAGGGGATTCATTAAAGCCAAGAGTGCGGAGTGTACAGACACTTTGTGACTTCACCCCTGAGCACTGTATGGTTGTCTATTTTTCCAGTTGCTGTGTGGCTGTGTGACTCAGTTTTGTCATGTCTACACACTGTAAGTCTCAGCTGCTACTAGTGAATCATTTCCATCCCTTAGGCTAGAAATATTGTCAGTAGAGCAAACCCACTTTATGGGTTTTGTAGGAAACTCCACCCTATTGTTTCATAGCCATAAATTACATTTTACTAGACCTGGGCAAAATGTTATTTACACTAGCATAATTTTGATATTTTTGCATAATTAAATTTACCCCAAATTACCGAGATGACATCATTACGCCACAACCCGTAATTCTGGGAAGAAATTTTAATGCATGATGTTGAATTTTTGAACATGAATGGCTTTTTAGGTAAGTTGTTATCTGAGCGGACCATTAAGGCAATTTTTGAGCATGAAACTTAAATCCGACCTTGAGCTGCAGTGCTTTGAGTGCAAATGGCAGTTCTTTTAACATGGGCAATCAACAAACATTTCAGGTAGATTTTATACCCAAAGTGACAGTTGAGGTAATTTTAAGTGCAAATCTAAAAATCCAAACAAGATTGGCAGTGTTTTGAATGTGAACAACCAGAAATAAACTCAAAATTACTTTTCAGAGTTGTAATTTTGCGGAATTAGACCATTCAGGTAATTTTCTGAAAGTGCAATGTATTTCACTCAATTTGTGCAATTTTGATAATTATGTGGTATTTTGTGTAATTATACTACAGCAAATGATCATAATGCAAGTTTTACATACCCCTAACGTTTACTTTGTCCCTTTCTCTTATACCATCACAAAAGGCTATGGACATGTCAATCAAATGTCCAATTGTACGAATCATTAATATTACCCTAAAGCTTTGCGATGTACCGGTCTAGGATGCATAAATGGAAAGAAGCATACGGTCTTTGAACAATCAGTGCACGTGTGACCAACAGTGTAGATTAGCTGTCACACTTGTTGCTTCTAGCATCAGTGCCATATGAGGGTTGTCTGTGGTCAAGGGCCCTCTATAAGGTTAGAAAGATTTCTGATGACTTCTATGCAGACCTTTCAAAACACAAGTCTCTCAAACTGCCTCAACCACCTAGAGTGGACTCTCCCCCATTAAAACAGGCCTTTATCTGTGAGGAGAGAGGGGAGACTGTGAATTAGGCAATTACACAGAGGAGGTACTATGGTTCAATCTTAAACTGATACGAATATGTAATTATAAGTGGATGATGGATGAATGAATGGGTGGGTTTTGATGGATGGGTGGATGCATTAAAAATGGCAAGTTGGGAGTGGGTTGGATAGATGGATAAAAAGGGACATGGTGGTGAGTAGATGGATAGAAGACAAGAAGTGAGATGTTGGGGATGAGTGTACACTGGAAGAATGATGGAGCTGTGCAAGGAGGGAGTAGGAGATGAATGGAAGTGTGGCAGGTAGGAGGGTAGCGATAAAATCTGACAGTAGATCAATTAATCATTACATGGTGGATTAGAGGGTGGAGACAAGTGAGCGGATGAAAGAAAGAGGGAAGGTGGGAGGACAAAGACAAGTGGATGGATATAAGATGACATGCTGTAGAGGAGAGTGTGGATGGGTGGAAGATTGGTATATAAGAGATACAGGAGTGATGATGAGTAGATGGATGTTAGAAGACGTAAAAGGTAGAAGATAGATAACTCGAAAGTGGACGGATCTGTGGATGTTTAGAAGTGTCCTTTGATGGACTTCTGTAAAACAAGCCTGCCTCTAGCTTACCTCTTTATTGTGAATCTCTTGAAGTGTGGAAGGGATCACCTAGATGAGAACTGCCTGTCCACTTTATGGGCCTGGTCCACAAAAATAACTGAAATCTTTGAGTAAGTTTACACTTTTAAATAAATTTACTTCTTTTCAATATTCATAATCTGTATTTTTGTAGCAGCTTACTCTTTTGTAGTAATGTACACTTCTGTATTAAGTCAAGCACTACAGTTGGCAACCACTTGTACTGCAACACCTTTCATTAGAAAATAACGGAGGTAGGGACTTACTACAAAAGTGTAAGTTACTTTTGTACTACAAAAGTGTAAGTTACTGCAGAAGTGCTATTTGTGGATAGCACATTGTTGTAATTTGTGTTGTACTACTATAGTTCCAAAAATGTACCCCAAAGTGCAGTTTGTGAATGAAGCCCTGCGAATGTAAAGCCCTCCTAAAGTGAAGCACACGCCTCTCCGAAAAATACTGTAAAATACAATAAAGGAGCCAACTGACAGATAATGAAAACATTCATATGATCTTTACTGGGATAACCATGTATATGCAGGGATGCAGAAGTTTGTGAATTGATACGTGCAGGTGTATGTGGAGCCTGTTTTTACAGAGACTGGCTAAATCATATATATGCACAGGCACAAGTGTATGCCCAGCCTCTGTGCAAAGAGGTCAGCCAGAGCATTGGATGCACAGGGCAAGTGTTTGCACAGCCTATGGATACAGAGTCCTGTCAGAGCCTGTGTATGCACAGAAATGTTCACAGCCTGCATATACAGTGCCTCCTGCAGTCATACAGTGAAATTTGGTCTGTGTATACAGAGACCACTAAGACCGGCAAATGTTCAGGTACACATGCATGCACAACCTGTGTATACAGAGGCCTGCATGAGTGTCTGAATATAGAGATAGAGGTATGAGTATCATTAAACTGGCAATTGGGAGGGAAACATTGGAGCAAAAGGAATCATATGTTTATTTGATAAAGGCTTTCACTCAAAGTGTAAACAATATGCTTCAATTACCACAACAATATGGTAAGATGATAGCACGTTGGAGGGGGGGTGGATGCCCTCTTGAGATCATGTGGACATTTGTTTCCATTTACTGAAAGTTTATATAGCTAAAGTCACTCTGAGCCCATTCTATGTCGCTGAATATTTGCTACATAAAAGCCTCTCCTTTTTTAATACAGCCAAGGGCAAAGTGTTACACAGGTTTGCACTTTGAGGCAATCTGTGCCAATACAATAAAAGTATCTAGAATGTAGCTTATCAAATGCATTCATTAGAGGGTTGGCTGGTATAATCAGAAAGGGTAATACAGTTATTCACGTTGTGCCTGTCTCCTTGAGGGAACTTGTTAAAATTCAGCTAAATGTGGTAACATGTCAGAGCTGTCATCCCCATGGTAACTTAAATTTTGTATTGGAATTTATTTTACTTCAGAGAAACATCAGTGATGGACTATTGTGTACCAGATGAAATATATATTGAAGGAGAGGATCATGTATGTAGCTGCAGTTTAGATATAGATTACAAAATGGAAACTGCCTCTTCTGCTGTAATTTGTTTACTTGTGGTGTACATCACAAACAAATGTGTTGTATCAATTGAAAAAAAAATCAAACCATTGAATCATAACATACATTTATTAATATGCTTTCACACTTTTAAGTGCAGGAACACACAGTGCATACATTTATAAAGTACTGAGACAATATCACTTACTAAAAATGTAACAAATAGCACTCTCCTATGATCCAAATACAAGAAGAAGGACAACTAGAGACTTATCCAGTGATAAAAATGTGAGTAAGAACAAAGAAAATAAAATTTCAGTGAGTATGAACTTGGAATTTTTGACAGTTTATTTATTTATGAAAGAGTCTTATATACTTCACAGCATACAGTTTCTGGTAAGTTTTTGTGACCATCCTACATCTCAGAAGTCAGAAAAAACAGAACACAAGTTCAGTTGTTGAAAAGTCATGTGGGATTATGGCTGAATTATCTCAGTTAAAGTTTGTTCAGCCCCACTGCAAATGCCTTGTTTCCAAAGACCAATCTTCATACTTTACTAAAATTGGATTATGTTGTTTGGTTGTGATCTTGTTAAAGGTCCTTTTCTTTGAGATAATGCGTCAATGCATTTCAACCACAGATAGTTGTGGGGTCACCTCAGGACAGTGACATGGTGTAGTTGACCTAGAAGGTAAGGGAAACATCTATTAGTGCTGTATATTGTTCCAAGCAGAAAAGTGGGAGGGGCATGCTGGGGTAAATTGCTTACTTAGAATTTCAGAAAACTCTTAATTACTTGTGGAGCAGCTATGCAGGAGACAGCAATAAATAGTTTCTTTGGCATCTATATTGAGGAGGAAATAAGTGAATGAATAACTCACCAAACACCTGTAGAGTAATAACCTACTGGACCCTTCCCAATCAGGATTCTGAACCAATCACAGCACCGAGACAGCCCTGATCGCCACCACTGACAACATTCACACCCTACTCAACAGAGGAGAATCAGCCGCACTGATCCTGCTTGACCTCTCTGCAGCCTTCGACATATTCTCCCACCAGATACTCATCGATTGCCTACGCCAGATTGGTATAACTGACGACAAGCTCAGATGGATGACATCCTTTCTCATTGGTCACACCCAGTGAGTCTGACTCCCTTCTTTCACTTCCCAAGCCAAGCACAGCATCTGCGGTGCCCTCAAGGCTCATCCCTCAGTCCAACCCTCTTCAACATCTACATGACACCACTTGCAGACATTATCAGATCGCACAACGTCAACATCATCTCCTATGCCCACGACACCCAGCTTGTCCTATCGCTCTCAGCCAACCCAAACTCGACAAATACAAACTTCCACAACTGTATGAAGAACGTCTCAGCCTGGATGAAGGACAACGGACTCTAGCTCAACACAGACAAGATGGAAGTTCTAATGTTCGGCAAACACACCCTCTGGAGAGACTCCTGGTAGCTGTCGGAACTCGGACCCACCCCTATGCCAAAAGACTACTTCCACAACGTCTGTGTCATGCTTGACAGTGAACTCTCCTTGAAAAGTCAGGTTAACGCTGTCTCCTCAGCCTGCTTCTACACACTCTGCATTCTCTGCAAATTTTCAAGTGGCTCCACATCAACACCAGGAAGATGGTAACGCAGACCCTCATCACCAGCAGACTGAACTAAGGCAATGCACTCTATGCAGGCACTACCACCAAACTATAACAAAGACTACATAAAATCCTGAACGCAGCCGCCAGACTTATCCTCAACCTGCCCCAGACAACCAACATCACTCAGCACCTGAAAGACCTCCACTAACTCCCGGTCCAGAGGAGAAGCCAGTTCAAGCTCCTGACACACACTTACAAAGCCCTCCATGACCAAGGACCCGCCTACATGAACTACTGTCTGCACTTCTGAAAACCCAGGATCCTCCGCTCTGCATACCTCGCCCTCGCACTGATCTCATGCATTTGCCGCTGCTTCGCCAGAGGATGTTCCTTCTCCCATCTCACCGCCGAAGCCAGGAACACCCTACCTCTCCACCTCCATACCTTGCCCTCACTGACTGACTTCAGGAAGGGGCTCAAGACCTGGCTTTTCAACAGAGACCTTAAGCTAGCACCTGAATACCTTCTCAGGTGACAAACCATGTTTTATAAATTCGACTTGATTGATTGATGTCAGCAAAATTTGCTCATAAAAGTGAGACACTGCATGGTCAGCCTGTGTGTGAAGCACGTACCTAGAGGATTTCAGAAAATTTCATATGTAAGGGAACTAACACGAAGAGTGAGTCCTCACAGCTAACAATTATGGTGAGGAATGCAATGGGATTGATCATTAGTTGGCAGGATTATATGGAGTGTCACCTTGAAATATATTATTCCAGGGGAGTCATACTTGTAGCTGGCACCATCCGAGTCAGAGAGTAATGTTTGAGTCACAATTGTGCATGTCAGAAGATGCATTCATTTTATTTGTGTAGATGTGCTCTACATGTAATGTGACCCAGATTTGAGTCTCCCTGTTGAATGGCTTTCCTTTAGCATGCTTAATGAAGCCAGTTGTGTCTTGAATGTAGGATTTAGTAGTTTTCAGGAATGACGGTGCTTCTAAATAGATTCACTCCCACAAACAATTAGTCTTCTGGAAGGGTTTGTGGATGTTTTATATATTTTAGAAAGAAGGTATGAAACAGGGATTATCATTGTTTTTTTGAGCATGTACTCCCTCAAAATCAAGTTGTACACTCCATCATAATCAGCAACTTTGCTGTCCCTCACCTAACAATTCAGTGCTTTCTGGAGTAGTCTAAGAAGTCCACCCGAGACTGACTTGGAAGCTTGTAGCTGTCTCTGAACCTCTAGCGGTACTTCTCAGGGGTTAACTCAAAACTAGCAACAAGTATGGCTTTCATGGGGGCATACTTTGTCTGGTCATCGAACTCAAGTATGGAAGTGTGTCCCTCCTCATTGTAAATATGTGTTTCCATAAACTACCCCGCGCTCCTCTGGACTCTTGTGTACCCTCAGAGCTACCTCATATGCAGAAAATCACTTGTCTATATGATCTCCCACCACATAATCGGACACCGGGTCGTGTGAACCACAAAAAGTTACTAAATTAACCTGTGCTTCACCCTCTGGAAGACTGCAAAAAAGTTAAAGGGAATGTCTAAAGTATTTATGCAGCAGTCAAACAGCAATTAAGTGACAACACAACACAAGAAAAACCACACACCAATTTAGAAAAATAGAGTAAAATTTAGGGGTGGGCGGCAAACTCCACTCCGCTGGCAGAGTTCCCAGAGTGCAGCGAGGAGTTTGGCAAAACTCCACCACCTGCTGCGTGGCAGAGTGTACCGCCCATCTTATATCAGAAATGAAAGCACCAGCTTGAACGATGCCTGGAATTGCTGCAGAGATGCACTTTCAAATCACAAATAAAGCCTCATAGTTCTTTAATTATACAAGCCCATTGGAGAAAATGAAATGTTAACTTCTGAGTGCTAATTAATGGATTGTTACCACTGGAAGACTTAATGCCACCGAGAAGAGATATCCACAGAAGAGGCGTGCACACAATGAGTTGATTGTGAGGCGGGCGCATGGAAGAGCACGGGGTGCACATACCAGTCTGCACACCACAACAAATACAGCACATAGATATCAAATTGTTGTGCTTTATATTATTATGTCCAGGGAGTTTTAAATAATATATGGGGTTGGTCATCCATGTCATGTTGAGTGCACAACAGTGTTAATGCCCCTCAGAGTAGAGGCAGCTTCAGCTCAAAAGTATGAGCTCAGAAGCCATATACATACAGGCCTTGACCTCTCTGCTCACATGGCGCACAGTTCATTCTGGTGTTGTTTGTGGGAGAATAGAATTAGAGAGGGAGCATTTCTAGTACTGTGAATGGTGGCACCGACATGAGGGCTAGGGGAGAAGGGGCTGGGGGCACAAGCCTTACTCGCTACTCGAGACCCAGAATAGCTCCCAATGAGCAACTTCACATCTCAGTTTGCACTATCACAGTGAGGAGTCTTTGCTCAAACTCAGCACCCTAGGGTGGCCTGTGCCAGTGCTTTTTTGGGTTGTGGAGGGTGTGTGTGTATTTAGAGCTGCGGCTGTAAATCTGGGTCGAAGCAGACAGGGACGATCTGCGAATCGGCATCTCCTGTGGAGTATTTACACACCAGGTGCCTCTGCCAGGGGAAGATAGTTTGATACTTTGCAGGTTTTAGTGCTCCTGGCTCAGTGGGGAGACCCCCCCCTCCTAGAGACTATGCATATCCGTGTCAGATGTGACACCTTTGGGCAGTCGGGGCAATGTAACTCACATTACTGTGAGAGACATATCGAGTGAGTGAGTGAATGAGTGAGTGAGTGAGTGAGCGAGTGAGTGATTGAGGGAGCTAGGTCCGCCTGCCCTGGGACAGCACGGGATGCCCGCAACTTACTGGCGGGAGTGTTATGAGCCCCAATGTACCCCAATATAGGCCTAGGTAGCTGCACAACTTTTTACTTACATTTGTCCTACCTTGCTCTACATAATGGCTGTGACGCTGACCTTTTATCTAGTTATGGTGCCGAATAAATGTTGTGTGGTTTTCTTCAAAAACTAGCCTAATTTATTATGCATGAGGATTCTTAGTATCACTGCAGGATTACCATCTTCTGCATAGTAACTCTCTACAAAAGTAACTGCTATCGTCATCCTTGGACGACAGGCCCACAATACCATGACACATCTAGGTAGAACCCCTGAGGGTACCTTTCGGGGATATAAGTACCACATCTTTGCTGGGCAAATCAGATGATAAGCTCCCATGCTGACACGAGACGCTGAAGTCCCTGCACGCAGACACTCCAGCACGAAGTGGTCTGACATTCCTTGCGGGGTGTCCAACTCAAGACCAAGACGGGGTCCTTCGTTCTCTCCCATCAGGTGATGGGATTGGCTCTTTCCTAGGGGAATTCTTGGCTATACACCCACATAATGCTAGGTACACTTAGATACATTTCATTAGGGTTCGCATCGTAGGAGTACTCATGATTACTGCCTTGTATCTATATGCCTGCATATATACACTGTTTTAGCACCATGGTAGAATTCTACCTTTTATTTATTCTGTTGGTGCTTATAATTGTATATATCTGTTTCTGTATAATGGTTGTCGCAGCACACGTATTTTATACTAGAATGACGCTGATTCAATAAATGCTTATTGAAAAACGTCCCCTCCGTTTATTCTGTATATCTCTATGAGTGACTGAACAAAAAGTAGTACACTGTTTCCACAATCCCTGAGGGGTCAGGGTTGTCATGTTCGATAGTTGCCAGAAACTATTCACTCCTTGGTAAGGTTGTGGGGCTTATAGTGGCACTGTGAGCTAGCTGGTCTACAGACTAACATATCCTTTCAGGGTGTCTGGAATCAGTCGGGACACCAATTCCTTGGTTTATGTTGTCTAAACGCGCAGATCTTATATAGATTGATAGGAGATACATGACATGGTGCCGCCAACATTGGTTTGGTTCTTATTTAACGGTCAAATCTGAGTAGTTCAGTTGTGCTTTCTCAGAGACCCCTACTCACATTTACCCAGAGATGTCTGGAGTGGGAAGGGAAAATTGGCCGCAGCTGAGTAGGTATATTCTGTGTATTGGCTGTAGGTTTATTCAAGCTTGAAGGATTATAGTTCCCTACATTGTGCATAAACCTTATCTCTTTTTTGTAGAAAACTTCCTCTCATAATGTCTCAGACTGGAGACGCTAGTACAAGTGATGCTGGGCAGAGGAAGATGAGCCTGAAGGACCTATGAACATTTCAGAAAATTGCAGAAATGCACTTACTTTAAAATTTGCAGATTATGGAGTCCCAGCATTAGGTGGGACTATTACCTTTGTGACTGAGGCGCATAAGGTATTCAGAACAGAGGTGTTCTATTCTTGGGATAAGCTACTACCTACAGATGGACGCACACATACGTTCCATACCGATATGCCAGATGAACCACCTGAAGAATATTCTCCAGACATAGAAGTCCAGGGGCCATATGTATCAAGCCAAATTGCATTCGCAAACGCCGAAATTCGCAGAATTTCGGCGTTTGCGAATGCAATTTTGCTTAGAGGTATGTATGAAGTCAAAACTGCCTCGCAAAATAAGGAATCGTAAAATTTGCGATTCCCTATTTGCGATTGCATTTAAGGAATCGCAAATTGCGATTCCTTAAATGCAATTTAAGAAGCACCAAAAAGTGCAATTTGACCTTAGGAATCGCAAATTACCACCAACTTCAGGTTGGTGGTAATTTATGATTCCTTTGAAAAATGCACTTTTTTGCATTTTTCAAAGTGCCATGTGGCGCACATACATGCCCTTAGGGCATGTATGTGCGCTACATCTGCACCCATGCTCATTTCAGGGTGCAACAGGGTGTCCTTTAGACACCCTGGCACCCTTGAAATTGCATTCTCAATTTGCGATTCTCTAATTGGGAATCGCAAATTGCGATATGTCTTCCCATTCATTCCTATGGGCCTCTAGGCCCATAGGAATGAATGGGGAGGTATTCCTTAATTGCGAATCGCACTTTGCGATTCGCAAATAAGGAATATGTAGGATTCGCAAAATTTATTGCAAATCCTACATACATCTCGTTTTGCGATTCTCAAATAGCGATTCTCTAAAATTCGCTATTTGAGAATCGCAAACCAAACTTTCATACATATGGCCCCAGTTAACTTACCAAGACCATATAAATTGGTTTAAAGGCACCCTCCCACATACTACATATAAAGTGAGACTCAGCCCGCTCAGCAGAGACAGAGCGACTTGGCTGGTTCTAGCTGCTTACACACCACATCCAGAGATAGACACATTGCCAGCAGCAGACTTACGTTCACTTCACAAAGAAAAAATTAAACTTTACAGGAATCTTACACAGTTCTTTATATGAACACTCACACTTCAACCAACAAGGGTCACTCAAGCAGGTCAACTACAAGGGAGTGCAACTAAAATTACCCCACAAACGCTAAATGCGATTATGGGAAAAATGCCCACTAAACATGAGCAAATGCCATTCTGGATAGCACAAAAAATAGCACAGCTTGAGGCAGTTTTCCCACACACTGGCCCTCAAGGAAAACACAATATACTGACAATCTGCTTGCCTATG
The DNA here is from genome assembly GCA_963921515.1 of Calotriton arnoldi. Classification (NCBI taxonomy): domain Eukaryota; kingdom Metazoa; phylum Chordata; class Amphibia; order Caudata; family Salamandridae; genus Calotriton; species Calotriton arnoldi. The sequence goes on from CAWUFW010006632.1 coordinate 938,517, forward strand.
TGAATAGCTCCCCGATAGAGGATTGTACCACATGTGGTACAGTTTTCGCTGCCGTTTATACCAGAACGCATGGTACTCCCACAATAGCAGTAATACCAGAAGTATTAAAATAAATAAAGAATGAGTACGAGGCAGAACCTGCCCTGGACTTAGGGATGAAATTGATAGGTAATTTTGCCCAGGTATCTACAATTATGTTAGCTAACATAAAAGGGGAGGCAGCAGCGGTGGCTATACGCCAACGCCTGAGGGAATGCACTCCTACACAACAGGAGCGGGAATTACCTAAAATTATCGAAGAGACATATGCTTCGCTGTGCAGAGATAATTTGGGAGCTAGACCTGTGAAACCACAATTAATGGGTAATCCTGAAAAGGATAACTCCAAGCAAGCACCAGATTCTTCAAAAAGAAATGGGACGATAAACAATCAAAAAACAAGCAAAATGCATCACAATCACGGGGCGGGTCTTCTCAACAGGAGCCTTCTGACAGGAAATATAACCTTAGAATCTGTAACAATATTAAGAAACTTGACAGGTATCGGGGCACTGATACACATTCCTCTTGTTCCTTTCAGGGTTCATCAAAAAACTCAGAGAGGGAAGGATGGTCAGAACACAGATCAGAAGAACGAGCAAAGCCAAGAGACATGTATCGCATTTCAGACTACATTATCAAAAAAGAAGATAAAAAATAAATAAACCTCAACCTAAAAAGAAAAAGGTAGCAGGTCTTAAGATAAGAAATGCCCAGGCTACTGAGGACTCAACGTCTGAACAGGGAAAGGGCTCTGGCGATGCTAGACAGTGCAGCAGAAGTAATAATAGCTCGCCAGAACCTGATGGAATTTCTGATGATAGCAGCATTGAATGAACAGATCACGGTGGAAACACCTGATACTAGGGTAAGCGTCCCACATCAGTTATAAAAAATAACACTCCAAATGGAGGGGGACATACCAAGGAAAGTGAAAGGTCTCTTTTGGGAGAACCTCACATATGGATACGATATCCTATTGGCTGAAAAAGATTGGCCACTCGAGTTCGCTATGGACTGCCCAAAAAGAGAAGCCGTAATATTACCAGCCTTCTCCGACCTCGTTCAAGAATCACTTAAAAACACATACGCGCAGGAGTGGGCGGTAGCACTAGCTCCTACAATTATACCGCAATCATGTAGGGTGGGATGCTGAGTCACCTCACCATGAAATCCCAGTAAAAAATACTCCCACTCAACAGATGCAGTACCATATACAACATGATGCAAAGAAACAAGTCAGGGAGATCTTAGATCAACTTGAATACCAAAGTGTGATTGAGAATTGCACCTCTTCCATGGATAATCTTTTGTTTCCCGTAATGAAACCCGACAATTCATACTGTCTAGTTTTAGACTACAGGCATTTGAACACATGCACGAAAACATTTGCAGTACAAAATGCACACAGTGCCGCATTAATGAATAACATTGTGCGGAAGAAATACAAAGCCCAACTAGATATCTCAAATTGATTCTTTTGCTAAAATATAGCACCTGAAAGCAGATATTTCCAGCATTTTCAGCCCTAGGCTCTCAACATCAATTTTGTAGACTGCCCCAAGGGTATAAGAATAGCCCTGGGTTGTTCTCAGCAAGGGTACCAGAGTTACTTCAAAATTTTGATGAGGACGCGTTGTCCTATGTAGATGATATTTATCTGACGGATGATAAATATTGGATCATTTGAACAGGTTGAACAACTTAATTCCAGGAATCGCCTCTGAGTGCTACAAATTTAACTTTAAAAAATAAAAAATTGCCCACCTCAAGTCCTTTTTTAGGATATGAGCTCTCAAGTGAAGGGAAAAGCCTAGCAGCTATTTTCTTTAGACAATTGTGCACTGATCCAACCTCCAAAGACTCTGAAAAATCTACAGTCCATTTTAGGATTCCTAAATTTTGGCAAAACATACATTTTGGATTACATAGAAAAAGAAAAACCTTTCTATGACTAAATTAGACCTGATTTTTCAGTCAGACATTGGACACAGGAACACACAGAAATTCTCCATTCCTTAGAAGCTGACATAATAGCTTCCAAACACTTACACACTCGTGTAAACACCACAAATTTGGTGATCCGTGCAATTGCGGGCCAATTCTGGTACACCTACCTAACCTTGAATGAAGGCGAAACGGTACCAATTGCATACAAATCACATTTGTATACAAACGCAGAAATGCATTTTGCATCAACTGAAAAAATACTGACAGCAGTACAGACTGCTGGAGTGAGAGAATGAGCACTAGCTCAGGGGAAACAAATAATTGTCGTGACTCCAGTACCAACCTTAGAGGCTGCTTCAAAAGCGAGCATTCCAAATGCAAAAGCACTGCATCCGCAATGGATACAATGGACTAATTCTCTCACTGCAACAGATGTAGACAACAAATTTGATTCTACATTAAAGACACAAGCATTCCTGCAGTACGGACAAGAATATCCTGTCTCAAATTAAATAATGCCTCTAGATCAGTATGAATACATCATTTACACTGACGGATCTGCCCCGCCGGCCTCAGGAAGTAAACAGCAATACAGCGCCGCATGTGAGATTTTAAAGGGATGTATGTGAGATGGCAAGTTCCATTCCAGCAATATGCAGACACAGTCTCTAGGAGATTGCATGGCACAGCTGGCAGAACTAAAAGCCCTGATACTGGCACTAAAGAATATGGATCAGGAATTCCCCACACTTATTGTGTGCGATTTGTTTTACTGTGTGCAGTCATACAATGAATATCTTCACTATTGGAGCCAGAATGGGTTTAGAGATTCCAAAGGCTGCACAATAAAGCACAAGTTACTTTGGGAACAAGTGGCATAGCTAAAAAAAAAGGCATACCACGGACTCATGTAAGTCACACATTGAGTCATCAGTGTGTTGGCATGCACGTTGAAGGAAATTCACTGGCTGATGAGGCCACCAAGGCAACAGTGAGAACTGCTGCCGTTGCTGCAATCACTTGTTCTAGCACAAGGATAGACAGAGAGATAATGGTAGCTGTCAACGCTATGTGTAATAGTAGCTTAGTCTTGCCAAAAGGCTTTCCACTCAAGTACTCCTGCGAGTTAGATGCATAAAATATTCTGTATGTTCAAATTCCAGGAGTGGGGGAAAGAGTAATACCAAACATGGATAGCAGATTAGGTTTAATTCTAGCTGCACACAAGGATCTTGGTTCAGCTCACGCAGGTATTTCTGCAACAGTTTCACTTCTGCAAGCGTTATTGTTAGCCCTAGGGCTTTGTCCTTAAGTGCGACATCTGTCAACAGATGAAGGGTTCCACCATAGCACAGACACCACTACTGATCTCAGACAGACCTCTCGCATGTGTCAATTGGGACCACAGCGGCCCCTTACAATCTGACGGGGCTTACAAGTACATTTTAGTGGCAGTAAATGTATGCTCTAGATTGCAGTGGGTTTGCCCCCAGCGCTTGGCTAATGCTCGAACTGTTATAAAGGATTTGCAAGTCTTTATAGGGACATACGTAATTGGCACATTACATTCTGACCGTAGCCCTGTGTTCAGCTCTTTGGCTTACAAAGAAGCCATGGGAAGTTTGGGTGTGGTCTTGCGGTAGTCCTCTCCATATCATCCGGAGGGAAATCCTATTGTGGAGAGGAAAACTCGGGACTTAAAGCAAACCTTAACAGATAGGATATTAGGCTCAGGTGGCAACCACCTATATGGTTTCCAGAGGGCACTAAATAACATGCCAAGAAGTTCCCTGGGAGGCCGTACTCCATACGACGTCCTGTTTGGGACTAGAATGTGGGAACCCGATCTCGATTGTGGCAGCAGAGTGGCAGATGAAAAAGCATTTGACAGCAATGATTGTTTGGCTGTTTTACAGGAACTCAGTGAATTCCGGGCACCACAAAGCAACGTTCAAGTAAAACGCACCACCACTGGGGAAAGGAAAGCTGTTCTGGAAAGACCTGCCTGGGTCCCGAAGATTGAGGACGTGGTCAGAGAGAAAATTGTGGACAAAAAAGAAATTGGGCCATTTTACAGAGCGCCTGTACCTGTCCTGGCTGTTGAGGGAACAAGAACAGTACTTCTTCTGCCCCTTGCCGGCAAGAAAGAAAAGAGATTCGTCTCCATTGATCTTATCGAACCACACTATGTGGCCGATACTGAATAGCAGGCCACGTGGGTTCCTGGGTAGCCGCCGATCTCCTCTCCCTACCATACAGGAAGTTCAGACAGAAAGATTAACAACCTTTGAAGATTCTACTGTACGAAGTAAAGGAGTTACCAACAATGGAATGGAACTTGTGCCTGTTGAAATAGAACAGCAACAAAATACAAATGAAACACATATCTCAATTCGGTCTCATACCGACACCTATGTGAACATGTCTGATACGAGTGGGTTAGTGCACCTATTTAAGAGCATAGGTTCTGGACTATTGAGCACCTTTCAGACGATTTTCGGAGTAATTGCATCATTTATACACTCTGTGTTGGGAAGCATTTTTGGAGGGCTTCCGCTGGTCCTACTACTCGTAGTGGGTATCCTGTTTTAATTTTCCTGCTATGCAGTGGACGTCCCAGTTTCCAAAGAGATGGAAAAAGCACTCCAGGTGCGACCATGCCATGAACGTTTGGGTCTCCATCTGGACACACCTCGGCTTCGGGAGCTAAGTGAGCATTGGTTCCTATTATTCAGATCAGTCTGGGTTGACTGCGTCTTGCCTGTGCTCCGCTGTCAATTCTGCGGATACGAATGCGTATTGGACATATGTCTAACACTTCCATCGGTTGCTCCTCCGAACGTAGACGTACTACTAGACCCATTAAAGGCTGATGTATTAAAGTGTCCTCAGCGTATTCCCATGTTGATGTTGGCTTTCTTAGAGCCACCACGTGAAGCTTCAGCCCCTGTCGGAATGGACACCGGCTCTACAACAGGCTCACAGTAGTTGAGTGCTTCCTCAGAGGTGTTACAGGGACCGTCGTCTGCGAAGGCAAGCAGCAGTGATGTTGCGTCTCCCACACAGGACAGATAAACATTTGGCTCTCCATGTGATGGGAACAATTCAGCCTTTTTCCAAAACAACCCAAATTGGAATTTGTCAACATCATTTTTGTTTTATTTTTCTCTCTTGCGCTCATAGGGCAACATGGCTTTCGATATGCTCAGTGGGTCTAAGCAGTATATTGACTTTATAGTGGACTTATAGAGCTTTAAACATTTTTTTTCATCTACCATGTTTTTAGATGTTTTTACATTCAGTTTTTAACAAATGTTTTTATGCTTTTTAAACTGGCATATAATATCATTTATCTAACGTCCTTTCGATGAGGAGTGGGTGTTATGAGCCCCAATGTACCCCAATATAGGCATATTTATTTATTTATTTATTTATTTAAAGGTTTTATATAGCGCTGGCTGGACCCAAGAGTATCAGAGCGCTTTACAGGTTTTGGTAAAACAGAATTTCAATTTCACTTAATACAATGAGGTAATGACATAAAAATATCACTGGAGGAAAACATAGTTAGTTAGTGTGAGAGGAGGGCGAGAAAAGTGAAGGACAGCAGTGGAGGGTGAGAGGTAAGGGGAAAATAAGAGGAAGAAGGTAGGCATTACCCAAAAATAAAGAGGGGGTGGAGGGGGTCAAAATGAAAGAATAGAATGGGGGATGGGGTGGAAACAATAGGTCGAGGGGACCTAGACTGATGGGGCAAGGGTAGGAATTATTAGCCAGTGACAGTACATTAAGGACCCCAATATTTATTGGAGAAGGAGCAGCTTGAGGTCTTTTTTGAAGCTGGTGTAAGAGGGGTTGCAACGTAAATCTTTAGGGGAGGGCATTCCATACGGAGGGCGCGTTTCCAGAGAAAGAGCGGGACTGTGTAGATTTCTTTTTAATAAAGGAGGGACAAGGACAAGAGCGTTAGTGCTCCTCATTGTTCTAGTACAGCCCGCTTTGTGGAGTTTGTCAGAGAGGTAAGAAGGGGTATTTTGATGGAGGGCTTTGTGCGTGATGCATGCAGTCTTGTAGGTGGATCTGCCTTCAATCGGAAGCCATTTAAGGTCTTTGAGAATGGGGGAGATGTGATCAAAGCGCTTACAGTCAGTAATAAGCCTGGCAGCAAGGTTCAAAACGGATTTGATCGGTGTTAGGTGGACTTTAGGAGTACCAGCGAAAGTGGCATTCCCGTAGTCAATTTTAGACAGGACCAGTGAATGCACAACTGATTTAAAGTCATCTGCAGGGATAAAGGGTTTAATTTTTTTAAGATGGTGAAGTGTGAAAAGAGCACCTTTGGCCGAATCTTTTATGTGGGGAGTAAGACTGAGGCTCTGGTTGACGCTGATGCCGAGGGATTTGACTGAGTTAGAGATGGAGAGAGAGCAGTTGAGAGCTTTGATGTCAGAGATCCAATGTTGAATAGGGAGTGAGTTGTTTTTAGGCGAGAATAGAATGATTTCTGTTTTTTAGGGTTACGTTTGAGGTGGTTATGATGAAACCACAATTGAATCTTAGTCAAGGCATCATTGAAATGTAAGACATCGGCATGGGATTTGATCCGATAGTAAAGTTGGGTGTCATCGGCATAGAGGTGGTAACTTATTTTCGCTTGTTTAAGGATAAGGGTGAGGGGTTCCATGAGTAGGTTGAATAGAGTGGAGAGAGAATAGAGCCCTGGGGTACACCCAAGGTGACTGGCAAAGGTTTAGAAAGGCAATCGCTGATTTTAATTTGTTGCGTTCTGTGTTGGAAAAAGGAGGTGAACCATTTGAGAACAGCACCATCAAAGCCAAAATGGTCTTTGAGAATATTGAGTAAGGCAGTATGGTTAACAGTATCAAAAGCAGCGGAGAGGTCAAGAAGAATGAGAAGGGAGGATTCCCCATTGTCTAGGAGCGATGGATGTCGTCAATAATATTGAGCATGGCTGTTTCAGTGCTACAGCCCTTTCGAAAGCCTGATTGTAAAGCGTCCAAGAGGTTGAAAGATTCGATGTGTTTGTCCATCTGGAGCAGGGCGCATTTTTCCAGGGCCTTACATAAGAAAGGAAGGTTAGAAATGGGGCGCAGATTATTTAAGTCATTGGGGTCAGCAGTAGCGTTTTTGATGATGGGGGTAATTTGGCCTAGTTGGAGGGACTCGGGGACACTTCCGGTGGCAAGGGAGGCGTTGATGATAGTGACCCAATAAGGGGCAATGATGTGTTTGAGGTCTTGTACAAGATAGGCTGGGAGGGATCTCTGGTATGTGAGGATGGTTTAAGCTTGGTGATGATGTTGATGACATCCCGTTCAGATACTGGACAGAAGTTCTTCCAGGATGCATTGTTTTTTAGCTGGGGGCGAGTAGTAAGGTTCAGAAGGGGTGGCAGTGAGGGGGAGTTGGGCGGACTCCGGGGGAGGGATAGGAGTGGATGAAGACAAAGCGGGAATGCTAAGGAGGGGAGGTAGGCTAAGTGGGGGAGTTAAGACGAAGGATTGATCAATCTTAGTGATTTTATCAGAGAAGAAGCTAGCAATTTCTTCACATCTCTCGACCATAGCCAATAGTTTAGGAGGGTCTGAGGCAGTTTGGTTTTTGACAATGTTAAATAGTTCCCTAGGTCGATTTCTTGCCCGGTCAAGTTGTGAACGGAAGAAGGTGGTTTTTTCTTTAAAGATGTGTTTTTTATAATTGGCGCTTGCGGCTCTGAGGAGGACAAGATTTGGTGAGGAAGGCTGTTGCCTCCATGTGCGTTCAGTCTGCCTGAGAGCTCGTCTCTCATTGTTGAGGTCCGTATTGAACCAGGATTTGGAGGGTTTGCTTTTTTGCAGTTTTAATTTGGCTGGGGCAATTTGGTCAAGGGCTTCAACGATGGATTTGTTGTAATGTTCTGTAAGGTCATTGGCACTTTGGGAGAGAGGAGTAAGCCGTAGATAAGCTTTAATTTTTGTCTCCAGTTTGTCCGGAGGAATAAGGTGAAGATTTCTGGTCAGTTTCTTTTGCAAGATGGTGTTTAAGGAAGGGGGGGGCACAGAACTGTTGATCGTGAAGAGGATGTGGTGGTGGTCGGACCAGTCAATGGGGATAATGCGGGAAAGAGAAGCCAGGTCATTGCTAGTAATAATAGCGTCAAGGGTGGCACCTTTAGAGTGTGTAGGCGAATTGCAGAGTTGTGTCATGTCGCTGATATCAAGTAGGTCGTTGATGAGTTTAACCGAGGGGTCATCGTTATTGTTCCAGTGGAGGTTAAAGTCCCCGAGGAAGAGGTTTTTAGTCTTGGAGGTCGCTGATTGGATAAGAAGATCGGACAATTCTTCAACAAAGGAAAGAGGATCACCAGGGGGATGATAGATATTATGTAGGCGAATAGGGGGGGAGCCCTGAGCTGTGAGTTCAGCACCAAGGTATTCAAAAGTAGTAAAGTCAGGGTGCTGGACAGGTGAGAGTTGAAGTTCTTCTTTATAAATTATAGTGATGCCCCCTCCAATTTTATCAAGCCTGTCTTTTCTGAGGATGGTGTAACCGGGGGGAGAGAGCAGATCAAGGATTGATGATGAGTGGGCGTTGAGCCAGGTTTCCGTCAGAAAGGCGATGTCAATGTTTTCACTGAGGATGGTTTCAGCGATTTCTGTTGCATGACACGTTGCTGATCGGCAGTTGACCAGCATGCAGTTGAGGGGTTTAGGGTCGTTTGTTTTTGTGGAAGAACAGGAGCGAATAGTGGTGAGTTGTTGAGGGGTCGGGGCGAGACTGGGGTGGGCGGGGTCCTACTTGTTCCCAGGATCACAGGGATTGATGAATGAGGAGGAGGAGAGTTCATAGGCGAGGTGGTGAGGGGGTAGGCTTTATTGAGATCAGGGAGGTCAGGGGAGGGAAGATGGCTCATGGAGAGGGGTTGGTTGAGAGAACAATTACTGCAAGATGGTCTAGGTGGTGAATTGTCGTTAGGGGAAATATTACTTTGGTTATGGAGTGCGGGGTATGTTTGAGGAGAGTCCAAGGGATAGGTGTGAATGGGAAGGTTCCTTGTGGAGAGGGAGTTGACGTCATTTCTGAGAGAAGAGAGTTCTAACACGAGGGTTGAGAGTTGGAGTTCTATATTGAGGAGTGATTGGGTAAGAAGTGAGATAGGGAAGGGGGCTAGGAGATCAAGTGGGAGAGGGAATGGTCCAAGTTGGTCGGGGGTGACGGTCTAGGGTGTGGATAAGGTGGGAAACCAGGCGGAGGGTGGAGAGGGTGTTAAGGTTGCAGGGAAGAGGCGGAATTGAAGGGTATGAGAGGGCATTCCCGGGAGTCAACTGGGTGTCAAGAGAGGAAAAGGGGGCATGGGAGGGGTGTTGGGGGCTGTTAGTTAGATAAAGGGGGGATGGTTAACAGGAGAAGAGATAGGAGTTATTTGTGGAGCTGATGATGGACCACGGGGAAGTGTTACATGAGGAGGGGGGAGGATTTGGGTGTCTGAGGGAGTAGTAGTAGGGTTACTAAGGGAGAAGGAGATAGTCGTTATTCGAGGAGCCGACAAGGGATCGGGGGGCGGGTGTGCATGAGGAGGAGGGGTTTGGGAGGCTGAGGGAGTTGAAAGAAAGTCAGGAGGAGGGGGGATGCTGATGAGGTTGTGGGAAAATGCATCTGAGAATCGGGGATTTCAATGGTGATTGGTGGGTCAGGGAACGGATGGGTAGGGGACAGGGATTGAGGGGATAAAAAGGCATCTTGCATTTGTGAGGCTGGGAGGATAGAGGTAAGTGTAGGTAGTAAGTGTTGGGATAAGGAGCTGAAGTGGTGTTCAAAAATGGTGAGGTGGTTTTCGGAGGCTTGGATAAGGATATTTCCTGATTTGAAAATAGAGATGTCAATTTCGCCAGGAAATGTGGGGGAAGGAGTGGTGGAAAGTTTCAGACCATAGGGTATTTTGCAGGAATTCTTGATAGGAAGGTGGTGGAGAAAGATACTTTTCCATTTAGAGGGGCGTTTGGTGTAGAAGATAAAGTTGGTTTTTATGATGGAGGTTAGGCTAAGGTAGTTGTCAACAAATAAGGTTTCTTGGTGGAGAATTAGAAGTTTGTGTTTAAAGTTTTTCTTGCCATTTTTGGAAAGGTTTGAGGGATAAAGGATGGACCAGGAGTTAGGGACATGTCTAGTGATGGGAGAGTCCAGTGTCATGAGAGTATGGTTGAGGGGAGGCATTATGGAGCCACAATAATGGTTAGGGGGTATGGAGTAGTTGAGCGGGAGGGAGATTGGGGTGGAATAGAATGGGGATGGGGAATAGGAGAGGGGGGGGCGATGGAACGTCAGTGAAGGTAAGTATCCAAGTGATCGTGGTGGTTCAGTAGTGTGTTGCCTCGGGTCGGATGCATTAGGGGGGGAAGGGAGGTGGGAGAAGGAGGGGATTCCAGGAGTAGAGGCAGTAGACAGGTTCAATATTATGAGAACGGGGTGAAAGGGACGGTAGAACCAGCAGGGAAATAAAATAGTAGGGTGAAGTAGAGAGAAAGAGGAGGGGGGTGGGAGAATGAGACAGAGGGGTATAATAATGATAAAGACAATCTGTGAGACAATAGTAAAAAACAAGTCAGTGAAGAACAGGAGATGAGAGTAAGGGAGCAGCTGCACGTCTTTTTCAATGATATAAAGTATGAAATTATAACCAAAAAAGATAAGGTGAGGTAGACCAATGTGAGTGCACATAGTACCAAATCAAAGACAAAATGAGGTAAACCATAATGAGTGCACATCGAGCGGAAACAGAGAACAATTTGCACCATTCACGATAAATTACGAACAGCATAAACAATCCAAAAATAAAATAGTAGGATGGGGTGAGTCAAAAAGGAAGGGCATACTGTTATAAATAGCAAAAACTAAATAGATTTAAAACATAAGAATAGATAAATTACGAACAGCATAGACAGTCTAAAAATAAATAGCAGGATGGGGTAAGTCTGAAGGAGGTCAAACTGTTATAACTAGCCTAAAATATGTTTGGGTTAGGATAGCAAATAGGGTTCGTGGTATCCGGAAAATTTGACAGGTTGAAACAATTGTAGGATGGTGGTTCGGCCAAGGAAAAGGACTATTACTAAATAAGGAGGGTACTGATTAAGTCAGTAGGGTAGGGTAAGAATATCATGGAGAACAGAGGTTCATGCAACCAGGGGGGGAAGTGGGCTGGATTATGGCAGTTCCACAAGTATAGTTAGGGGTATAACTAGTAATAATGACTCAAAGAAGGGGGAACAGGTAGTTAACATAGAAGAGGGCGGGGTGAATATATAATTGAGGGACAGGAATAAAAAGACTAAGACTAAAAATAAACATAATGAGGAGCGTATTCAATTTGTTAAATCTCAAGATTGAATCCCTATAAGCCTAACTCCCTTTCAAGATGGCTACCGTAGTAGTGGAGGGGGGAGAGTCCTTTTTCTCTTTCCACAATTAGGTTAGGCATCATGATCATGGAGGGAGGACAAAGTGGCGACTGATTCTTAACAGACCAGTCTAAATGGCGTCCAAACTACATGACCACCAGTTCAGTGTCTCAAAAATAAAAAAACAAAACCAGGTCATCAGATCGCCATAAAAGGAGCAGTCTCTATGACAAATGAGCAGAAAGGGCTGAGAGGCAGGGAGACTTTCCTCCACATAGAATCAGCCAATGACTTGAGTCAGTCTGTGGAGCAGCATACAAGGGGTCCAAAGACTCAAGCGTCCCGATGTCACCTATTACGCTCAGTGAGGCATCTCTGGGCTGTCAGGCGCACACGCAAAAACACAGACCTTCTTCAATTTATAAGCTCACAGGGTGGGCAGATTGGATAGAATGCTGAGTAGCACTAATGGACCGGCTGCTATTTTGAGGACCGTAAGTATGAATGCAGAGGTCCACTGGAATGGAGAGAGATATTCAGAAGAAAGTCTCCTGAGTGTAATAGCCAGAGCAGCAAAACAAAGACTGAGGAGATTGCCAGTTTGCAATGAAACATAAAAAAAAAAAAAAAACTGCATTACTTTGTCTTCAGTGATCTGGTGTAGCCAGTTCTGTTTTTGTTTCTGGGGTATAATTGACTGTCTCCCCAGTCCTCTTTCAGTGGTTGTTGGGGGGGAGGGGTGGTGCCAGTCCTGTTTTTATTTCTGTGGTGTGTTTGTCTGTTTCACTAGTCCTTATTCAGTGGCTGTTGTGGAGGGGTCGGGTTCATGCCCGGCCATTTTGATTGTACTGGGGTGCTCAAACTCGGGGACTGTATCGAGGTGCCGGATCAAATTGTTGGCAGAAAACAGTTCCGCTTCAGCATGCCTCCAGTCAGTTGAGCTTACAGTGTGTTGCTTTGGTAATCTCCCAAGAACAACCAGGATCTCACCGCATCTCCTAGCATGGCTGCACTGCCATCAGGATACGTGAACCTCTCCTCATGTGCCCCACTCCCCCGCTCCTTCTCTGAGCCGCGTCCTCAAAATGCGGGGTCATCCGACCCCCGGGGGAAGTCTCCTCACCTCCTCCGGTATTGGCGTCCTCCATGTGGGGCTCCCACCGGCAATCAACGCGGCTATTGCGCCGTTCAGATCAGCTCAGATCAGCCCAGCGCCTGAGGCACGGAGGGGACCTGAGAGACTGGTTTCTTGGGTCGTTCTCTAATGCGCTGCTCTGATTCACCCAACTCCGCACGTCTTCACATCAGAGGCCTCCGGGTGGGGTGAAAGTCGCCTGCCAGCAGTCGGAGCGCCTCCCTGTCCCGCATCGTCTCTGTCGCTCCAAGACCAGGTGGGGTTCCCAGCGGTGATTGGGTGATTGATTGGCAAATGTTCCGGGTCTGCTGCGCCGTTCACAGTCCAGGTAGGGTTCCCATCAGTAGTCGTCTACCGCTTAGGAAATGCTCCGGTTCTGTTCCGTGTGACCGAAGGCTAAACGAGGATTTAAGCTCATAGAGCGATCCTCAGCCACAGAGCTCCTCTCTCGGGCTCCTCACAGTCCTACGACTCCTCACGGGTCCTACCTTGCTCTACATAACGGCTCTGGTGATGACCTTTTACCTAGTTAGGTGCCGAATAATTGTCGTGTGGTTTTCTTAAAAAACTAGCCTCATTAAATATGCCTGAGGATTCTTAGTATCACAGCAGGATTACCATCTTCTGCATAATAACTGTACAAAAGTCACCGCTATCGTCATCCTTGGACGACAGGCCCACAGTAACATGACACATCTAGGTAGAACCCCTGAGGGTACCTTTCAAGTATATAAGTACCACATCTTTGCTGGGCAAACCAGAGGATAAGCTTCCTTACTGACACGAGATGCTAAAGTCTCTGCACGAAGACACTCCAGCATGCAGTGGTCTGAAATCCCTTGCGGGGTATCCAACTTAAGACGAAGAAGGGGTCCTTCATTCTCTCCCATCAGGTAATGGGGTTGGCTCATTCCTAGGGGGATTCTTGGCTATACACATACATACATGCTAGGTTCACTTAGGTACATTTGTTTAGGGTTCACGTCGTAGGAGTACTCATGATTACTGCCATGTATCTATATGCCTGCATATATTCACTGTTTTAGCACCATGGTAGAATTCTACCTTTTATTTACTCTGTTGGTGCTTATAATCGTACATATCTGTTTCTGTCTAATGGTTGTCGCAGCACACGTATTTTATAATAGAATGATGCTGGTTCAATAAATGCTTATTGAAAAGCGTCCCCTCCGTTTATTCTGTATATCTCTCTGAGAACAAGTGAGCACAAGTGACTGAACGAAAAGTAGTACACTGTTTCCACGATCCCTGAGAGGTCAGGGTTGTCATGTTCGATAGTTGCCAGAAACTATTCGCTCCTTGGTAAGATTGTGGGGATTATAGTGGCACTGTGAGCTAGCTGGTCTACAGACTAATATATCCTTTGGGGGTGTTTGGAATCCGTCTGGACACAAACCCCTTAGTTTATGTTGTCTAAACATGCAGATCCTATATAGATTTATAGGAACTATACGACAGGACCTGGGTGATGAAAAACTTCATCAGCTTCATGTGAGCACCTGCTGCATACTGCAGCCGTGGGCAGGCACTGCGGGGGCAGGAAGGCATGTAGGTGTATCAAGTCACAGTCGGGGATGCTTAACGAGTGAGCAGGCATGGTGCAATTTGTAGCAGCGAGCAGGCATAGGCCCAGAAATGTAGAGATGTTCTGGTGCAGAAATGATTTAGTTGCAATTGATATATGCATACAAGCAGGCGTTGTGTAGATCTGTGAGAAGATTTGGTGCAAGTGGCTAATGGTGCAGGTGGGTTGGTACAGGCAGCTGTTGTGTAGCTGAAGTGGGTGCTTGTACAGGCTGTCTTGGCTTTCAACAGGCAGTCGTTATGCAAGAGTTTACAATGTAGCCATGCTTCGGGTACAGGCAGGTTTGGAACAAGCTATTATGGTCCAAAAAGTCATGGATGGGGGCAGATACACCTACTGCTGTGAGCGAACAGTTACGGGTAAATATTTTGCAGGCACATGTCCTTATTGCATTTCTTATTAAGGCAGGTACTGTCAAGCAGTTATTGTGAATTCAGAATGCAGCAATCGTATGATTAATTTAGACATGTGTTGTGAAAGGAAAGATGCTGTGAGCCTTCCCACATGTAACAGGCAGATCATTGTAGTCTGCGTCTGTTCTGTTGTCCAACCAACAGGTGTGGACCGGTGCACTTAGCTGTGGTACAGTCAGGCATGGGCAGGGCGCTGTGCAGAAGTAAATGAGAACATTTCTGTATGTCACTACTGCAAAGTGTACCCTTTAGTGTAGATGCCCCTCCTGGCAGGATGAGGGGTGTATGTCTGCAGGATCACCAGTTCTGCCAAGGAGGGGCAGGGCATGGCACCATGTAAAGCTTGCTTGTGGAGGGAGGGGCAAATATAGTGGGAGGGCTCGGTTGCCAGCAGTTTTGCTTTTACCAGGATTCGTCCCAAAAATGAGGGACAAGTAGCACTGTGCAGAGATGCTCCTGTAGGGTGCGGTGTAAATGGGAGGGTGGTGCAGGGAGGACACACCTAAAGGAGCGGCTACACAATGATCTTTCACATACACAGAGGGCCCATTCCTTCATCATATACAGCGAAAGCACGTCACATCACATTTAAAGGCAGCTAAGGGTTGGTTTTACAACAGGACTTTTAGTGGAAAATGTCAGACGATGAGTATGTATGCCAACAAATTTCAGGCCCACAGCAACAAACTGAGAACATGGTAGAGACAATGAACTGCCCCGGATCATACAGCGAGTTAGCACTGGAATTCCTATTACAGACAAAGGCTTTCCGAGGGGACTGATGTCATGAAGAACACCAACACCTCTTACACTAACCTAATTTAAAATCTGCCTGATAAAGTTCCTAGAATGCATGACTTTGGTGTTTAGACAAATATACACCAGTTTAGCAGAAGTGCCTTGAAAGACCATTTTCCAGCATTGTGTTCTCGCATGTTGTGCAATTAGCTAGGGTTGGGCGGAACTCCACGGAATCTTGTTTTTATGTAACTCTCAGAGTTTCGCCCACCCCTAGTAAAAGGTAATACATTATTTGATACCAAAATGACAAAAACCCAATCAGTGGAACTGAAGTTATGCATTTTTATAGTTTAAGGTAAAAACTAGCACTTAAAAGATCAAAGCACCAACTGTGGATATCTAATCATGCGAGGCCAGGGCAAAATCGAAAAATATGTAGTGTGGTTTAGATATATGGCTTGGGGGTTGTCAGAGCTTACCTTCGGACTTCAAAGAAATTTTGAAGAAAATGTTCTGAGAAGGTAGAGTTTTTTTTTTTAATTGTGGCTTTCATAATGTTACATTCAATACATATCTGTTACATAAGTGGTAATAATGTCAATTATCAAATTTTAGACATACAAATATCGCAATCATCATCCCCGTGGCCATGTCTAACAAAGGGAAGGGGCAGATTCCATATTGTTACAGCTGTCACATAACATACACTTTTCCACAGTCCATTAACTACGTGCATACAGTATTCGGAGTAAGCGGTGAAACATCCGTGCGTAAATAGCTCAATAGTGGCTCCCATATATCATTCGGACGAGAGGTTACAGGTAACTCCTCCGCATATAGCACCAAGTTCTCTCTACAATAGATCAGGTCCCTTAGCCACAGTTCAATCTTGGGACTAAATCTGCTGTTCCATGACATTGCCACTTGCCGTTTGGCTAGAAGCAGTGCTACCCATGCCAGCTTGCCCCTCACCCCTCTCAGAAAGGGGAGTAAACCCAATAAGCACACATGTGGCGTGCAGGGCACATCAACCCCCAGGATTTTGGACAACTTCGCAATTACCGCATCCCAGTATGCTCTTACTCGCCCGCATGCCCATGCTAGATGCCAGAAATCTGCACTCAAAGCACTACAGCGCGTACATGTGTCTGTGTCACGTAACTCGAACCTAAAAAGTCTGTGAGGTGTGTGGTAAACCTGATGTAGGAATTTAAAATGAATAATACGCAAATTCCCATTTGATGTGAGGGCTCCAGTCAGGCTACAACAATGCACCCAATCATCCTGTGATAGCGGGGGATTCAGATATTCATTCCATTTGTCCAGACTTTTATTAACAGGAAGGGCCCTGTCCTCCCTAACAGCACGATATAATTTAGTGACAAGTTTGTGTCGAGTGGGACTAGTGAGTAAGACACGTAATGCAAGAGATTCTGGAGGCTCTGCGGGGAACGTTGGATAGTAGGCACATGCCGCTTTCCTCAGTCTGTGGATCGAGAAT
Source organism: Calotriton arnoldi (assembly GCA_963921515.1). NCBI lineage: Eukaryota > Metazoa > Chordata > Amphibia > Caudata > Salamandridae > Calotriton > Calotriton arnoldi. The sequence goes on from CAWUFW010006632.1 coordinate 955,300, forward strand.
GTAAATAATAGGGTCTGATGCTGAATATATCCAGTGTCAGCAGGTGTCAAGAAAGAGCAGTTGGGATATAAATCATGCATTTTATCAATGCCTGCCTGAGCCAGTATACACATAGCTCCTTTCTCATGCGTCACCGACAGGTTCTCGTGATAGGCAATAGGCAGTAGTGGAGAGTACAGTGGCAGTTTACCAGCCAGTCTGCCCAGTGCCTGCCAGGCCGCGTTCGTCGTGTTGATAGTGTTAAACGCAGTTCGGGTGGCGAGCCTGCTCTTGTGTGTTATAATGGAGCCTAATGGAATGGGATGTGCGTCCCAGTGCTCCACCGCCACGTGTGGGATGAAATTGTGATTGCTGAACCAAAAATGCGCGTATTGTGCATGCGCACACAGATAATAGACATATAGATCAGGCACCCCAAATCCCCCATGTTTATAATCAAGGGTTAGTGTGCGCCAGTTTACTCGGGCTTGTTTTCCACCCCAGATTAGACGGAGCAGTAAGGAACGTAGCGTTTTAAAAAATGGCGTGGAGAGAGGGATCGGTATGTTATTAAAAAGATAGAGGAATTTAGGCAGTACCACCATTTTTATTAAGGCAATACGATCGTCGAGTGAAAGCGGCAATCGAACCCATCTGTCGATCTGTTGCTCCAACAGTGTGACAGCAGTGCCATAATTCTCACGGACGACTCTTTCAGGATCACGGTGCACCCAAATCCCCAGGTATTTAACTGCGTCCACTGCCCACTCTAGTGGAAATTCCAGCTCATGCGGGTGTGTGATTTCGGTCAGCGGTAAGATCACTGATTTAGACCAGTTTATGTGTAATCCGGAAAACCTGGCAAACCTTACACACTCCCGCAGCACTGATGCCAGGTGTACTTGGGGCTCTCAAATAAAAAGCAACATATCATCCGCATACAGTGAAATGATGAGAGGACGGTGGTGCAAATTAAGAGCTGCATGTTTATGACGTTGCCTTATGAGACATGCCAATGGTTCCAGTGTTAAGGCGAACAGGAGGGGCGAAAGTGGACACCCCTGCCTGGTGCCTCTAGTGATGAGAAAGGGTTCTGAAGTGTGCCCACCAACCCGGACTCGCGCCGTAGGCTGTGCATACAGGAGTCGTACCCAGTTGATAAATATGGGGGGAAGGCCCATCCGCTGAAGAATGAAGAATAGGTAGTCCCATTCAATTGAATCGAATGCTTTGGCAGCATCAAGCATGACTGCTGCCACTGGAATATCAGAAGAGAAAGTGTGCAAGAGGACAAATAGCGTGTGAAGATTGTGGGAGGTGGAGCACGTGGGTATAAACCCCGATTGGTCTGGTAACACCAAATTTTGCATGAGTGGTTGAAGGCGGGTAGCGATTATCTTCGCCAATATCTTTACGTCTATATTGATTAACGATAGGGGGCGGTATGAATCACAGAGGTCCGGCGATTTATCTTTTTTAATTAGGTTATGATGAGAGCTTCACGAAGGGAAGGGGGAGCACGCCTGAATCGTGGGCCTCTGCGTACATTTCTATCAGAAAGGGGGTGAGCTCCTCAGTATAGGCCTTGTAAAATTCGGGTGGGAATCCATCCGGGCCTGGCGCTTTTTTGTTAGGGAGAGAGGCTATCACCATACGAATATCTTCCACTGTAATAAGCTGATTGAGAAATTCTCTCTGACAATCTGACAGCCACGCAATGGCTACATGTGACAAATACTCATCCAGCTCCTCAGCAGCTGTATCGCACCGCGACGTGTATAGGTTCATGTAAGTTTGTCTGAACTGTTCTAGGATATCCGTGACGCTGAAGTGGTCCTGCCCGGCCCCATCTGTGATCTTAGTAATGACGTTGTGATGTGTGTGGTGTTTAATCTTTGTTGCCAAGTGATGCCCCGGTCTACCACCCTCTCCATACGACCGTGCCACCGCACGCTTCGATATATAACGGATCTCTGAATCTGCTAGTTGAGCATGGGTAAGAAGAGCTTCCTTGATGGAGGCTAAAGTTGCATCGCAGGGTGCCCGCTCATAGTCACGTTCGAGACTGGACAGTGTGGATTCTACTCTTTTGATTTGTCCCCGAAAGTGCTTGAGAATACCAGCAGATGTGCTGATACAGTCGCCTCGAATGGTAGCTTTAAAACCCTCTCACAGTACCCCGGCGCTATCCACAGAACCCCTGTTCCGAGCAAAATATCGGACAATGGCTTCGTGGATAGATTCCAAGTAAAGGGGATCCAGCAGTGCCTCAGTGCGAAGACGCCATGTGAAGGCCCGGGAACCTGTTGAGGGATGTTAATAGTAAGGCGAACAGGACAGTGATCGGAGAGTGTGCGCGGCAAATGTTCCACCCCCATCACCCACCCCGCCACCTCCTCACCCACCAGCCAGTAATCAAGTCGAGACCAACTTCCATGAGCTGTGGAGATGTGTGTGCCCTCCTGCGTCTCCTTATGTCTGTGGCGCCATATATCAAGCAATCCAAATTCCGTCATCCCACTGCCAATCACACGGGCTGCACCCAGGGAGTGCCCCTCTTTACCACTAGACTTGTCCTTGCTGGGGTCCAAATGAGTGTTAAGATCGCCCCCCCAGAAGATCGCAGCCTATGGCCAGTCGCGCAGTACAGCGAGGAGGCTCTCAAATAGGCCAGGGTCATCTATGTTGGGACCGTATGAATTCACAATGGTGATCAGCTTGCCTGCCAGCATACCGTGTACCATGGCATACCGTCCTGCAGAGTCAACATGAGTGTGATGTGCTGTAAATGAGAGGCCTTTCTTTACTAATGTGAGCACTCCCCTACTATAGGAGGAATAGGAGGAGGCCAGTCTATAACCAGCCCAGCGAGCCCCAACCATCATGTCTGTATGTTTCGTGAGATGAGTTTCTTGTAGGAGGGCAACATCAATTCTATGTCGTTCTAAATGAGCTATCACTTGTCTAATTTTTTGGGGCGAATTGAGCCCCCGCACGTTCCATGTAAGGCAAGAAATTATCAAACCGGTACCGTGCATGCCAAGATTAACACATATGAGAAGAAGAATCTGCCTACATCCAATATGGGAACAGGGATGTGCAGGCTACATCCAGCCGGAGAGCAACAATATGTGGCCACAAAAACAAACCCCAGAACACTACCCACCTCCCCCTCACCCCCCACCCACTTTAGCAACCCCAACACGCCAAAGCCATCCCATGACCCCAGAACCAAATCCCAAGTGCAGTACTGGGGAAAGAAATGTATGCGGGGAACGCCCATATAGGGAGACGCCAGAGCACAAACTCCCTCCCGGTGAAGTGAGGAGGTGGCCGAATCATCGTGCATTGCCCTTCCCAATCCCCGCAACCACTTATCAGAGGAACACACAAGGGGAATCGCCCCAACAATAAGCAAAATAATACATTGTAGAACAGCAGGACATCAAAGAATCAAAAAAGCCTGCGAGCAGTGACAGCACCCCCGCCTCATCTCAGTCCCTCTTTCCACCTAGACGGAGTCAACCCCGGCCACTTGCTGATGCATCTTGTGCAGTCTCTTCCACATTATCTACGTGTCTGGGGGAGCGGTTCCGGCGGGAGACAGATTTGGCGAAGTCCAATGCTGATTTAGGGCACGTGAAAAATGTGTACTTCCCATTGTCCTCCACGCGCAGTCTCGCCGTGTAGAGCATGGCATATGGTATTTGCGCAGCCAGCAGCAGTTTCTTAGCAGGCTGATATTCCCTACGCGCCTCCTGCACCGTCATGGTGAAGTCTGGATAAAAAGCAAGTATATTTCCTTCTTAAACAATGGTACCCTTCTCCCTTGCAAGAAGGAGCACTGTATCCCTATCTCTATAATTTAAAAGCCGGGCTATTATGGGCCGAGGTGGGGCGCCCGGAGGCGGTCGCGCAGCCAAGGATCGATGCACCCGCTCTACAATGAGAACCTGGGACAGGTGCTCCGCACCAAAGATGTCTCGCAGGAGTTTTTCAACAAAGGTCTCCAGACGGCCTGTGTTCGTGGATTCTGGCAGGCCCGTAATGCGCACGTTGTTACGTCGTGATCTGGCTTCTAAATCTTCATTACGGGCCTGTATGACAGCCAAAACCTTCTCCATGGAGGCCACCTTTGTCGTAACTTGCTGTAAGCCATCCTCGGTGTCTGAGATGCGTTTCTCCGCCTCCCCAACCGCTGGGCATGTTTGTCTAGTTTTGACGACATATGATCCATACGAAGGTTGAGATGATCGATTTTTCCGTCGATAGATTGCAGACTGGCCTGCACAGCAAGAAGAGTCTTATCAATATTGTTAAGATGGTCATTTGGCGGGTCCACCTCAGAGTCCGATGCTGCATGTTGAGTGGCCCTGCCAGTTTTCCGTGGCTCGAAAGTGAGTCGGGGTTGGCTGCGCTCACTTTTCCCCATGTCTTCTGCCCGGACCAGAGTTATTCCGCGTACAGGGGTAACACTGCTTCACTGGTCCCGCAGCTCGGGTAACAACCTGCCTCACAGCTCAGCAGAGGGGTAAGTCAGCGATGGTGAGCACCTCTGTAGCAGCCAGTCCAGCCCGCTGCACCCCAAGTGCATACACAGCCCAAGCTGCTATATTAGCAATGTAGTAAAGAGTACAGTTCCCACAGCCGACCCTACTATGGGTGACTCAGAAGGCCCCGGGTGACTTCGCGTACAGAGATAGCAGTGCTTCACAGACCCCACAGCTCCGACAACAACCTGCCTCACAGCATAGCAGGGGGGGTAAGTCAGCGATGATGAGCACCTCTGTGGCGGCCAGTCTCACTCCAAGTGCATACACAGCCCACGTTGCTATATTAGCTATTCAGTATAGAGTACAGTCCCTGCAACCGACCTTAATGTGGGTGACTCAGAAGGCCCAGAGGCCACAGTCCGACACACGCAGTGATGTAGTGCAAGGATATCGCCGTTCCCGGCGAAAGGGCGTTTCGACAGCTCCAAAAGGCTGTGGCAGCAATTCAGCTAGTGAGGCCTTCGCTATTGATAGTCCAGGGCGAGGATGTAGAGTAGGCCCCAATGTAGGGCCGGTGTGCAGTCAATTGTAGAGGGCGCCGCAAGATACCCCTTGATCACTGAGATGGCAGGAGCGTGCCGATGTCAACGTTGGCTCCCCCCCACAGCGGGAACCATAAGTTGGTGTCCTGGCCTCACATCGGCCCAAGCCACCGGGTGTAGGAATGCCGGCCTGTAATCACGAGCAGGAAGGCGGGGGGAGCTCACCGGCACCGAGGAGTGGGATCGCAGCGTGAGGGCTAGAGCTTCAGCCCCAATCCAGTGCACTGCACGTTCCTCCTCCCAGGGCCCTCCGGGTGTGAAGAGGGCCCGCCGCGGCAGAAGTACAGTCGCTCTGGCAGGTCACCGGGAGTCGGCAAGCACAGCTATGCCCAGTTCCTCAGTCCGACCACCAGCGACCAGCGAGATAGTCCCGCACTGGCCCGGCAGCCGGCCGCAGCACCAGAGGACGCCGCCCAGTCTTCTACGTGAGCCTGGCATCCGCAGGCCCACCGACTGCAACCCGGAGGCGGCGCAGCCCCCGAATCACCCTACCGAACAATCAGAGAGCTGCCCCTAACTCCCCCGGGTGCGTAGCGCTGCCTATCAGACACCCTGCCCGTCGAGCCAGGCACACACCCCCAGGCACCCGCCGCCCGCTGCCAGTCCCAGCCCCGGCCTACCTCACTCGTCCGATCCTTGCGTGTCTGGGGTCGCCACATTGTCAGAGGCCGATCCGGAGCCCCTCAGCCCACAGCTCCGCCACAGCAGCGTTCTGGTCTACAGCGCCCAGCCAGGTCAATCAACAGAGGACTCAGGTACTGTGTCCGGCAGTTTCAGCAAGGTGCGGGCGGGATGGCAAGGATAATTGTCGGATTTATATCTCGGCCGGCGGAGCAGCTCTAAAGAGTGGCCATTTTGCTTTGCGCTCACTAGTGCCCCCCTGACAAGGTAGAGTTCATCCCAACAAGGGTGTTGGCGATGTCTGGGGAGAAGATGTTGCCATTCGGGAGCTGCTGAATGAAGTTGCGGTGAAGATTCCTATGCTTGGACTTAGTCTCTCTTTTGGAAAGTTGAACATTTTCAGAAGGACAACACTGGAACCTTTAGCTCACGAGAGTTGCAGGAGGCCGTATACCCCTTCTCCAAGGGACCGCTGAACAGGATTTACTGCTGCGGAGAAGAACATAGCAGGAGCTACCGCAAAGTCAGACCGACCAGCACTGTACCTTGGGCAGATAGACGAGGAGGTTGGTCTTGGTCTTCACTTGGTTCTCAGGAAATTTTTTAACCCAAAAATCTTGAAGCCCTATAGTCTGGATTTTGACTATCTGGGTGCCTTTAACATCACAACCAAAGGTCCAGGGCAAGAGAGCCACAACTTGGGGGTTCAGGACTCCTTTAGACAGGGTCTAGTTAAGGATTCGAGATGGTGGGAGCAATTTATGTCCCCGAGGCTCTGATCAGCCTTTAGCTCACAAGAGTTGCAGGAGGTTGTATACCCCTTCACCGAGGGACGGCTGAACAGGATTTACTGCTGCAGAAAAGAACATAGCAGGAACTACCGCAAAGTCAGGCCGACCGGCTATGTACCTTGTGCAGATAGACAAGTAGGTTGGTCTTGGTTTTCTCTGCATTCTCAGGACAGTTTTTAACCCAAATCATTTGAAGCCCTATGGTTTGGATTTTGGCTATCTGGGTACCTTTAATATCACAATCAAGGGTCCAGGACTGGAGAGGCACAACTTGGGGGTTCAGGACTCCCTCAGAAAGGGTCCAGGTAAGGATTCAACATGGTGGGAGCTATTTATGTCCCTGAGGGTCTGATCAGGAGGCTATCAAACTAGCACTTGAAGTCACTCTGATTGTTCTTGGTTCAACTGTCGATGCTGGACTCAAGCAGCAGGGCAGGCATCTGAGGGTTCAAAGCAGGCTCCAGACAGCAAAGCAGCCCTTCTAATTGCAGCAAAGCAGTCTTGTGGAATACTCAGCAGGTCATAGCAGTATGCAGTCCACTGAGAGCCCTTACACAGGTCCAGAAAGTAAACTGAATATTAGGTCTGAGGGTCTCTTTTTTATACCTGGTGCCTTCTTTGTAGTAGACGTTTCTCAAAGTTGTTCTTTAAAGTGCTTGGCTTTTCCTGATTCCCCTATCCTGGCTCCAAGCTGGCTCGATGGACAATCCAGTGGGATTTATAAGTAAATTAAATATGCCAATTAGGTGTAAGCCAATTTTACCATGTTTCAGGGAGTGAGCACCAGCAGCTTAACACTGATTAGCAGCGGTATAGTGCACAGAGTCCTAAGGTGAACATAAATGAATTATAGCAAAAATTGAATTGAGGGAAAAGAGCACAGAGTTTGGGGGAAGACCACCCTAAGGCTAACAGGTCTGACAATCAATCTTTGCAGTAATATACTATTTACCTAATTAATCTGCCTAATTTCCTTTCCATAGGGTTAGGATAAGATAGTAGATATTTTGCTAGGATTTCTCATAGTTCCTGGCACCATATTAGTAGAATTCAGTACAAAAGGGCCTTTAGTGTGGCTCAGGATATTTAATGTACCACCATGACACTGGTGGTGGGCCAGTATTCTTTAGCAAGCCTGATAGAAGCTAGTGCATACGAGTAAAGATGCAGGATTGGTAGGGTGTCTCCAAAGGTTGCTGCCAACACAATATTGGTACAGGCAAGCAACATGCTCAGCAGCTGGAGCTACTATTCAACTCCTATGAAGTTATGGCTTTGTTTTAGGCAGCCCTTCTCCAGACTTTGGTTATGGATATAGAGGATATCATGGCTCCCTGTTTCCATGTCCCTGACCTCATTGGCCTGCATGGGTCTTGGCAGTTGGGTATTAGCCGCTGCCACTCAGTTCAAGTGAATTCTGATAGCTCACAACCCCGACCAGGAAGGTTGGAGCATACTTTTCCATTCAACCAAGATGCTTGTAGACAAGGCCTAACTTGTTTCGCAAAATGCACTGTTTAGAGTTAGAAGACCATGAATTAGTGATATTTCACAGGTCTCTTTTACTACATTAGCATCTTATTTGGTGTTTTGAAATATAATGTCCTCTATGCAAAGCCTTTTTAAAAAATGATTACAGTGTTAGAATTTTTTCAACTGAATGCCAAAAAGAAATCATTGTCATGGAGTCAAATCTGCATTAGCATCCCTAAGGACCTGCTTGGGGCTGATTGCCCAAGAGTTGGCAATCATATTGCTTCCTAGTCCAAAAGTGCCTTTCGCTTTCACATTCCATATTGATGAGTTACTTTTTTTAACACTAACTTGTGATGTGCTACTGTATAGGTTGAATCTCTCCATGTGGAAATTAGATACTACGTTATTCAACTATGTGCACAGGAAGGCTTATGGAGCACTGTGGTTGATCAAAACTGGAGGAGAGAAGTCACTTATTAAGAATCCATAGGTTGACACAGATTGTCACGTCAGGAGAGCACTGTTGAAACATGTGATAATCACATGCAATCAGAGCAGCTGTTAAAGACATGGTAGCAGTTTTATCACGCAGACCCAAAGCGATAAATACCTAAACAGTGTGAGCCATCAATCAGGCTTAAGTCCATCCCCCTTTACAGTTTTGAGCCATATTGTGCCTGATACAGCTTAATATATTTGGAAAAGGGAGACATGTAGGAATGGGAAGACTTTCACTATAACTCATCTAGGATGTAATATCATAGTCAAAATACCATGGGGGATATTATCAAGGACTGCCAATAACTATCGCCATCGCAAGTTATCGGCAGTTTTGTTAACGCCGCCTAACCCTGAAATCTATCGCCATATTAGCGCCCTATTATCAAGCCGACGCTACAAGGCGACAGAACCAGGGTTAGGCGGTGAAAACTCCCGATAACAAATGCTCGATGGCGATAGTGAATCCTGCGTTACACGTCGATACCTGGCGATCTGCACATAAGCGCCAGAAAAGTCCCATGTACACTCCCGGCGATATCGCCCTGTGAATATGCACCACAGTGTCTCCCCCCATATCATCACCTGATGCCCCCACACACTGCATGCATGCATCATTGCGTAAAACACAGACCCCTGGCACAGGACAGAGCCCGAGAAAGTAGTAGCAGCTTGATGTGATTACTGCCTACCAGAGCGATGTCTGCATCAGACTTCTGTACACCAAAGGCTGTTCTCATCTCCCCACAGGCCCCAGTCACTGGCACAAATCCTTACCCATAGCAGAGGGAGACCACCAGTCCCCCATCGACATGTGCAGCAAGGAGGCCAAGTATGACCACTCTATGGAGCCCTTACGCATTAACTACAACCCGACAACCACACAGACCATCCTCAACAACGGCCATTCCTTCAACGTGGAGTACGAGGACTCGCAGGACAAGTCAGGTGAGCCGCATCCGCTGACTCAATGTACTGGTGTGACGATAGCTAGGAGGGATCATGTCACTGTTAATACGTCACTCCATTGCACAGCTCCTTTGGCACAAAGCAGGTTAAATATGTTAGCACTAAATGGAGGCACCTGCTCACAAAACGTGCACGCAACAAATCTGACTAGAGCAAAATAGAGGCCACCATTAAGTAATATCAGGGTGTGGCACAGAAGCAGGAGGCAATAAATGAAAGAACAGAACTCAAGGGGTCCCATTTACAAAGGCACTTGACAATTGCGCAGTTCTCAAGTTACACATCTGCATGCGATTCACGATTTATAGCTATGCATGCGAGATATTTATGAAATTATTAATTTTGCGTGCATAATATAGGAGAGGTTCATGTATAATGAAAATTTACGCATAGGTATCCAATTCTACGTTTTAATATTATATGGATGGATTGCTTAAGCATATTGATATCTTCCTGCACACACACACCTTCTACAAATATGATGCATTGGTGAAGCTTATTGCATTGCCAACCATTACTCATATTTCTTACAGTATAGTTCGTATCTTGGAAAGGTGTGCATGTACAAAAGATGCTTTCGCATTTCACCACTATTTTTGATCCCGAAATGTGCACCAACTTTCTTTTTTTGCGCTGTGCCATTTTATTTAAATTGTGCCATGAACTATGATTAGAAATTTATGCAAAATGTCTTAGCACATATACCAAAAATATTAGCATATGTATAATGCGTATGGGCATATCACTGAATGTGGTGTAGCGATCATGCACATATTATACCACATGTGCGCACTGTGACAAAATGACTTTTCGTGATATGGAAGGGCACACAAGATGCTGCTAAGACGTGCATAGTCGTTTGCACATGAGCAACATACATTCACAATGTTCATATAATATAGACCCTTTACTATAAGGCCTATGTTAGGTGCTCTGGAACGCATAGAAATACAAACTCGCCTGTGTGTGTTTGTGTGTGTGTGTAGCTGTTTTACCACCATAATCTTATTAAGAACCAACTTGTTAAAATGTGCATTTTTTATTTGGGCAGCAGCTGCTAATTATTTACTGTTTTATTGTAAATTGTAATGGTTTTATTAGCTAACACAATCAATTTAATTCTGAACTTTAAAAATGTGCAACAAGAGATGACAAATGAAATTTGCACATCTACCATAATCCCAATGTGTGCACGATGATGAATGCGCGCAGTGCTTGAAATGGAAAAATAGAAGTACAGGTACTCTGTAGCAGAGTACCTGCTTGTTTCTGGGAAGTGCCGTTACTCTCCAATTAAAAGTATGAAGACTCACTTGAGAAGTGCCTGTACTCTCCCTCTCAAAATAAAAAAGTGCCGGTACTCCGTACCAGGCAGTACTGGCCCATTTAAAGCACTGAGAGGGATATTCTCAAGGATGTGCGATAACTATCGCCATCGCAAGTTATCTGCAGTTTTGTTATCGCCGCCTAACCCTGAAAAATATCCCCATGTTAGCGTTGTATTAACAAGCCATCGGTACATGGTGATATTAACAGGGAACAGGTGTGAAAACTCACACTAACATCAGCGCAATGGCGATAGGAATTCCTGCGTTAGCGGGCAATAACTAGCGATAGGCCGATTAGCGGCAAGAAAACTCAAGTTAGTCAGCCCAACTTAAATTTTTCTTCCCACTAATGCAAAAAATTGCCTATCAATCAACCTCCAATAGTAAATAGGCATAAAATACAATAACATGCAGAATGTAGCAGACAGGAAGAAGTGCAGCACACATCAACAACCCCTGCAAGCCATCCAACATCCAGGATGCACAGGATGAGAGCCATGATAACTCGCTGGACCTGCGTCTGGATCCTTGATACCTCGCTGGACCTGCGTCTGGAGCCTGGAGTGGGATGTGGATGAGCTGTGGAGTCGATGATCCGTGGCGGTAAACATTGATGCGCGACGATCGCCCCTACCTGTTGGTGAAGTTTGGCAGGACGCATGGAGACACGTTGCTGACCTGTGTGAGAAGACCGCCTTGCGACCCTTGGAGCTGTTAATGGTAGAGGCGCTCATGCGTACCAACGTAGTGAGGTACGCATCGCATACTACGATCCACCACTACACCGGGGTGCACGGAGGGGATTACCAACGGTGTGTGCCGTCTCACTGCATCACAGGCTGGATGATGTTGGGCTAGCCATACGCTGTGGAGGGCGAGGCCCCTGTGCTACACCGAACTTGTGTTGCATGAGCACTGCAACGTCACGCCTAAGGGGGCCCTGCTGCATCAACTACATCTGGAGGCACACCAGCGGACTGGCAGGCGACTGCTGTACCCAGCCTAGTGAAATCACACCTGGATGATGCTCCTGCTGGCCGGGTCACAGATTCAGAGAGAGTGCAGTGGATTGTGCCACGGTGTTAATGTACAGGTAAGGAGAAGGTTGGACGCGCAGCGCAGGAGGGCCATGGGGCGAGTCACTCAGGCCTATCACACATAGATGACGACCCCCCAGTGGCGTCTCTTCTGCTATGGCGGAAGAGTGTTGCTCCACTGCCTCAAGCAGTGCAGAAGTGGAACAATAATCACATGATGATAACTAACTGATGTAATCATGCTATGTATCCTCCGGGGGTGGGAGGGTGGGTAGGACTGCTCCAAACACAGAGCAGGGCATGGGTGGATTGGCATGCTCACTCAAGTGCGCAATGACTGTTTGTTCGGCCCACTCAGGCCACCCAAAGCAGTCATGCGCACTTCCCTGTTTGCAATGCAGGCTGCATTACACCCTGCATGTAGAACATGCCCCCCCACTTCTCAATGGCAGACGGTGTGCGCCCATGCACAGCGGGAGTACCACTCGTGTGCCAAAGGCACATACGTATTTGCAATGCATGCAATAACATTGCATTAAATTCCAATGCATGCTGATATTAGGCACATTGCAACAGTAGAGTAGGTGTTGCATAGCGTAGACATAAATATCACTATTCCCACTTCAGTGAGTGCAACACAAAACTAACCTTAGCACCCTACACCCAACCGTTAACCCTGAAATACCTTTATGATCCCCAAAACACAAACAAAAATCAAAATTCACCCAAAACACACCCCAATTTTCATATTTAACCCCAAATCACACCCCAAATTTCATATTTTACCCCAAATCACACCCCAAATTTCATATTTAACACCAAATCACACCCCAAATTTCAGATCCAACATCCGAAACCCATACACACACAAAATACTTAAAATTGCCCCATTACTGAACTCACAATGTGTTGTACTCAAATGCAATGTAAAGGCACCTGCGTTGTTGGAGTTGCGTAGTTAATGATGTACTGCCTGCGTTGTACTGGATGTCTCCCATGCCAAAGGCAAACCATAGGCTGGCCCGTCTGCGTCCGTCTGCCCCTGGACCACGCTCAGCCCCAAGGATCCTTCCTCTTGGACACTCCACCGCTACGACACCAACACCCTCCTCACCATCAACCCTGGACGCCAACTCGCCTGCCAGGCCCAACCTCTGCTCCGGACCGCACATCGCCATCACCGACGGCTGCAGTATCACCCACAAGGAGCACCACAACCGTCAAGGGGGAGGCATTGCCATCTCCTACAGAGGCTCACTCCAACTGACCACGTACTCTAATGACCCTAGGGTGCCCATGGACCACCTCAACTCCCAGATCCGGACCAAGCACAAGCACATCCTCTGCGGCACCCTCAAGTGCATGCCCACCGGGACATGGCCCCCCATTCTCCAATACCATTGTAGACATAATTGCACCACAAGGTCTCCCATCCACCGACGACATCCTACTCGGTGTACTCAAGTTCCACATGGACAACCCCAGTGACAAGGACACCACCCACTCCTGTGGAAGGTCACCTACATCAGACACAAGCAACAAGTCACCGCAACAAGCCACATAGCAGGACACACGGTCAAGCACGTCACCTCCACCAGCGGGGACTCCAACTACAGCCACAACACCGGACTCTCCTCGACCGGCCATCATTGGTAACATCACGTCTTCACCTTGCCCACCGGATGCCACCGCCATCATCGCACCCCCTCGCAGCTGGATAAAGGCCAATGAAGAACGTCTTGTCAACTCCATCCGCACCAACACTCCACCAATGCTTCCATACAATGACACCGCAGCGCACAACCAACACCGATGGATCTCCAACAGCGCCGAAATTCGGGCACCCCTCATGGACTGCACTGCGTCAGTACCTTCCGCCTGCCTGATGGCAGGCGTGAGGGTGACACAGTGCCACAGGGATAGGCTGGCACCATGCATTGCTGGAGTTGCGTCATGGTTGTGACACAACTGCAGAATTGTGTGACTTTAGCGCAGACAGATACGTCAGGATTCCTTTTTTTTTTCTTTTTTTTTTTTAAATATCTTTATTAAGATTTTCGCATTTTCCTGCAAGAGTATCAGCACAAATACATATCAATCAAAAAAGAAAATCAAAATAAGATGCAAGGTTTGAGAGAAAGGAAATAAATCACATAAACAGACAAATAATTAAAAACATAAGACAAAAAAAAACATCAACTCGATTACAAAGACTCTGATCTGAGCCATTAAAAGAAACCATATTTCATAAAGCACAAACATTTTTTGAATTTACTTTGACCAATTTATACCAGCATCACATTACGTTTCCCCCTGGTTGGCTTTAATTATTCTTTTCCTTCCATTTTGTTAAAGGAGCCCAGATGCACTGTCCCAGCAGCGTCGATTTCTTTCCTTTCTTTCATAAATTGCTCTCTCCATTGTATATATAAAAAGTAAACGAGCAAGCCATTGCTGGAATGTGGGGGAGAGGGTCTAATTCAAGCCGAGGCAATTTTAATCCTCAAAACAGCCATAGTAACAAAGAGAAATCGATAAGCTATCTCATTTTGGGTCGTACTACTTATTCCTAGCAAGATTAGTTCAGGGGTTAATTTAATTTTAACCCGAGTGAACGATCTAAGTATTCCATAATTGAGTCCAACAGCCCCTGTAGACGAGGGCAGGATGCAAACATATGCACCAAATCTGCATCCACCCCCCACACCTAGGACATATAATCCCTGATAACCCGCCCCACTGTGCTATTCTGGCCGGTGTGTAGTATAAAGAAAAAATAGTTCTAAAATGTTGTGCCTGAAGCCCAGCAGAACATAAGACCGACTGACCCAGCTCTAATAATCTCGACAGTGCGCCAGGAGCAGCCCCCACACGCTCAGCCCATTTAACCTCGTGTTTAGTTAGATCATCTTGTTTTGAACTTATCAGTTCTGCATATATCAACTTGATAACCCCTTATTCCTGCCTTGCATAATGTCAATGATTACATTACTATCAAACCCACTGTCCCCCAATTTTTACTAAAAAGCTGCGGAGTTGTAAATACTTGAAGAAATTGCCTTTCTCCAACCCAAACTCCATCTGTATATCGTTAAATTGGCGAAACCCTTCTATCCCAATTAAGTCCCCAGCCTTTCGAACACCCTTGGCATCCCATCCTGCCATAATCTCATTGGAGAAAATTCCGGGAAATGTGGGGTTTTTATATAACACCGTATAGTGGTTGAGTCTCCCCAAACCAATCTTCTTTTTAAACGCACCCCAGATCTTGAAAACAGCCATCAGCGTCTTGAATTTGGTTCTTTTGTAATAAATGGGCTCTGAAAATTTTAAAAAACACCTCTCAGCGTTTTCGCCCAGTAGCAATTTATAGACATCCGGGAGCTCATTTTCCCCTTCAATGTCCACAGGACATACCCCTAGCAATATCCCCATATATTGCAAGGCTGCGGCCCAGTAGTAACTTCTAAAATCAGGAACCGAAAAAAAAACCTTTTCCCGTGATAAAGACATAAACCTAAGTGCCCGCCTAGTTTTGCCGTGTGCCCAAATGAATCGATTAACTAAACATTCTAGAATAATAAACCAGGATTTTGGAATTCCAGTGGGATTGCCCTAAATAAATATAAAATTTTGGGTAAAAATCATCTTAATGACGTTACAACGTCCCACGAGAGAGAGATGGAGATTATTCAATCTGTCTAAATCCAACCTCGCCTTCCTAGTTACTGGTTCCATATTTTTAGCCACTAGCGTTCCTAGGTCTGATGTAACCCGTATACCGAGGTATACCGCCGAGTCTGTGACACGGGGACAGGATTCCTGACGTAACTGTCATTACTTGCGTCATGGAGCGCTGTCCAGTGAGTACAGCACATCCATGGTGTCGCAAGAAGGGCGTAGTGAGAAGTGTTGCAACGCTGTCTTGTCGCAGCGCAGCAACACTTTTCATGACTGTGGCACAGGAATGCGCACTATCTTATTGATTGTGCACATTCCTGCACTGTAGTTTTGTCGCAGGGCAGCGCTGCAACATTGCTTGCAACGCTGGCCAGCGCCAAAACCTGCAGAGATATGGGCCCAAGTTTTATCACCATTTTTAAGACCAGCTATTTTCTGGTCTTAAGTAACTGGCTCTAACTGCAGTTAGAGCCAGTTTTTGGCTCTTCAGAATTTCAAGGAGCCCCTTGATAATATGGAGTAGTGGTTTTGCGTGCCTTTTTGCACGGGAACGCCTACTTTGCATGTCATTAGCGATAAATATCGCTAACATGCTTGGCGATAAAACAACGGGCCGCTATCGCCCAAAAACTTGCGCTAAGGCCCGTTAGCTGCAGCTTGCTAATACTGTGATAAATATATTGCCGCGTTAGTGGCAGAAAAGTGCCGCTAACGCGGCGATAATGGGCTTGATAATATGCCCCCATGTCTGCAAACCTGTCATCATGTTATCATGGGTGCAGATTGCCATCACAAACATAATATTCAAAGTACGTTCTTACAGCCAAAATACACCAGCTAGAAATATGAACAGAATTCATGCTAATTCATCCAGAATAAATTTTGAATAAAAGTTGTCATAAAAATACACCAGGAATCATAAAAACTATTTGACCAATAAAAAGTTGAATAAAACCAATGATCAGTTTTGAAAACTGCACAGAGGGCCTCGGGTGTTAATTAATTTGAAACGGTACTGTTAATTGGGCATAGCAATCCAGGCCCTTACTTAATCTGCTTCATAAAATAGCCTATACAGATGACCTAATGTTTTGCGCCTCCTAATTGCATTCTTGATGTAGGTTGCAATAGCGTGACACGTCTAAACATCTGACAATTCCCTGAGAAAGTCAAAAGCCACCTGATGATAAAAGAGACCCTGAGATAGGAATAAATTACGTAATAATCCTAATTTAAAATCTTTATAAAATTTACAGAACAACATAAAGTGCATTGTGGATTACCTAGCTTTTCCATCACAAGGGCAGTTAGGAAAATCTGACGAGCATGCCTTTGATTTAGGAAATGCAACAATGTAATGGATTAGTTGAAAGCGAAATCTAGTCAAGTAAAATATATCCTCGTTATTGATCACACTGATCAAGTAACCCTGTATCCCTTGTTGTATCAGGCCCTTATAGTGACTCTGCAGTGTCACCTTACTTCTTTCCCTTAATTCTCTTTGGGCCCCCTGTTCCCTAGGAAAACACTTCTAAGTTCTTTCTTACTAAATTGCATACTAGCGGGAACATGGACACTGCAATTTTCCTCCATTTCTTTCAAGAGACCGTTTATATACCATAACCAGGGAATGTTTTCATACTGATCAAGTTCTAGGCAAACCCTAATGATGTCTCTCGTACATTTTGTGCCATGTTTGCCCCGGATACTCTGCCAGTTAATTATATCACTAAGATGGATGTGGTCCTCAATTTACAAAAGTTCAAGGGGCATATTATCAAGGGCAGTATCGCCACTTTAGCGGCACTTTTTGCCGATAAAGCGGCGATATTTTTATCGCTCTATTAGCAAGCTGTCGCTAACAGCTGTTAGCGACAGCTAATAGCGATAGCGGCCGTTTTGTTGCCGCTTTGCATGTCAGCGATAATTATCGCTAATGACATGCAAAGTAGAGCGTTCCCAACTAAAAGCAACAGCAAACAGTCGCAAACACAACTTCCCCCTATTATCAATGCCCGCGAAGCGATAAAAACAGTCGCGCTAACCGCGATTATCGCTGGAATTTAACACCTGATAAAAACTTGACTTAACCATCTTGTCAATGGGAGGTGGATTGTAAGGTTAAGTCCTCACCTGCCTATTAGCAAGCTTTTCATTAGCGCAGTGAATTTATCGCTGGATTTCTCACGCTCTTGCTGGGTTTCGCCGCTATCGCTGAATTTTTTATCGCCTTGGAGATAAGCGTTGATAATAACGCGTTATCTCCGCGATGAAATCCACGATAGCTGGCAATAAAAAAAACAGCGCTAAGCGCGCTTTGAGATAATGATCACAAATCCTTGGTAATATGCCCCCAAGTTCTTTATGAGTTAAAAAAGCTGAGGTTAATTGCGGGACTGCTAAAAGTCTACATATTCTAGCATTCTCCTGGGCCTCAATCTATTTGCTGTTCGTTGTGCCCCAAATTGATGCCCCATATAAAACAGGTGGGAGACATTTACTTTTATACAATTTCACCATTTCTCTAATGGGTTTCGTGCCTATCATGTTGGCAAATCTAAAGACTGCATCAGAAGCTCGAACACATTTTAAGTTTGCTGTCCTTAAATTAGGTCCCCAAAGCCCATCCTGTGAGAATAGGATGCCCAGGTAGCTAAATGCTTTTACCTGTTATAGCTTTTGGCCGATTTCCTTACATTTTATACCTTTTACATTATTTAGTACCTTTTCATTTAACTTTTGGGGTTTATTGGTGGGGGGTGTGCATAGGGGTTAAGTATAATATATTAAAAAAATATAAAAAGTTGATGAATGTATTATGCTAATGTATGCATAGCTGATTACTATTGGAAATTGAATAGGTGTTGTTTATTTAAAGTGTATATGAATTACTGTGACATTTAATCTTGTAATATGTTTTGTAATTATCATTTATGATTTGTGTTATCATTTTCGTTTTTTTGATATGTGGGGTATATTAGGGAGTAAAAATGTACTATTTTCATGTAAATATTAGTTACATTTTAAATAAATGAAATGTATTTTTGTCATTTTTGCGTTTCCTTTATGTGTATGGGTTATAATGGGAGGTTGAATGGGACACTCTTTCAATTTTGACTATTATTTATTAAAATAGATAATTTTGGAATGTTTATTTATTTGTTATATTTTAAGAATATTATTACATGTTAATCATTGATATGCTTAGAATTTGTATTTTCATTAATTAAATATTTTTTAATGCTTATTTATTTTATTTGTGTGTGTTATATTTGAAGCCTTCAATATATGCCTTCTGCATTTTGTGTTAGTCTGGATTTAGCAAAACTGCCCAGGGTTGGACTTGCCTTTATGGCAATGAGGTAGTGCTCTAGGGGCCGGTCTGACAGCTCAGTGTTTGTGGGCCTGGTTTATTGTCTGCTGGGCCAGTGGTCACTGTTGATTTCCTTGACATTATAACAAATATTAGCAGAATCAAGCTTAAATCTATGTAGTCTTCCATGAATTACAAAACATTTATGCAGCATGTCTCTACAAGTTGAAAACTGCCCCAATTTGCAAACCTAGGCTACTTTTTTAGGTATCCAATCCACTAATGGGGACCACTTTTATTTTGTTGCCCATGCTTATTTTCTGGCCCAGACCGACCCTGAAGCTGCCAAATGTATGCTCTTTCCCCAGTGTTAACTACACTGGAGTTAGATTAGTAAATCTGAGTAGTCCATTGTATACTATTTCACCAATGCAAGTTAGATTGCAGTTAGAATAGTTCACCTGCAATCTGATGTATGCATGTTCTCCAGTTTTTATTTTCCTGGAGTTAGAATATTAAATCTGAACCCCTCCACTCCAATGTGTGCACTTTAATCGATGTTTGTTAAACTGGTGTTGGAATGCTGTATCTAACCTCTCCACTGTTTCAACTTTCACCAATGTTTGCTAAATTGGAGTTAGATTAGTAAATCTGTACCCTTGAATGTATACACTTTCACCAACGTTTGTTAGACTGCAGCTAGGATTGCAAATGTAATCTCCTAATGTATGCACTTTCCCCAATGTTTGTTAGACAGGAGTTAACATTAAGGGGCTTAATACAAGTCTGGTGGTCCACGGACCACCAGACTTGCGGGGGCACTGCGGTTTTTCAACCACCCTATTAGGACCATGGCAGTCAGGTCGCCCTGGGGCCACCGCACCTGCCAGGGATCTCGGCGTGGCGGTCTTGAGGCAACAATATGCTTGGTGCTGACGCTGCGGTGCGAACACCATGAAAAGTGTGGCGGTGAGGAAACAAAGAGGGCCCTACAGGGCCCCCTGGTGCGTCACATGGATTCACACAGGGGGGCACAACATGTGTACCCCTGTGTGTATGCCCCCAGTACCTGCACAGCATGGACTGTAGCAGCCCATGCCATGTAGATAATGCCTTTGACGTTCCCAATGGGGTGCCTATTTCATAGGCACCGCCCTGGGAACGCCAATGAATTGTCCACCAGAAAGGAGAAAACTCCTGATCTGGCGGGCAGTTCCTACATGGGTTTGGCAATGCAGGAGCAGATCGGTCCCACTCCTGCACCACCAAACACATAATAAGGACCTACATCTTACACCCTTCACTCCAAATGTGTGCTCTTTCTCCAATATTCGTTATGGTATTCCACTAGAATATTAACTACTGAATATTGTGGGGCAAAAATATGGTGGCAAAAATATTGAAGACCAAAATGTCATTAAGGTAGATTTATATATTATTAACTCCACATGTGTACCTTGATGAGATATATTTCAAGGAATGTAAATGTTTAGCTCAGAATAGTAATTCTAAACATACATATATGCACTTATCTTTTTGATATTTTGTGCCTCAATATTTTTGCTACAGTATTTTGGCCCCACAATATTTTTGTCCTCATTATTCATTCATACAACCATTTGTTAGACTGGAGCTAGAATAGTAAATTTGACTTTCTCCATTGTTTGTTAGATTGGTTTAAGAATAATAAATCTGACCCCCATTCCAGTGTATGAACTTTACCTAATGATTGTTAGATTGGAGTTGGAATAGCACATCTGACCTCCCCTGCATATGCACTTTTACCAATGTTTGCCCATTGCAGCTAGAATAGTAAATCTGCATTCCTAGTATATGGATTTTCCCCAATGTTTGTTAGTCTGCAGTTGCAATATTAAGGTGCACCCCCGATTTGTGTTTGTTAGCTAGGAGTTAAATATTCACTCTGATTTCAACCCTCCAATGTATGCACTTTCAACAATTTGGTTAGTCTGGATTTAGCAAAGTAAATCTTACCTCCCCATTATATGGTATTTCTCCAATGCTTTTTGACTGAAGTTAGAATTCAAATCTCCCCATAATGTATGCTTTTTTTGAAATGTTTTTTAGCCTGGAATTAGAATATTAATGGGGGTCCCTTCACTTCAATGTATGTATTTTCCCCGGTGATTGTTAGACTGGAGTTGGAATAGTAAATGTGAGTCCCGATCTGAGTGCCTTCACCAATGTTTGCTATATCGAAGTTAGCATATTACATATTCTCACTCAATACATGCACTTTCCCGAGTGTCAGTATGACTGGAGCTAGAATAGTAAATCTGACTTCTTCAATGTTAGCACTTTCTCCAAAGTTTGTTAGGCTGGAGTTAGAATAGTATCTTTGACCTTTCTAATTTATGTGCTTTCCAAAATGTTTTTTATGTTGGAGTAAGAAAAGTATATCTTCCCCTGTCCCATGTATGAACTTTCTTAGTGTTTGTTAGAGTGTAGTTCAAAAAGGAAATGTAACAGCCGTAATATATACACATTCCCCAATATTTGATAGATTGGTGTTAGAATAGAATATCTGACTCCCACAATATGTGTACTTTCCCTGATGTTTGTTAGACTTAGAATGCTACATTTACACGCTCCCCTACATCCTTGTGCATTTTTGGACATTCTTTTTAGAACATTGTATTTCAATTGCTTTTGTTATATATTTTGTAATCATTCTGAATTAGAGTTTCGGTTAATAAGTGCTCTTTTGCACTGGAATTAGTCTAGAAATTTTGAGTGTATTTAATTTGAGAATATATTTTTAATAAATCTTATAATTTTGTAATTATTATTCTATTGTGTTTGGTTTTTTGTTAAAACTACTATTTTTTAGTATTTGATGATATTTATTTTTGTTGTATATATACGAATATTCTTGTTGATGGCCATATACATTGTATATATAACTTTTCTTTTTAGAAAAGATTAATACTCATATGTTTTTGCTATGTTCTTTTATTTATTATAATTCACAGCTATTATATATTTTTGTTTACAATGTTTTTGTCTATGATTATTTTTTAATCTATAATTAAATATTACAAGTTATTGTATAATTAATTATACATGTTTTACTAAAGGTAAATTTCAATTTTTTTTAAGTTAATCAATTAATGTCCATATGTTCTTTATGTTCAAACTCTGATGCTGTGTGTCCAGAGCAACACTCAACCAACAGCCAGGTACCAGGCAGAGGATAGGAAACAACTTATAAATTCAAGTCAGTACTTTTTGCCACAAAAGTAAAAGATGGCACTCCAGGAGGTGCAGTTAAGCCCCGGTCCAGGTATCACAGTGAACATACTCGAGTTATCTGGAGCTCTGAAGAACTGGCACAAATTATAATGAAGGAGGCGGAGACCTTTAAGAACTGGGGTGCCTCAATATCTGCTCCCTAAACATTTGGGTACCCCTACCCACTTGAACGAATTCATAACGAAGAACCCAGGTCAATTATGATGACAAGAAGAGTCTACACTGTGCTGAGGAATGCCTGGAGTAAATCACCGGGACAGACCATAAATCCGGTGCCGTAGTAGAGACTACTCCTCCACCTTCTCAACACAAGATCATTGAACCACACAATGGGGCTGGTTAGCAGGTACACTAAACAGGGCTAGGAAGATGGGATGACAAAGAGAACTTAAAATCAATCAGGGCGAAAATTCACTAATAATATGCTCAAAGTAATATAAATAGGCTTGCTAGCAAATTGGATGAACCGCAGATGATGCAGTATTTGTGCACCATCCATGTGGTGCTTTTTCAGAAGACTATGGGCCCGATTCTGATGCGGGTTGGAAAAGCTTCCCGACCGTATCGGTTGGGAAATGGTTTCCAACCCACTCGGATCGGGAAAGTCCAACCGGCAGAGTAGGATGCATCCGGATGTTTCCAGATACGATTTGGTTGAACTCCCATTGACTTCAATGGGAACATTTGTTCCTAACCGCATTAGAATTGGGCCCTCGGTCGGGAAGACACGTTCCCGATCCGATTTGGAAGGAGCAAATGCCGTTAGGAGGCCTTCCTAACCGCATCAGAATCAGGCCATCGGTCGGGAAGCTTTTCCAACCCGCATCAGAATCGGGCCCCTAGGCTCTGGAAACCGTGCCACTGGAGGGCTTCTCTAACTTTTACATTCTGGCAACTAGCCCTAAAGCATGGGTATCCAAAAGGGGGCCCAAACATAACAACAGACACATCAATAAGGCCAAACAATGCTACCTTGATCCCTCAACCCTGCATCTACCTGGAAAGTCAAACAGAACTTACATTAACAACTTGTCCACAGAACATCCAGAAGCAAATATCTAAAGGGTGCTGAGAAGGGTCCCGGGCCCAAATGGGACTGCCCCAGCAATCTTCAAGGAAGAACCAACTTACTGGGCAGAGAAGTTAGAGCCACTCTTCAAGTTTGTCCTATCTAGTGGCAGAATCCCCACCTCAAGGAATGACTCAGTGATCTTGCCAATATTCAAGGGGGGGAGAAAAAAACAAGCCTGGGAATTACTGCCTAGTGGCATTAATTGACAATGAAGATGAATACTTTGCAGGAACCATGCTGGAGGAATTGCAGATATGGGCTGAGGAACATCACATAATCCCACCAAACCAGGCTGGCTTTACCAAACGAACAGGGTCTATAACCAACATCATGGCCCTCTCCCTGCTAAGTGACTTTGCAATGTCTTATAAACAGCCTCTTCACCTATGTTTTATAGAAAATGAATCTGCATTTGAAAGGGTGAGCCTCAGCAAATTATGGCTAAAACATGCAGGTTGGAATATTCCAGGCGGCCTTCAAAGAGCACTGAAAATGCTGCATACAGACACATGGATTAGAATAAAACTCGGGAATGGCTCCAGTTTGTCCAGTCATATACCAACAACAGAAATTTTAAAGCAGGGATGTGTATTGGCCCCGATTCTTTTCATCCGTTTCTTTCAGATCTTCCATCCTTATTAAATAAATTAAACAGCCACATGACAAAATTGAAGGGCTCCTCATTCTGCCCAATCCTGCAGGTGGCACAAGAAGGGGCGGCTCCTCCATTAGGGTGGAGGAGCGTCGCCCCCACTGCTTTCTCGCAGTGTGAGAAGCAGAAACATAAAATGGTATTTTAAATACCATTTTATGTTTCTGCTTCTCGTGCTGGTTGGGGGCTGGTAGGTGGCCTGATTGGGGGCCGGCAGGTGGGCAGGTCGGGGAGGAGTGGCTTGCCCAATGCTGTGGGCCCTGACTGTTTGCTCGGCCCTCTGGGGCCGACCAAACCAGTCATGCGCACTCTCCATTTTCTCTATGTAGGCTGGGTGCGGTCTGCACCAATCACAACGTTGCCATTGCAGCGTTGTGAATGGCTTAGGGGAGGGGAGGGAGGATGCCTGCTTCCTGTTCCTGCCGGAGGCAGGAGAGCAGGAAAGCAGCAGGAAAACACAGGCGCAGGACCCGGCCTGGAGCGGAGGCGGCGCGGGACCCGGTGAGGTAATTATTATTTTTTAAATCCCCCGCGCGTACCCCCGCGTGACCCCCCCACCCATGAGTCATGCGAGCCGCGACTGAGCACAAGCTAGAATCCTCCCCACGTTAGCTAATAGGAGTGAGGCCCTGAGGGGCCCGGACCATCTGGTGCTTGAACCTACAGTTTAAAAATTCAAAATCTGTCTTTTATCTCCCAGCGTACTCATCCCCTGCGCAAATCAGTTTGGAGTTTGGCCTTGTAAAACAAACCTTGGACAGACAGGTGGCTTTTGTGAGTTGTTGCCAAAGTATTAAACTTGAGAAGGAGGGCTCTTTGGGACATCATCTCTGGTTGGAAATACAGGGGAGAGATAGATCACCTAAGAACGCTTTTCTGTAAAGGTCACTTACCACACATAACCTTTCTTCTGCTTCACCCCAAAATATAAGCCACAGTGAGCTGAAAAAAATTATAAAATCGCATGCCAACGTAATGTCCCTATTGGAAGACAAGCAGAATCTGGTAAGACGGAACCATGGGTGGTTAACTTTCTCCAATTACAATAAAGTAGTCCCCTCAAGGCTACCAAGCGACACCTTATAGCATCTACAAAAAGGAGCATTTTTTTAAATACAGGTTAGGGATAATGCCAGTGTCTGTGCACTACCTGCCTTGGTGAAGAAAGAATTACAGTGAAAAATACAGGCTCTGCGACGAAGTACCTAAGTAGATCACTCACATGCTGTGTCTCTGCAAAGTCACCTTAGATGAACTCCGGAAAATACCATGCAAAGAGTTCATCAAGAGAGGGATACGATCATGCAGAGAGGCTGCTGTTGCACATTTTAACCCTGCTGATCTCACACTTATTTGCATGCTGGTAAATTTTCTTTGGATTGTAGACAAAAAGGTTATGGACATAGAACGTAAGGGAGCAGATGTGAACTAGCTAGGAAGATACAGCACAGCTATAGGAGCCCAAACAGCATACCTACAGAGGAGACAAGCGAGGTTTCAAAACCTGGAAAGAAGCAAGGAATCCCAGCTAATAGGGTGAGAAGTAACCTCTGGGGCTGATTAACATAACTAAAGGGGGACTTGCAGAGATATGACAACAACCTTGCAAATGTTTAACCTCTTCCTATTGATTACAAGGAACCCTGATACTTACTGGGAAGATGGTCAGAGGCACTAAAACAATTTAGTTAATTCTCTCCCCTCAGCAGGACCCTGCCAAGATAGAGTCTGACAAAATCTTCTGTATCATAAGAACAAATTTACTAGACTGGTTCTACTCCACTCTTACTTGTATACATGGATAGACGTGTATATTGAAATTATTTTTTATAAGAACTGAATTTTAATTGGAGATTCGCTGATTGTTTTGAGCTAGTTTTAATTTAAAAAATGGGACTAGAAGACAGAACTAGTTGTACGTGGAACAAAACGGATTTTAATGAATTTTGAATTACTTGTATTGCAATGGTATTAAGTAACTAAGCAAATAAAATCAAACTTGAGGTGCAGTTAAAAAGTTTAAGACATGGCAGCATGTTCATGTGTTCCGACCGACTAGTCTTTCTCAAAACAGAAATGCTACAACACACAGTCTTTTCTTAGGCATTATTCAAGTAAACAAAATTATACCCCCTCAAGTACACAAAACTGATTCTGGGACTAGCCCCCCTCCTCCTGAGCTGGTTCCACGCTGGCTGCAGATGACCCAGGGAAGAAAGGCTTCTCTTCCCCCGGTCTCCGTTGATACTGAAGTTCAGGAAGGGCAGCTGGAGAGGTTTCAGAAAATCCATTAACTTGAAAGGGACCAGGGTGAGGCCTACATATTCATACTTCAGTCTGTGGTGGGAGTGGTGTTGTTTGTTAGGGTGGAGATCGTGCTGAAGCTGCAGTGGATGCAGGTGAACGGTCCCTCTGTGGTGCGTGGTGAGACGATGCAGCAGTTGTTCCATGTGACGTCCAGTGCACAGAGCTCTGCGGCAGAGTACCTGTGGGATTGCAGGGGACGAGGGTTCATGGCGCTGGGCGTGGTCCAAGCTTGGGCGGGTAATGATAGGCTTGCCTTTGGAGCATCGATATCCATATTAACATTTCCCCCTCTGGTTGATTCTTCAACTACACTATCTAACTCATGTGTTTTTTCACATTGTTTTATTTGGGTCCTGTTGTTGCTATTTGGCTATGACAACCTTCCAAATTACTTGCATTCTGCCTTGTTTGAGGACTGCTTTTTGCAGCAGGTGAACCCCAGTTGTATAACCCTGCAACCCAATAGAAACACAATGATAAACGGCAACAGTGATTTACATAGACCGGATATCCATTGTGGGAGTCAGGAGAACCAAAAAGAAAACCACTCCTGCTCAGTGGCACCTCCCTCTTCACGCATGCTTCTGTGTTGATTATGCAGGGCTTGGATTGCCAGTGTCAGTGTTCCATTGTCCATGTCATTCTCTTGGATGAATGAGCAGCAGGCAGCCCTGATCTTGGCACAGACCCCTCCCTCCATTGTGGTCCTTAAGTCAAACACTTAATGGTGCTTCATTGCCATGAGGCAGATGGTTAACATTTCTTACTTGATTGAATTAAGGCCGAAGTCAGTGTTGTTCATCATTTTGAGCATTTCCTACTAAATGATCTGGAGCCAGAGGGCATTAGCTTTTGTCCACCACTCTTCTTTTGCGAGCTTGGTTCAGCACGTTGGTCTATTTCTTCAACATCAGCTGGTACAACTCCATTAGCTCTTCTCTGAGAATGACCAGGGTCAGGGTGTGTGAGGTTACCAGTGAACACAAACCTCTATATTCTGGAACCAGCTGATTATAGGCATGCTCGCCACACTGGCAATAAAAATCCATAAGCATGGAGGTGACCCTTTGCATATAGGGAATATGTAAAATCACTCCGCAGTTATAATTTGTGCCCATTGTAAGCATTCCTTTTCCTCTGAAACATAAGAAGCTGGAACTCTTGGAAGAAATCCCTGGATGGAGGATCACATATATCCCTGCTTATACCCCGCCATCCACCCTCCACAATCCCGACTGGAGGGTCCACTCTGTGCCCCCTCCAACCAAGCACAGGTGCAATACTACACAACACTGCCATGCTGCACTTCCCCTACACTAACCCCCTTAAACACCCTCGTCTGAACTCCTTCTCCATCACCCTCCCTCCCTACCTTTCTACCACAGCTGCCAAAAAATACAAACAGAATCTAATTAAAAAACACCCAGAAATGCTCATCGCAGACTTCTACCACAACACCTCAAAAGCTACAAAGAGAACGGATCTCATCTTCCACACTACCAAAGCTGCAAAATGGAACGCAATCCTAGCAAAACACTTTTACATCACAGAAGCCACTAAAATCCCTCATTACCACCAACTCTCAATCTCTGGCTCGCTCACTTTCAAAGGCAATGCCACCACAACCAACTACAATAACCGGACTATTATGGTACAAGTCAATGATGCCACCCTCCACACTTTTGAATCCATATTCCCTATAATAAAAAATGCCATATCACTGCCGCATATCTACTTCCCCTCCAACCCTCCTCCCCCACAGAACAAAACACAAACTATAACACCCCAGAGGCATACCACTAACTCCATTCCCTCTCACACCAATCACCCTCCCCTCACTGAAACCCTCCCCCATGCGACCCATTCCCCTGTTTTATCCCCGAGCTGGATGGCCCTACACAGGATTTCTATGTCAGGAGACCACTTGTTGTTAAGGAATACCACCTCAGATACGCTAAGAGGCACTCTCGGTCCACAGATGGACGCAAAAACCTCTTCTCCGGGAAATCTCGAGTCAGGTGATATCTTCCCCTATGGTACCCTTCCTACGCATTCTATTTAGTTTGGTTTGGATATCACGAGTCACACCACAAACTTAACTCACTCCTTCACAACGCACATCCCCCCAGCAAGAAAAGAACTAAATATTCTGAGGAGATCACTGATCTGCATGATTACCCATACAGAGGACACATACACCAACATGCACACTAGCCCTAATCACAACACCAGCTTAGGTCAAATCTCCTCCATCAATCCCACCTCCAACCCCTCAACTCTTCTGTCATCCACCCCCTCTCAAACCATACTTCCTTCCCCTCCCTCACAGACCTCTCAAGATGCCAACAGAGCTGCTCATGCGCCCAATCCCCTTTGTCCACCTCTTGCGCCCACCAATGCACTGAGGACACACTTGCAAAGTGACCAACTCCACTTATCCACCAGTCCTGCCATCATCAACAAAGAACTAAGTAACTCTTCCAACTGCTCCCTCACCAACTCCCTGACTCCAATTGACACTGGCATGCACTCTATGACCCTGGACAACACCACCCACCACAACATGAAGAGACTCACTGATTCAGTGATTCAGACTTCAGACAGTCTCACCCCGCACAAGTTGACTGATCTACCCACAATCGCTCCTCACATAAACAAATTCTCTTGTCTAAGCTAAATGAATGGCTAACGTGCATAGAGAACCAACTAGAAAAACTACTACAGGGTCTCAACATTATCACTAAGAACCTAAACTAAGGTTCAAACACTACCCATCACCCTCACTCCCCCCAAAATACAACAGCACACAAACCCTAAGATGAACGAAGACACAGCCACTCAGCTGGACCACAACACTGCTCATCAGCAAAGCCCAGAGGCCTAAAAGAACAACCCCCATGATGTTTCCGAGGGACGAGACGGAGCTAACCAAATTCTACAGCCCGACATTTACCCCATCGAAAATCCAGGTTACCTTGGGACTAGGGAGATACCCCATGTCATCGTCAACAACCAGACCACCAGCGCAACTCATCAAAATCCCCCTGTCTTCCTCCCCCCAAGATACTACTAACTTTAGAGAAACCAAATACATGCTCATAAACTGCAGATAGGCAACCAAGCATGCAACAGAACTAGCAGAAACAATCTTGACTCACAACATTGATATCGCATTCATTACAGAGATTTGGCTCCGTGCCTCCTCCTGCCCAATCTTGGACATGATAGTCCCACTGAGGTTCTCAATCATTAGGAAAGACAGGAAGGACCACCGCGATGGAGGCATCACCATTATACATAAGAGCAACATCAACATGGGTGAAACAGACACCTTCTCCTACACTTTATTCGAACATATCAGCACCTCCATATGGATGAAAGGCAACTTAACAATAAACTGCCATCTCCTCTACCACCCACGGGGTAACACACTATCCTTTGGCGAACAGCTAGTAGACATGATAGCACACTGCTTACTCTCACACACCAACAACATTTTCCTAGTTGACATCAACCTTCCCTGGGGCGATAAAACCAACACTCTGATCCAATCCCTAAGTGACCTTTTACTCAGCAACAACCTCTCCCAGCATTGCAAAGGTCAAACCCACATTAAAGGCTCAACCCTGGATGCCATTATAGCTCAGGATGAAACATTAACCATTGACAGCATCATCCCTGTCGGCTGGTCAGACCACCACATCATCCTATTTCACATCACAAAGTATCTCCCCTCCCAATGCTTAAGCAAAAAAACTTCAGGCAAGTTCCTCTACAAGACCTTGAAGTAAGAATAGTGTCTCTACTACCCCCCTCATCAGAGAACCTCTCAACAACTAAACTCATCACCCATTACAACTCAACAAAGTCCTTCATCCTGGACCGAGTAGTCCCTCTGAAACTGAAAAAGGTGAGAAACACTCTCAAGATCCTAGTTCAATAAAGAGCTCAACAGTGAAAGAAAAAAGCTCAGAGCAGCTCAAAGACTCTGGCGAACAAATCCATCCACAGGCCACCTGGACCAGCTCAGAGGGGAATGCAGAAAATATAAAAAGCACATCACAAATGAAAAAGCCTCCTTCTTCCGCAATGCTCTAATTGAGGCCAAAAAATGCCCAAGAGCTCTTTGACATCATCAATCAGCAAACCTCAAAGCCAGCCTTAAAAAACCCTCAGATATCCAAAGAACAATGTGAAAAATGTGCCTCCTTCTTCAATGATAAAATCACGAAGATGAAGCTCTCCCTCAATCTCAACCAGCCCCCCAATGGGGACCCCCCTTTCAGAAATTAAGATAACCCCTCTTCTCACTCCACGCCCCCGTAGAAACGAGCACACCACAGGAAAACATCAAGTACATTCAAACCCCAGGGTCCCACATAAACCAGAGAAGCTGGAAGGTTTTCAACTCACTCACGGCGGCAGATATATCGTCCCTGCCGTCTACGTCCAAACCATCCTCCCACCTTGAGGGCCATCTCCCAGTTTCTCTAGCCAAAGAACTAAATCATGCTCTTACTCCGCTCTGGACCAGGACCTCTGACACAACATAGATAACACAGGGGGGTCCCCCAAATGTCTGTCCTCTCACCAACACTATTCAATATCTACATGGAACCTCTCACCTCGATTCTCAACCAAGCAAAAATCCCTGTCCATTTCTCTGCAGATGACACCCAGCTATACATGGAAATCTCCTCGCTAGAAGACATCCACCTATTAAATGGCACCCTCAAAGAAGTCCAACACTAGTTATCTCACAACCACCTAAAGCTCAACAAAGATAAGACAGAAATCCTACTTGTATCAAAGACAGAGCAGCCACCCTGATGCTAGAATGGATAAACTCCATAGACGCTCTCAACTACACTCTATCACTAGCCGACCCCGCCAAATCTCTAGGCATCACTATGGACATCAAACTAACCGTGAAAGATCATATAAAGAATAGTGCGAAGAGTGCCTTCTACAAACTTACACTCCTGAACAAAATCAAACCCCACCTTCTGCAGAAAGATCTAAAATCTGCCACACAAGCACTGGCGCTGTCTAGATTGGACTACAGGCATGCCACCCTAAAGGCACGGCCAAAGCCCACCCTGCGCCCATCAGAACCACTCTCAACGCAGCAACCAGAATGGTCATCGGAATCAAAAAATATGAACACATCTCCCCCGCCCTGAAAGAACTAAAATGGCTCCCGATTGAAACTTGCTGCAGCTTCAGAACAGCCTGTCTCACCCACAAAGCCCTGCACAATGGAAAACCACTCTACCTCACCTCTAAGCTCAAAAGGGCAGGACACACTTGCTCAAACACCATGCTCCTTATTACACCCAAAGTCCACAATAAAAAAACCTTGGCTCGCTCCTTCTCAAGCAATGCCCCATGAAACTGGAATCCTTACCAATACACATCAGGACCAACCCCTCCTTCTCTTGCTTCAAGAGTCAGTCAAAGGCTCTCCTCTTCAACCGACATCTCAACTAGTGGAACATCATTCGCCCACCCTCTGTTCTCCCTGGACCCCCCTTTACTATTTCTCCTCCGCTATGCGCATCCACTGTTTGGACTTGATCTAACTTTCTTGATTTGATTAGACTTGCTTTCTTGATGTAAACATATACTGATGTAAACTCCTCTGATACCCTCAAATCTAAATAAGGAATACAGGGTAAGTTCTGTACAATCAGGGGTTGACCCTTCCCTTCTAACCAAATGTATCCATCCACCTCGGTGTGCCAGATTTCCGGATATGGGTTAGCCATACTTTCATTAAACCCTCCCCCATGTGACTCATTCGTCTTTTTATCCCTGAGCTGAATGGCCCTACACAGGAATTCGGAGTCAGGAGACCACATGCTGTTAAAGAATACCACCTCCGATATGCTAATAGGCACTCTCGGTCCACAGATGGACACAAAAACCTTTTCTCTGGGAATTCTCGGGCCAGGTGATATCTTCCCCTATGGTACCCTTCCTACTCATTCCGCTTAGTTCGATTTGGATATCAGTGGGATTAGGGAAGATCTATAGCGCTGGTGGGTAGGTGTTGTAACAAGTCAGGTTTACAACTACCCTGTGTGGTTCTCTCTTGTTGGGTTGGATCTTGGCCCTTATCCTACACTGGTAGATCTGAATAATGCATTTTGCCTTCTCTGGGCTACCTCTTGAGACAGGTACAGCCTATCTGCGCCTATAGCATGTGGGATCAATGAGCAGATATAACATGACCTGGCTGATGCTTGGGAGCTGGCTGAGGTCATGTGATACCAGGTGTTATGTAAAAGGGTGCTGTGCAGTGCATGTGGGATGCTAGTGTTCTGTTTAGTGTAATTGTAGGTGACATCTGGCACTGGCACTGTAGTTCCCCATTAGTGAGTCTATTTTGACCCGGCAGTTCCTCAGTGGTAATCAAGTGTAGGACTGCCCATAGTAGTCAGGTCATATACAACCATACATAACTTTTGACTTGATATTGTAGTTCGAGGTGTGAGTCCCTTCGGAGCCGTCTGTGCTCCTCCGGTGGCTATGCTCCTTCTGACCAATTTGACAATGTTCATGGTATTTAGTTCATGGGTGTAAGTTTGGAAATGTCTTTTTTCCCTTCTTCATGGGGGTTGACAACAAGTTGCATTGGTGCACTTTGTTGTCTTCTCGGTTACCTGTTGTTTGTTAACCCAGAAACATTACACATGCTCCGCTATTAATGGTTTTGGAGTCCCTGTATTTAACCCTAGGGTGTGATTCCAACACTACATTAGTCCCGATCTAGTGAAGCACCGGACGATGGCACCTATTTAAAACTTATTTTAGTGTTTTGGAGAGTGAGGGTGATTATTATTCTCTAGACAAATCTTATTTTTTTAAGCCGTTGAGCACCCCCTTAATCCTACTTGGGTGGTTTTCTGACCTTCGATATTCCAATTCTGAGTCATCAGATCGGTGGTTGTTATGTTGATGACGTGGGCTAATGAATACATGGAGGAATAGAACTGTGGCTTTTTAGTAGGAGTCCTAT
Organism: Calotriton arnoldi; assembly: GCA_963921515.1. Taxonomy (NCBI): domain Eukaryota; kingdom Metazoa; phylum Chordata; class Amphibia; order Caudata; family Salamandridae; genus Calotriton; species Calotriton arnoldi. Next base: position 988,413 of record CAWUFW010006632.1, read on the forward strand.
GGGTGACACTAGTCCAGCCAAAGCATTGCAGCTCAGTATCACTATAGGTGCGGGGAAGTGTAGGAGGAGGGGATGTTTTGTTGTTTGGTATTGCTGGTGTCTGCCACATGCACTGTGAGCACGTTTTGGTGCTTGTGTTCCTACCTGTTCTCACCACGTGGTGTGTAACATGGACCTCCCTTGTGGCCTCAGATAGCTGGTTCTGCTGATCTTGACCCCGCCTTTGATCTAGAATCTTCCTGGACCCTTCATCACTTCATATTTTATGGTGTGCATGAATCATAAGCCTTTGATCTATGCTTTCATCATCACAGGAGCAGAGCATATTGCACCTCGGATTTCCAGGTAGCTGGTTTAAAAGCAATCATGTTTAGAATGGAATAATTACCAGGAACACAAGCTACAAAGTACACTAGCTGACAACCTTTCCAGATTACCTTTGGCCAGTTACCAGGAGGAAGAAATGTGACATGAAGTCATAATATCAGTATCGTGGGAGGGTCTTGCTGAGGAGGAGTGGATACTAGTGAAGGCTATGATAATATATTGAGTTTGGTAAAAAAGCTGGGCCTGCAGACTGTGGCCTTGTAAGTATGAGGTTTCAAAACGATTCCTTGCTTTTTTGGTAAGTTAAAGGTGAGATGAGTGTGGTGAATGGTAAATTGTTATGAGGAAAGAAAATAGTGCCCTCAGATGAATTGAGGCAGAAGATTGTCAACCTTGTTCATAAAGGGCATTTAGGGAGAAGACTAAAAAAAAAAGGTTCAAGTAAGGTACTACTGTCAGGGATGGATTTGGCAGTAGAGCAGATGTTTAAATCCTGTATTATGTGTGCTGCTATTTATAAAGTGCACACCACCTACAACCAATCTCTATCCTCATGCAGCATATCAGATAAACCCTGGAGCAAGGTGTATCTGGATATTGTTTATCCTGTAAGAAGTGTTGAGATTAGGGGCATTTTGTTTTCAAATTAATTGAGTCACATATCAGATGGGTTGTCACCAAGTTTATTCCCAAAGCTACAACAGGTACATTAGTGCATTTCAATAGTGGCATTTAATTGGAATCAGAGACTATGAAGCTTTGTATTGCCCCAGAGCTAATGGGTTAATAGAGTGAATTAGTGAAAGATAAAGAGTTGTTGGCTATGGTGAATACAATGCTAGTTAGAAATGCTTTTCCAGAGACAAAAGGGGCATATTGTATACCACCTATTTCTATCACATGTGTATCTCCTTTTGTTTCAATCAAAGGAAGGCCTGCAGGTTTATGAGTAACCACTGAGTGGTTCAATGTTGATCCCCATCAAGGAGTAGATAGAAACTATGAGGGTCATTAGGATGACTGGCGGAAAAAAATCCGACTGCCAAGGTTGCGGAAAATCACCGTCCGCAGGTACCGCGGAAACCCCGCCGACCGTATTATGATCAACCGCCAAAACATTCCATCTGCGGCGGTAGGAGCCATCGAAAACCCGCCCATAGAGGGCAGAGAAAGTGAAAATTTAACCGCGACGGTCGGTAACATAGCGGAAACACATCAATACGCCGCCAGACACGCAGAGTGACCGCCAATGATATTATGATATCCCCGATGTCACAGCGGTACATTCCGCTGTTTCCGTCCGCCGCGGTCGCCAACAGTAACCAATGTGAGATCCGGCGGAAGTCCTGCAGCACAGCCATCGCTGCGGATGCTCCGCAAAAAAAATGGCGCCCAAGTAATTTTTTTTAAAAAAAGGCCAGCAAATACACACAGGCAACTAGCCCTGCCCCCAAAATAACCTGAAACCTCCCAATGACACACCCCCATGGCAAATTCAATTATACAAATCAAAGGACAACCCACACAGCACACCTGACTACATTACACCATCTTGACACACCCACATAGCTGAGCATAAAACCAGCCCCTTCCCTGACCACAATCCTTTGCACTACTCCAGCCCTGAAGGAACCAAAGCCTGCAGCACATTGGATAGGCAAAACACCACACATCTCACCAGCACAACAACACACACACACACCACCTACACCACCCTCACAACTGCACCCCAAAACATCAGCACAGCACACACCATGGCACATCACAAAATGCCAAAATTCACTGACACTGAGTTGACAGTAATGGTAGATGAGATAATCAGAGTAGAACCACAACTCTTTGACAGCATGGTCCAACAGACACCATTAGCCACAAGAACAAACATGTGGGCAAGAATAGTGGGCAGGGTCAATGCAGTAGGGAATGTGCCCCGCAACAAGAATGAAATCATGAGGCGGTGGCATGACCTGATGAGTGTAGTCAAGAAGAGGAGGGCCGAGAATCAGGAGCTGGCTGATGCGACTGGTGGAGGCCCTCCCATCCCACCAAAACCTTTCACTGCGTGGGAGGAGAAGGTGCTTGTCATACTGCATCCAGAGAGTCTTGAAGGAATACCCGGGGGAGTGGAGGCTGGTAAGTACCAACTAATGTATACCATGAAACTGCCATGTACTGTCTTGCACAACTACAAAGATACATCCCTGAGGCACAAGTACACACATCTGCACCCCAAAAACACACACAGGTCACACTGACTTTACATCCACCCCACCTCAAACATCACAAAGGTAGACCACATCTACTGTGTTGTATGTGTCCAGGCAAACAGCACTACAACTCCCACCAGGCCCCCTGTCCCACAGCTGAGCAGGATGGACTACTCCCCACACCCACAACCATGTGGCAGCCATTGTGTGCTACACCCTCACCTAACAGGTAGGTAGCCCTCTTTCCAGGGAGGAGTGTTTGGAATAGGGAGGCCAGCACTACAACTCCCACCAGGCCCCCTTGTCCCACAGCTGAGCAGGATGGACTACTCCCCACACCCACAACCATGTGGCAGCCATTGTGTGCTACACCCTCACCTAACAGGTAGGTAGCTCTCTTTACAGGGAGGAGTGTTTGGAATAGGGAGGCCTGCACTACAACTCCCACCAGGCCCCCTGTCCCACAGCTGAGCAGGATGGACTACTCCCCACACCCACGTGGCAGTCATTGTGTGCTACACCCTCACCTAACAGGTAGGTAGCCCTCTTTCCAGGGAGGAGTGTTTGGAATAGGGAGGCCAGCACTACAACTCCCACCAGGCCCCCTTGGCCCACAGCTGAGCAGGATGGACTACTCCCCACACCCACAACCATGTGGCAGCCATTGTGTGCTACACCCTCACCTAACAGGTAGGTAGCCCTCTTTACAGGGAGGAGTGTTTGGAATAGGGAGCCTGCACTACAACTCCCACCAGGCCCTCTGTCCCACAGCTGAGCAGGATGGACTACTCCCCACACCCATGTGGCAGTCATTGTGTGCTACACCCTCACCTAACAGGTAGGTAGCCCTCTTTCCAGGGAGGAGTGTTTGGAATAGGGAGGCCAGCACTACAACTCCCACCAGGCCTCCTTGGCCCACAGCTGAGCAGGATGGAGCACTCCCTCCCACCCAGAAGCATGCCTCAGCCATTGTGTGCTTCACCCTCACCTAACAGGTAGGTAGCCATCTTTACAGGGAGGTGTGTTTGGAATAAGGAGGCCTGCACTACAACTCCCACCAGGCACACCCTGCCCCATCCCTCAGCAGGAAGGCGCACTCCCTCCCACCCAGAAGCATGTGGTAGAAAGTCCACCCAAAAGATGCCAACTGTACAGGTAAGCAGCCAGTGCATGCACCCCACCATTCCTCAATGAAAGCATTGAGCTAATGCCAACACAATGCCACACATCACAACAAAATACACCCCAATTACATCCCAGTTGATAGAATTCATACAGCGATGCGTATGTAACTGTGACAGAAACAGAACTGTGACTCAACTAAATCCATGTGTAAGCAAATCAGGGACCAAATATGGCCTGCACAGAATGCTATGTGCAAATTCCATGGGTGCTGAGCATGAAGGACCATAGTAACAATAAAAAGGCATGGTCTGTCCAGCAAATAAATACAAGCACAGAACATTACAAAGGCATGCATGAGATAACAATGTGACAATGTGTAGTACATGTGCATATGTAACATCTGTCGGGAAGAGTAATCATCCTCGATGCATCACATCAAGTTGCATGGCAGCCAGTTGTCAGATGACAACTCATCAGTTCCATACAAAGAGTGTCAAGTTGGGCATGGCATCCAATGACTTGTCACACCATGGAACAAGATGTATGTAGCTCCACATTATGTCATGACGAACAACACTGTGCAGACATTCAACTCATGAAATACGTAACTGTGTGTTGCATAACATGTGAATAAGAGACATCAAACACAGCAAGCCATATGGCTGTAAGTCAATGACCATGTACCCTCTGTTCCACAGGTGACCAACAACTGACTGCAGAGGACAACAACCTCAACTTGCAGAGCCAGTCTCCTCCCCCGGAACATGGACACTCGGATGCGGAGTCCCTGGATTCCTTGGATGAGGAGCTCCAAGCCGGCCCATCTGGTGTGCCAGGGCGCAACCGGTCACATGACCCCACTGCCCCCCACCATCAGCAACAACAACAATGCTGACCCCTGCTGGAACGACCTGTGCCGCCACCCCCACCCCCACCACCACCACCTTTGCCTGCAACATTCGCCCAGCCACAGAGGATGCCCAGCCAACACCAACACCTGTGGAGGGCAGGCGTGTGTCTAGAGTGGTGAGGCAACAGGCCAGTGATAGCAGGGCAGGTGGGAGGACAAGTGGGACTCCAACAACACCGGACACTGTGACCAAAGCCCTGGCTAACATCACCAGAGTCGTGGGTGCCTATGAACGAACACAGGCACAAATGGGCCAGGCCCATGAAGATGCCCTGGGGCTCCAACGTCTGCTGAGGTCCATGGACAACCGTATTGGACAAATTGTGGACCTCATGGGCCAGTTAGTGGCGATACTGAGGGATAGGCCAGTGCCACATCACACACCTCCACCTCCCCCCGTTGTCCCGCAGGATGACAGGTCATCATCCACCCCTGCGGGCACGGAGAGGGGTGACTCCTCAGACCCCAGTGGCCTAGCAGACGATGCCCCCCCGCCAAAAGAAGGAGGGGCCGTCCAAAGAAAAACTTGGGACTCACCCGTGGCAAGCACCTGCCAAACGCCAGTCAAGGAGCCAGCCATGATGGCAACACTCTTCACCCTGCCATTGACTTGGAACACTGTCCTTACCCACACTGCCATGGAAATGGCATCCGTCTGTTGGACTGTGTCACCACATCAATGTGGTGCCTACTTGATTGTCTCATCTACCATCACTGCCAACTCATAGATTCACCATTCACACTTATGTAAATATCCACTTCTCTCTCACATATACCCATTGACAATAAACAACTATAACGCACCAATGTATTTGAGTCTGCTCCATGTTTATCACAGTATGTGCAATGTTTGCCATGGTTACAATGCCACAGGAGCATGGATCCTCTGTAGGCAAGGGGTGGCAGAAGGGACCTAGCAAAAGACAACACAACAAAAGTCACTAGTCAGGTGGTGGCATCACAGCCATCACACAACACATGTCCTCACTGTACAACAATATGCACACATAACAATGTGCAACAGTACCAACAGAGACATCCTGTAGCAGTTCCTACATACCCTGTATCCAACACACAGGCAGCCAGCACTGAGTCAACAACAGGATGCACTCACAAAGATCACAAAGACCTCCACCCAAACAACTACATGAACAGACAATGGACCAGTTGTACATCGTCACCCACCTTCAAGTAAAGTAGCGGTTGATGAGCTGCTGACGCTGGTCGACACCTTCCTCCTCACCACTATCCTCATCACTGGACATTTGTGGGATCGCAGGGGGGGTCCCTGGCTGGTCATCATCGTCCAGGATCATGGGTATTCCTTTCCGTAAGGCCAAGTTGTGCAGCATGCAGCATGCTACCACTATCTGACACACCTTCTTGGGTGTGTACATGAGTGCCCCTCCGGTCCGGTCCAGGCAGCAAAATCTAGATTTTAGGAGACCAAAGGTTCGCTCCACCACCCGATGTGTTCTACCATGGGCATTGTTGTAGCGGATGTCAGACGGTGTCCTAGGATTGCGCATTGGGCTCAGCAACCACGGTCTTTTGGGATATGCAGAGTCACCTAGGTGTGAAATAAACATAACGATTCAGTAATACAACTGTGGCAGAGGACAGCATGGCACACACAGCACACAAGTTGATTCTGCCTACTCACCCACAATCCATGCCCGCTCCGGAAGTAGATTGGCCATCAGCTGGGGCAAAATGCTGTTGTGCAGGATGTATGAATCATGTGCGGAGCCCGGAAACCTGGCACATACATGCGATATGATCATATCGGCCTGGCACACCACCTGCACATTGATGGAATGGGAATGTTTACGATTCCGATAGATGTGTTCCCATGCCTGTGGTGGAACCAGGCCAACATGTGTGCAGTCAATAGCACCTACAACATTCGGGATGTGGCCAAGGGCATAGAAATCAGCCTTTACATCCGCCAAAGCCACCCTCCTTGGAAAACTGATGTATTGGTCCTTGTATCGCATCATGGCCAACAGGAAATCCCTTAGCACCATGCTGAAGGTAGGCTGAGACATCCCCCCTGCAATGCCCACTGTCTCCTGGAATGACCCACTGGCCAGGAAATGCAGTGCCGCCATCACCTTTGTTTCGGTTGTCAATGCTGTTGGGTATGACCTGCCAGCCCGCAGGTGAGGATCCAACATGGCACACAGGTCTTGGATGTTCGTGCGGTCCAGACGGAATCTGCGTATCACGTCATCATCCTCAATGTTAGCCAGCAGGGTGACAGGACGATACACATTGGGTCGCCTCCTATGTGAGATGAAAGGGGACACGTCATTCCAACAGACCATGAGATGTGCACAACTCCGTAGCTTCTGATTCACACAGCGCAAACATTGACTGGCATCACAATGCACCATACAGTGCAAGTCAACAGTTGTGACACATAGAGAATACATTGTACTACACTTCTTCAGTATTACCACAGTGAGAACAACAAACATGGAAACTTTGTCTGTGAATGGTAATAGTCACATTTAGGAATCTGGTGCAAACAGCCGGGACAGTAAATGATACAGGACATGTGTGAAACAGAAACACTGCTGGCTTCAAAATGTCTGCTGGACGTGCCACACATTCTTGTGCAATCATGACATGGGACACATGAACTACACAATTTGTCCACTTCTGAAGGACTCAGCATGGAATGTGAGCCAATGCTAATCCACACAAGTCTAGAGACACACACAGACATATTCACAAGCCTGTGCCAATATCCACTGCCATCAGTAGACATGCCATACATGCTGTTACGCACAATTCAAAGTCACTCAATGACTAATAATGACCAGCATATGCATATGCAGTCTTGACGTGAATAAAGACGCAACAACACAACTGCACAATATCATCAGCAAGCACACAGATTGTCAATGTGGCACACATAAAGTGGATAAGGTACGTGATCCAAAAGGACTGTAGACAAACGTCAATCTGCACTAAAGTTGCACTATGACATGCAGTATGAAGCTAGCACTGCCCAGACACACAACTAAAGTAATACCTTTGCCATGGAGCTAATACTCCAGCTGCTTGGACACACAGCAGTGACACAGAAACAACCAACACCACCACCCGGACAAAGCCACACCACTACACCTAAAAGTCAACGCATGAATAAACTGAGTAAATACCGAAGACAAAACAGCCTCATGCACATAACAACAGGGGATGCCATCGCATGGCACAGGTACAAAAGGATGACTATCTAAAGCATGCTGAGCCACATACCACACAGCCTGTCAGGAACAACAAAGCGGACACTCAACATTCCTCTGCAGACGAAGATGCTGGCTGTGCATCACTTGTTGGCCTCTGGTACCATTAGAACAACAAAAGTCTGAGTTAGATGGGTGCCACAGCCAGCCCTATCAAGGTATATCTCACCTGTCTTGGATGCCATCATTAGCTTGAGTCAACAGCACCATCAGTTCACCCACACAGCGCAGGACCAGCTTGTGCCCCCGAAAGGCTACCACACCATAGCAGGCTTATCCACACGTGTCAGTTTAATATCACTGCACAGGTGTCCTAATTGTGCACCCTGCAAAAACTGCACCCAGTTACTGCACATGAAAGCACATGCAATGCTGAACTGTCCTGGCCAATTGTGGGTCACCTTCTACTGGTCACAGATGCCATGTCAAACTTACCAGTCAGTGAGCACCAGCACCACATTTGGCTACAGTCCCTCAGCAAGCCAATGATCTTCATGTGGACAATGTCAATGCACCTGTCCTTGGTGAGTACCAACGTAACACACCACACACCACACACATAAAATCCTATATCAACATACTCACAGCTGTGGGATATACATGTGACAAATTCACATATGACAGGCAGACCAACATGAGCACATATCCTACACAATGACACAAGTAATGCTGATGACATTTTGCATATATGGTGACAAAACATACCCAAATGCATACAGACAGGCCAAATGATTAAGGAGGCACATATTTCAAAGTGTGCCGGTGATGTATGTTACAAGCATCAGTGGGTATAGCACTCACATGTCCATGTGGACATATATGTACTGTGTAGCCACATTTTGTGTGAAATATGAATATGTGTGTGAGAATTTGGCTCAGAAACGAAATGTGGCTGGCAGTGGGGTGAGAGACATGAACTTTGGGCAAAATGTTTGGGTCAGATATGAAATTGTGTAGGAGTAATGTGCCCCACTATTCCTTTCAGTGTTGCATTTGGTGTTTGATATGAAGTATAGGCTCTCATTACGAACTATAGCTAATTTCAATTGAATCAAGTTCCATGTTCAATTGAAAGTGACCACTGTTCAAAGTACAGATATGACCCATGACATTGACACTACACGATGTGTCCATTTCTGCATTGAACGTGCTCTAAGAACACCATCACACCCATAGTCAACAATGTCATGCTGCACCCTCGCCATAGCCACCGCCTGGCACCAGCAGTGTGTCACCGCCATGGCCCGAGACAGCATGGCAGGATTGCTAGGCAAATACACATGGCTAATGGCAGATGGCATGCTCCGCCACCCAGATCCCGGTCACTCATGGCAATGCATGGCTCAGGAATAGCGGGAACTACCACCTGGCACCAGCGGTGTGTCACCGCCATGGCCCGAGACAGCATGGCAGGATTGCTAGGCAAATACACATGGCTAATGGCGGATGGCATGCTCCGCCACCCAGATCCCGGTCACTCATGGCAATGCATGGCTCAGGAATAGCGGGAACTACCGCCTGGAACCAGCGGTGTGTCACCGCCATGGAGCATGCCCATCCAGCCAATGGGAAGCGCAATCGCGGTTGCCTGATGCAGGTTTGAAAATTGCGGTAGGCGTGCTCCGCCACCCCGGGGCCGGTCATTGGTTGCACTCGTAAAATGCACCACCGCGGTACCGCACGCCTGTCCCCTGCGGTGTGTCACCGCCATGGACCATGCCCTTCCAGCCAATGAGAAGCGCAATCGCGGTTGCCTGATGCAAGTTTGAAAATCGCGGTAGGCGTGCTCCGCCACCGCGGAGGCGGTCATTGGATGTATTTGAATGAGGCAGACCTGGAACACCAATTGCAGCAGCTTAGAACCACAGAAACGAGCCCTGGGGGCTATATATGTATGTGAGGGAGCCACACATTGCCACAGGTCACTGAGCCTGCTGCCTGAGAGCCCTCACCTGCTGCTGCCTCCAGGGACTGCTGCCTGAGACCCCTCACCTGCTGCTGCCTCCAGGGACTGCTGCCTGAGACCCCTCACCTGCTGCTGCCTCCAGGGACTGCTGACTGAGACCCCTCACCACCAACAGCCGCTGCTGCTGTCTCCTGCCCACAGTGACGGCGAGGACTGAGAAGATCCGTGCCACTCCCTTCACCACCAAGGAACTGGAGCTCCTGGTGGACGAGGTGCTCAACCAGTATCCAAGGCTCTTTGGTGCGCCTAATGTCGTGGTGAGTAACTCAGAGTGTGAGTGAGAGTGCAGGGTGGGGGACACATGAAGTTGATCTGCTGCAGTATGTACGTGGGAGTGTGAGGGTGGGTCAGGCACTGCCTAGCATGCTGTTTCCAGGGGAAAGGTGTGTTTGGCCTATTCAACAGGTTTCCCTGCCTGCACATCCAGATCAGAGGGAAGTATGATGTCTTGTCAGACATACAGTGAGGCTGCACCTTTTCATTTCACGAGTCAGGATAGTGAGTGCCAGTCTGCATGTCTGTATGTGTCCCTGATGTCCTTCACAGGCCCATCTGTGGCCTTAGCTAGTGTTGCTGTCCAGAGGGTAGTGAGGCCATTGTTTAGACCTCTATATGTGCCTCATCTCAAGTTCTGTGCCATACTCAGGACCTGAATCCCCCAGGGTGACACTCTTGTTGGTCATTCACCTATGACATGGTACATTCAAACATTATTGTGCCCGGACTCTTCCGTCCCCACCAGCATGTGCACATACTTGCTTGTGTTGGCACTGTTTGTGTTTCCAAATCGTCACTCCATGTACGGGATGAGCTGCCCCACTTTGGACCTCTGTGTGACCCCAAATGGCCTGCACATTCACTGTCCAATCTGACTGTGACACAACTCTGAATGTACAGAGTGTCACATATGTGCTTTTCCTCTTGAGTCTCCATCAATGTGCCATTACAGAGATGTAGATTGCACACAACAGGGCTTGTGATGATGTTCTGCGTTGGTGGTTGGTTACACTGAATGTTGCCCCCTCTTGTCTCCCATGTCTACAGCTAAAAGTCAACCAGCGCAAGGCCGTGTGGAGGGCCATTGCATCAAAGGTGCGTGCACTGGGTGTCTCCAAACGACGGTGCTCCCACTGTCACAAGAGGTGGGATGACATCACACGGCTAAGCAGGAACGTGGCAGAGATGACACTGGGGCTGATCCCACGATCCGGCAGGTTGGCGCGGCGCAGCATGACACCACTAATGGGACGCATTTTAGCAGTGACGCAGCCTGACCTGGATGCACGTCTGAAGGTGCATCAGCAGCAAGCTGGTGGTGAGTATTCTGTGAGTGTGACTTTGGTTGTTGTTTGCCAGCATGTGCTCCAGGCCTGGGCCAGTGCAGGGCTGTAATGTTGCTAGTGTGATGCAATGGTGTGTAAGTGGCCGCGGTTTGGGGTGCAGTTGTCATGCATTCCCCCTACATGTACCTTCCCATGTCATTGGTGTAATGGGCCTTGACTTCACATTTGTAGTTTTTGGCTTCTGGTACCATCTTCATTGGTGTCGACACGGACATCACATGTCAGGGTCCAGCAGAGTGCATGATCTGAGTGTGCCATTATCAATGTGTGCATTGCCTGACGTCAGATTAGTGCTGGCTAAACATCTGACATCGATGTGCAACTGTAGTTGTGCCCCAAGATACGACATGGTGGATGGCATGTGCCCATGGACATCGTGTGTGGTTATGTTGGGGTCTGTGTCTGTGTTGGTGCCTCGTGCTGGATCATGTTGTGACGTTGGCAACATGTTGTGAGTAGGATCTTTGAACCCTTCAGGGCCCTAGGTGTGCACAGAGGGATATGTGTGTGTTGTTAGACGTAGCCACCAACAGGCTAAATGGCTGTGTGTCCATCACATGGGTGGATTCTGTACAATTTTTCATCATTCCACGGTAATTTATATGTTTGTATTGAGGTTGTACAATGTTACTGCTCATGGTGTTGTCCAACATGGATCATTGTCCATCATTAGTGATGCTTCACTTGCAGATATTTGTTGACTTGATGCAGATGTACTTATCCTCTCTCTCTCTCACTCTCTCTCATGCAGCATCTCACATGGGAACGGAAGGACACGGGACGGACACCAGTGGTGAGGCATCAGGCACAGGTGATGCTCACCTGCATAGTGACACGGATGTCACCAGCGCATCAGAGGGGGACCGTAGTCATCTAGAGGAGTCCCTGCCAGAAACGCAGACCTCTTTGTCATCTGACGACGGCGGTGATGCATCTATGGTTTTGTCCGAAGGAAACGGGGAGTCTGCCTCCTCGTCCACCACACAGCATTCAGTGCCCACCCTCCCTGCTACTCCCACTTTTGCTGCCCGTGTTCGCACCATGAGGAAGGGAATAGTGTCCTTCATCCCAGGCACCGCTGCCCCTGCCCCGGTCCCCCCTGCTGCCATCAGTGCGGAGTCTGTTGACCTTTTGCGCCAGCTGTGTGTGGGTCAGACAGCTCTCCTCAATGCCTTCCTGGACCATGACAAAAAATTGGCACAGGTGGTGGCTTTCATGGAGGGCGTGCATTCTGACGTGGGTGGGCTACACCGGACTGTACAGTCTCTGTCCTCTGCAGTGACAGCAGCCATTCAACTTGCCCAATCCCATAGTCCAGCTCCAGTCCCTAGGCCGCATCTGATGATAGTGACCACACACCCCAGACATCAAGGGACAGATACAGCACACGCAGCACACGGCAGCAGCAGCCCAAGCAGTCCAGGCCGCAGACACCATCCCCACAGAAAGGTAAACCCACACCAGAGCGCAGAGGCAAAAGCACTTCAGGCCACACCCAGGGCAAGGAGCAAGCCTCAGTCTCACATGCCTCAGAGGCATCCCGAGCCAAGGACTCACCTGTCTCAAAGTGTCTTGCAGAGACAAGCACACAGTTTCCGTGCCCAGTGACAAACAAGTGCCTGCTAAGGGTACACGTAAGAAGAGCTCCAAGGCAAGTTCACCCACAACATCTACTCCCATCCAGAGCCCTGTGAAGCAGGGGAAGGAGGCCACTGTAGGGGGGACACCAGGTAAACAGGTGATGCAGAGGCAATCCTGGGCCAAGCGTCCCAAAGAATCCAGCACGTCCCCAGAGGGGGGACCAGCATCTGCACATGAGCCAGCTTTTGTGACGAGTGTGCCTGTTGTATACATCCCACTTGGCATTAATCCCAGGACAGGGAAGCCATATCAAATCCCCAAGAAGCGGAAGGGAACCCCTCCAACTTCTCCCACACACACTGGGTCTCGTGCAAGCATGAGTCCACCTCCACGTGCCACCACCCCACCTGGTCCTAGCAGCCCTCCGGCTTCCCAAACCACTGCTGGCTCTACCACACCTGGACCTAGCAGCCCTCAGGCTTCCCAGAACAGTGATGGCTCTACCCCAGCTGGGCCTCTCTCTCCCCTAGCCAGTACTCCAACTGGCCCCGACAGACAGCCACCTCCCAGTCATACTGCCAGCCAAGTCTGAGTGTTGGTCACCCTCACACACATGTCTCTCCCACAGTGGTACCATGGACTGCCCATTTATGACGCCCTGAGTGTGTTGCTGACCATGGCATGGTACTGTACCACACATTCCCAGTGCTGGATCTCATGTACCTTACCTGCACTGTGTCCTGGCCACTGGCCTTGTTGTTCACTGCTGTTTGCCCCTTGCCTGTGCAGGATCGCATGTACCTCACCTGCACTGTGTCCTGGCCACTGGCCTTATTGTTCACTGCTGTTTGCCCCTTGCCTGTGCAGCTTCTCATGTACCTCACCTGCACTTTGGACTGGCCACTGGCCTTGTTGTTCACTGCTGTTTGCCCCTTGCCTGTGCAGGATCTCATGCACCTCACCTGCACTTTGGACTGGCCACTGGCCTTGTTGTTCACTGCTGTTTTCCCCTTGCCTGTGCAGCTTCTCATGTACCTCACCTGTACTTTGGACTGGCCACTGGCCTTGTTGTTCACTGCTGTTTGCCCCTTGCCTGTGCAGCTTCTCATGTACCTCACCTGCACTTTGGACTGGCCACTGGCCTTGTTGTTCACTGCTGTTTGCCCCTTGCCTGTGCAGGATCTCATGTACCTCACCTGCACTGTGTCCTGGCCACTGGCCTTGTTGTTCACTGCTGTTTGCCCCTTGCTTGTGCAGCTTCTCATGTACCTCACCTGCACTTTGGACTGGCCACTGGCCTTGTTGTTCACTTCTGTTTGCCCCTTGCTTGTGCAGCTTCTCATGTACCTCACCTGCACTTTGGACTGGCCACTGGCCTTGTTGTTCACTGCTGTTTGCCCCTTGCCTGTGCAGGATCTCATGAACCTCACCTGCACCTTGGACTGGCCACTGGCCTTGTTGTTCACTGCTGTTTGCCCCTTGCCTGTGCAGCTTCTCATGTACCTCACCTGCACTTTGGACTGGCCACTGGCCTTGTTGTTCACTGCTGTTTGCCCCTTGCCTGTGCAGGATCTCATGTACCTCACCTGCACTGTGTCCTGGCCACTGGCCTTGTTGTTCACTGCTGTTTGCCCCTGGCCTGTGCAGCTTCTCATGTACCTCACCTGAACTTTGAACTGGCCACTGGCCTTGCTCTTGTCTGACTTTTGCTGCATGACATTGTGCAATGTTAATAAAAATAAGATATTTACTCCTGTTGTCTGCCTTGTCAGTGTCCTTGCTAAATGAAAGGGTTACTGTGTGGGTATTGTTTACTGTGACACATGCTCTATTTTCCACTTCAACATTGCCAATGTCTTGTTTTCACTGATCATGTTGTTTCAACTTTTGTGTCCCAGACTTCTGCATGTGTGTGTGTTGGCTTGGTAGTATGTGTGTTTGCTGTGGACTGATTGACTTCCTGGGTGTGTTGTTGTGTGTGTGATGTTTAGATTGTTGTTGTGTGTGATCATGGTGTGTCACTCATCTCTGTTTGTAACTGGTATGTGTGTTGTGCACACACTGCTTGGTGTGCATGCAGTGCTGTGAGTTGATGTTGCCTTGTCCTTGCCTGTTGTGCACCCCCTGATATTTGGCTGTTGTAGCATGTTGATATCTTTGCCTGTGCATGTGTTGTGACTGATGTGGCTGTGTGCAGTGTTTGTGTTGTGTTGTGTCATGCAGTTGACAGTTGCTCTGAGTGTGGTGTTCTGTTTTCCTGTCAGTGTGTGTGTTTGTTGTTGTTGTGTTTGATTCAGGTGTGTTGCCATTGTGGTGTGCCTTACTTGTGTTTATGTCACATGGACTGAGGTCTATTGTGGTTGCCTTGCTTGTTTTATGTGCGTCCTTGGTGTTTTCTCCTCTCACATTTGATGTGTCTATGGTCATGGTTGTACATGTGCAGACATGTGGTACACTGTGACACCATTTTCAGTGGATGGGTGTTGTGGTATGTCTGTCTATGTGTCATTGTAGGCCCATTTCTGCCTTGGGTTCTCCATTATTGTTTTTAGTGGATGCACTTCTTATATGTGTTGTGGTATGTTGTCTGTGCGTTTTTCATGACTGATGTGGTTGTGTACTCCTGTTGTGTCTGTGCTCCCATTGAATTTGCACTGTTTAGCTGCACAGGTCTTGTCTGTTGTTGTAGTAGTTCTGTGTGTGTGTTTTGATTGTGTTCAGTGTTTGACTGTTGTTTTTGTGCGTACAGTGGTACTGCCATACCTGTGTGTGTGTGATGTTTGTGGATACCACCCAGGTGGTGTGTTTTATTGTCAGTGTCTTGACTGGATGTTATTGGCAAGCTTCTGTGTGTTTGTCACTGGTGTTGTGTGCTGCAGGTGTGATGGGTGTGGGGGTTGTGTGAAGGTTTATACTTGTGTTTGACTGTCATGGAGTGTTGCAATGGGCCCTGTGTGTTGTGCTGCTGACATACTCCTGTGATGTATTTTGATTCAGATGTGTGGCTGACCAGGGTTGGACTTTATACCCTTCCTTTCATCCCTGTGCCTATTCATGGGTTGCCTTGCTGTCTCCCTGAGTTGTTGCAGTGAGGTGACTGTGGTTTGACTTCACTCACTGTGGCTGCCATGTGTGGATTGTTTGGCTGGGGTGGATGTAATGTGTTCCTTCCCTTGCATATGATATACACATTCTTGGTGTTCAGCTCCTTGCCATTCCATTTGTGTGCACCTCACTTTGGGTTTCCTATTTGTTGTCCTCCATTGCTGTTGGCATGTGGTCTGTGTTTGTTGCTGTGTGTCAGTGTGGGGTATGTCTGTGTGACTTGACAGGCTGTGTGTCCATTGGAGTGTTTGTTCATTATCTGTGTGTGTTTAATTGGTGCTTGGACTCAGTTTACTTGCCACGAGTGTGGTGTTGTTGTGGTGTGTGTGTTCCCCTGGCCCAGTGCGTGTACGCTGTGTGTTGCTCTGCAGCCACACCTGATGAGGCTGTCTCCCTAGTTGTTTGTTGTGTGGTGCAGTGTGTGTGTTCACCTGGCTGCTTTTTGGCCATGTGGGGGCACAGGGTGGTCACACGGCATGTCCCTTCATGGTGTGGGTGGGCCTAGTGTGTGGAGTGGGGAGGTGTTGCCCTGTGTACTTTGGGCACTGCCCCTGCCTTGCGCTGGCCCAGGCTACTACATTGTTTGAATTTTTACTCGCGGATTCACCGCTGCGGTCACATGAACTGGGCATTATTTCAGGATCGCGGACATGGTGGCAGTGGTGTGGAGGGGTGGACTATTGGCAGGTGGGACATGTGTGGCTACACCTGTGGTTGTGTTCCTGTCCCCACAAGGGTGTCTGGTGGGGGCAGGCACCTTACATCGGACATGGATTTGTGGATTGTGTTTGATAGCGGAGTTGTGTGATGGCGTACCTGCATTGGCGTCCGCGACGGTCCATGGCTTGCTGTAGGTGGATCATGTACAGCACCGGGAAGACGTGTAGTGCCGGGTCCATGGCGTTCGGCTCCGGTTCTCGATTTCACGCTCCGCTGTGGTGCTTCCGTATGCTCTGAATTGCCGGTTTCTCCGCTGCGGTGGTCCTGGCTGTTTTGCGCATCCTAATTTGTACGGCGGGAGGGACGTAATTGCGTACGGCGGTGGCTCTGGATTGGATGTCTCCGCCGCGGGCGCGTTTTGCTTGTGGTGCGAGTTGCACCGCGACGGACGGACAATGGGCTGTGTTTGGCCATTGTAATATGGCGGACGGGGGCACCGCTGCTCACGGGCGGAAAACAGCGTTTTCTCCCACCGCCGGCATCGCGGAGGTGCATCCGCCAGTCATCGTAATGGACCCCTATATTAGGTAAAATGTCTTACACCATCATAACAATTAACTGAATGTTACAAGCATTTAAGGGGGGGAGAAGAGTCAATAGTGTGTGAGTGAGTGTAAGAAAGCCAGGTGCATTTCCAATTGGCATGTCCAAGCATTTGGGTCCCTCTCAGATTTATGAAGTAAAGTGGAACATGGGAAAACTGTAGATTTGTCAAAAATGGGGAAAGTCATTACACAAGGCCCAAAGGATGTAGCCTGACAGTGGAAGTTTCAAGGAATGCGAGCAAAAAGAGGATAGCAGTTCACTATTCATTTTACCTACACAGCAAATTATTTTGAGGCAGTGACCATGTATAAACAATCCTTCTCAATAACGTTTTAGGATTTAATTCTGGTGGTAATGTAATGGTTATGTATTTCCTAGTTACATAGGTTTTTATCATATTCTTTTTCTGCACCACTTTACTCTTTTGGCGTCCCTGCATATGCTTGGCATTATATGAATTGACTTGTGTTATTTTTCTGGGGGCAGAAAGATGTGTTGTAATGATTATGTTGGTCTTTTTCAGAAGCTACTCTGCTTCTCAGATCTGATGTAAAGGTGGCATACACCAGGACAGCAGGGGACAATATTGTTTTGCAAGTCACTTTACTTCTACTGCCCCATCCCTCATTGTAAAAGGTAAACAAATATGTAATGTTACATATTGATTAAATTCAAAATAATTAGTTCAGTTGCCTGATTTTCTTTGTTGTTCCTCTCTTGCTACAAAATGGAACATGTCAATAATAATAAGACCCATTAATTTACAGACTGTGCTGTAACATGTAATACCACAAACTCGAAAAAGCAGAAGTAACACCAGGTTGTCACCCATTTTTAGGAAAAGAGCATGTGCTGCACCATACAGTAATGGAATCGACTCGGTAGTTTGATTATTTGGGAATTCGCCTCTCTAGTAATAATTCTTGGGCTAGTCAGGTCATGAAGAGTACGCTCCTCTTAACTCTTTGGGTGGCAGCTACCTTGATATTTTCTAACAATACTTCTTTCCATCTGGTGTCCCCTCTCCTAGAAAGATGGAGAGCTCAAGCTGTGGCAGATGCAGTATATGGGGAGGAACTGTGGGGTTATTGTACCCCCACCTTGGGGGTGGCCAAAAATAAATTTTTGATGACAGCACTCAAGCTTCCCCAAAGCACCCCACTTGTTCTTAAACTTGATATACACATGCAGGCTAGTATCCCTAAAGTGTGACTCACACCAATTCTCTAATGGTTAAGGATTTGGTTTATTACTGACCTGGCACCCCATAGGGCTGGTCTGAAAGACAATCTAGATACTAGATAGGCAGAAAGATGTGGTGTTGCTTCTGTTTGTGAAGGGGATGTTAGTTTTCCTGGGTTTTACTACTTTTAGACTAACCCAGCATCCATTACATCCTCGTCTCTTAAAATAATGAAGACAGTTTTTTGGGAGAACAAAGAGAGGACACACAAAATCTTGGCTCACAAAAAATAGATTTCTTGGGTTAAAATCAACTCCGTTTTGAGCCTTACATGAATGAGATAGACCCACCCTTCACTAAAGCCCTATATAAAAGACACGGGGGCAGATTTACAAGCCCCTTGCGCCGCCATTGCGTCACTTTTTTTGACGCAATGGCGGCGCAAAAAATGCGGCCTATTTACAACGTGACGCATCTAGGAAGATGCGTCACGCTGTAAAGCCCTGCGTCACATTATACCTGCGTCAGGTATAATGAATGCAGGGTGGGCGTTCCCACGCAGGAAAGCCTCGTAAAAGTGACGCAGTGAAATCTACAAGATCTCACTGCGCCACTTTTAGGACGCCACTGCGTCAAAACCTTACGCCTGCTTGAAGCAGGCGTAAGTAGTGACGCAGCGTAGTGGGAATAGGCCTCAACACGCATTGCTGGAGTTGCGTCGTGCTTGCGACACGACTCCAGCAATGCGTGACTTTTCCGCCAACAGATGTGTCAGAATTTCTAACGCATCTGTCAATCCTTGCGCCATAGTGCGCCGTATTGTAAATACGGCGCATCTATGGTGGCGCAAGGGTTTCTAAGGGTGGCGCAGGGAAAGTGACGCATCTATACAGATGCGTCACTTTCTTGTAAATCTGCCCCTCAGACTAGGTCTCCTTCCCCTTGCAACATTTACTACAAAAGGAAAGGGTCCCAGCCTGTATGAAGCAGGAGGAATCACAAGAACATCTTTTGTTTTTTTTGCCCAAAGTACGTTAGGCAGCATAAACGTTGTTCCACTTTGTCGCACCTTGGGTAAATCATGGGTTGGAATGAGAATATGCAGGTCAGACACCACACTCTACATTGTTTTTTCAAACGCAAAATACCTAGAAAGTGTCAGGCTGATTTAGTGGTGGTGGTACGGTTTTGTCTAATAATATGTATATTTAAACATTCCAACAATACACTTTATTACTTTACTACTAGGCCCAATCACTTTAGTTTAGGGGGGTGGAAGTACATGAATTATCTGTCCCCTACGAAGAATGTGCATCTCTTTTAATCATATGTCTGTTTGCAACTTGTCAAAAAATAGCCCTTTACCGCCCAACCATCGAATGTGATTTTTTATTGAAAGTTCTATTGTTTGCGCATCTTTGCACTTTTTTAGCACTTTTACTTTTACTTTTACTTTTACTTTTTATACTTGTGCAAGCTGATCGGCATGAAGTGATTATGAAAAGTGTTCCATTGTGTATTATTTTGTAAATTGTTTTTTAATGTTCGATTTAAGGTCATTGACCGAAATAAAGTGCTTACATTGAATTGAATTAATTTGGGAAGTTATTAGCTCATGAAATATTGTGCGACTCAGCATAAGCCCAAAGAGCTTTTTTAATGCGGATGGCATACTGCCAACAAAAGTAAATGCATGATTTCAATATTACAATAACGTAGGTGCTTTTACCCTTTATGCTGAATTTCAAAACTACTACCAGGCTCTAAATAGGCGCCATAGTGATTTTATATATACTGATTATACAGAAAGTAAGATTTATTTTTATATAAAAAAAAAGTGTTTTGCTGCCTCTTCTAAGAAGCATCTTTTACCTCATTCATGCAGTTAGAACACAAGCGTATTAATTAGAAATCAGTACAATGAGCTGTCTGGAACCGATTTCAATGTTAGTGGCTAAGAGAATTATATGAAGAGATTGTCTCAGCATGAAAAAGCACCGTGATTTATTAACAAAAGTTTCAAAATGACTTTGGATAACCTTGATCGCACTCTTGCTTCTGAGCAGCAGAGGATTTTATGGTTCTGTAATTGCAAAGTTTATATAATTGCCAATATCAGTACCCAAATATTTTGTAAGTTGTGCATTTCTAATTAAAGCTGCCTTGACATTTTAAGGACAATGAATATCTTTGTCATTTACACAACAGATAACAAAGTAATCCAATTTCCAGGCCTCCTACAAATTATCCCTTCAAAGAATACAGCTCTTGCTTCGTGTGCTTTAAATAAGCATTACCCTTAGCCTAGCAAGCACTGTCAATTACTAATCTTTTATTATTGGCTCCAGGGAAAGATTAAAGGAAAAGCTGAAACATAGCTGACAGTTTGGTTATCACATCTGGAGTAAATGAAAAGCATGGCCTGAATCCATCAGGGGAGATTAGGTAAATGTGAGAAAATTACTGATGTCCTTTTACACATGTAAATTCAACTGGCTTAAAATTGAGGTATCTATCTCTTGACAGAATCTTCTATAGCATTTTTTCCTTGGAATGAATCTTAACAAACCACTGTATGTTAGGTATGGAGACCCCTATTTCTGCTCTCAGGTGATTTAATATTGTTATATAACTCAGCTCGGGAAAGCTGTGAAAATGCCATTAGTGTAAAAACTGCACTATTTCTAAAGAGGAGCTTGCCATCGGGAAATCTTGAGGGAATTTGGATATATCTGTAGGCGGTTGTATAAAGTAATATCCCAGTAACTATAAACGAAGGTAATTATGGTAGTAGTTATGTCAAAATGTTAGTCAATATTTCAAATGTAGATAAGCACTGGGCCAAGATTCACTCGAAATCCTCCTCATTTTGAGCCATTTAGCATGTTCCTCTGTTTGCAACTAAGGCAAACTGTAAAGATCACGAAAAGCGCACACACATAAGATCGCCTAAGGAAATATGAACATCGTTTCATTTTAATGTACAATCAGTCTTAGTAAGGTGTTCGTTATCAAACGGAAAAAAGCCTGCAATCTGTAAATAAAGGAGGGTAGGCCTGTTTACAAAGTAAGGGGCATATTTATTAAACTTTCATGCAACGCAGGGCAACAAGTAAAAGTGCTGTGCTGTGTTGGGTGAAAGGGAGAGAACAGAAGTGCTTTATATTTACTAACATTTGGAGTATTTCTGCTCTCTCCTTGTGCTGGCGCATTGTGTGCTGCCTATCGCCAATGCAGGCATCCTGGCACCATAGTGCAAACGTGCCTGAGATACAGACAGGATTGTTTTAGAATAAAAACAATCCGTAGGGGAATTTTCCGCTTTCTATGTGTGCTGCACAATGCAGCACATGTGAAAAGAGGAAATGACAATAAGAAATAAAGATATTTCTCCTCGTTTTGCCTCACTGGGGAATCCTTAGCATTTTGACACATTTCCAGTTTTACTAGCTTTAGTAAATCTGGCAATGTGCCAAAATCCATGGGTGAATGCATGGGAACTCCTATGCTCTGGGCATGTAACGCCTTACCAATGCAAGGTAATGTAAGACAGCTTTATGCGTCAACTTATGTCACTTTGTATTTACTGTACCAAGCAAAGCCAATCAAAATGACTTTACATGGCTTAGTAAATACCAAAAATGATGATTTTGTGTTGGGGCTGCACCACTAAAGTAACTCAACCCAGACTCAAAATCTTAGTCCCCTAAATGCAAAACAAGCATTTACAAAAGGAATAGGTTTGGTGTTAATGTGTTTACACATGAAAACAACATGTACGCATGCCTGTGCTTGCATGTATTAGCATAATAAAGCCACATCTATCGGTTTTGTAATGAATTTGATCTTATTTGTTAGGAACTGGGGGTTAGATTAACAAAGTTTTGTTTGCATGTGTAGATCCCCCAACAAGTAGATCTACTCATACAACTAGGTGAAAATCTCCACTTTTTTTGTTATTCACCATTTCCGAGTACAGATTCACACCTAGATGTAGATTTAAGAGTCTCAATCCACTTTAGTGGGAAGATGGAGCACCCCACGACTGAATTTATGAGTGTGAATTTATTATTAGTAACTTTCCACCTGTTTGATGAGATCTCTGCCACTGGGGTGGGGATTTCGCTATTGAGAAATGTAATAAAATGTATAACAAAATTAATATATAGAAATGAAGAAATAATAATTAATAATAACAACAACAATAATAATAATAATGATCATTTAATGTAAAAAAAAAATAACAAATAATCTTAAACTAGGATTCCTTCAAGAAAAAGATAGCCTCCTAAAATTAACTTAAGTTGTAAATAATTTAATATACATATTAATTTCTAACTCTGTATAAATATTGCTATTGAAAAGGAAAGCTATATAGTCTACAATGCTAATATGTATATATTTAATAGTTGTTCCCCATTTTCCCCATTCCCCTTGTCCCTCCTATCTTTAATACTAAGGGGCATATTTTTGAGGAAGTGTCGGAGAGGGGCGTTAGCCTCCTTGGCTTAACACCGCGCTCTGCCACTTCTGAAACGCAGGGCTGCACCACAGCTCATGCCTCTGAATATGGTGCTCTGAAGAGAAGAATGCCCAGAAGGGGGGATATGTGCAATCTATCCCAAGTCAAATTGTGTGGGTAGAATAGAACTGTGGTCTAGTAGCAAAATGCATATTAACATGGGGATGAATTAAAGTAATATGCTGACTGCAGAGGCTGTAATCTCTCTGCTGGTTTCAGCACCTTCCAGGCACCAGAGCAGACTGTAGTATAATAATGCTGTCATTGTCACCATTTGCAAACACAGGGTGTCACAAATAGAAGCTGCAGCCTCAGTGAACCAAAAAAGGAGGACAACTCATGCATACCACCCTCCCTGGATGTTCGCGTCACCTCCTTGGCTTAACGCCGTGCTCCGCCACTTCTGAAACGCAGGGCTGCACCATATTTACAACGATACGGTGCAGCCCTGCGATTACCCTTGCGCTGATGCTAATTTAGCCGCTTAGAGCCAATGTAGACACCCTTGCACCATAGTGCAAGGATGCCTGCATTGCAGGGGAAGATTGTTTATGTGCAGGAAGGGACACCTTCCTGCACATAAAAATCTGAAATGGAATTTTGCAACTTCTATGTGTGCTGCTTACTGCTGCACACATAGAAGTTGCAAAACGTCATTTTTTTATAATGATTGTGAAACAATCAATGGCCTTTTGCTGTTTCTATGTATGCTGCACAACGCAGCACACATGAAAACAGCAAAAATAAGGACAAACAAAACATTTCTCCTCGTTGCGCCAGGGTAAGACCAGGTCTAAATTTTGGCGCTGCCCCATATTTATGCCACCCTTGTAAATATGGGGCAGCGTCAAAATGAATGGGTGTTGCGGTGAAACGCCCACCACAACACCCATTGCCTGCCCCTTTCATGCTAAGTATAGCGTGAAAGGGTGCCTTATTTCATTGTAAATATGGCGAAGCCCCTATCACCACCACAACGTCAGAAAAAGTGACGTTGTGGTCACGATAGAGGCTTGTAAATATGCCCCCTGGATTACTTGGGCCACTGAAAAGTAGTCCAGTAGTATTATAAGAGTAAGTCACACATACTCAGAGCAAAATATATTATTATCTTGCCCACTGACATGTTACATTTGGATTTTTTAACCTGAAAAATAAATTTCATTAGGAACTGATAACAGTTACTTAGTTATACAACTCAAATCAATAATTGTTAACATATATTCAAATAGGAAATCACATACTTTTGGTTATTATTTATTTAATTGTTTTATGTTGCTATTCATTCATAGGATTTGCCATGACATAGCAGTTTTTAGGCGTGCCACTTATTTATGTTTGAATGGCAATCTTGTCTATTTAAATTATTGCTCCTGACTTAATACATACCTTATGTATGTATGTGTAGGCCATCCTGTTTTAAGGTTAAACCAGTATTGACTGATAAAACCCCACCAAAAGGGAAACAACCCTAATCAGTGTAAACATGTAAATACTGATAAACACATGCACAACCAAAACTAAAATGCCATTCAGAGAAAGAAAAGTGACAGAGAATGTCTAATTTTTCTTTCTTTCTGGAGGGGCCAACACAATGTAATTTTGTTATACTAGGTAGCATCAAGAAAGACTGGTCTAAGATTATTCTGTTTGAGTTTTAATGTTTAGAGATGTCAAAAAATATGGATTCTTCTTCCTTTTGTTTCCTCCAGTTCTGTGTGCTTAGATTAATGCTGCCTGGTTTAGGAACATGATTCAGGTCTGATCTAATAATTGTATACACTGTAGAGAATCTGGGAATATTAAAATCACATTTGATCTTTTGGCATTGGTTAGTTCTTTCACTTAATTGGTGATATGGCAGTCTCATAACAATCTTGGCCAATATGTACTACCACATTAACAAATAGACCCAAAAGGGTAAAACCGTTAGATACATCAGCCCCTATTTCTAACAAGTACGTTTTGTTAGAAGTTCACCTGTCAAATACCACAGGCTATAAACAATCCAATGCAGGATGGAGTGACAAGTAGGTGTGAAAGGAGTACTGTCACCATGTACATGTGGTAGTGGTGAAAGCATGCTACAACTCTTTCCACACACCAACAAAATTAATTGCTGCAAGGTGTCTTATTGTTATGTGTGATACCTTCCGCTAATCCACACTTTTTACACAACTGCACTTTACTGCTGGGGCTTTTGAGTCCATAATTATAGTGTTAACAGCAACATTTCAAGGTCCAGAATACAATGTGATGTCAGGACTGACATAAAATCAGACATTGACCATGGCAACGAATATATACATTTTTTTAGCATGCGTTTACAACGCATGCCATAACAACGCGGTCGTTACAACGACCGCGTTGTTATTTCGCATACCGTTACAACGCAAGTCGGAACCACGACTTGCTGTAGGGGGCGCTGGATGTTGGAATAGTATAATTTACTATTCCAACTCCAGTCTGTGTGGACCCTAGGGAAGGTGTTGGATTTTAAATCCAACACCTTCTGCCCCCTAACGCAAGTCGTTTTTCCGACTTGCGTTGTAACGGCATGCGAAATAACAACGCGGTCGTTCTAACGACCGCGTTGTTATGGCATGCGTTGTTCCGCATGTGAAATAAACGCTGTTCACCATGGCAACACTTGACAACTATTAATGTCCACACAGATCAGCACCACCCTAATGTAGTCAGGCAAATAGTGGAAAAAAGCAGTGGTGAGCATGCTTCAAACATCAATGTTCAAGGGGCTATGCTGTTGGCATGGTTGATCACCCCTCAAATGTCATAATATTCTTCAAGAAGTAGATGAATGACCCTCAAATGTGTCGAAAAATTGTTTTGTTTATCAAAACATTTGAATATAGCGCCCTTGCTTTTTTAAAATACACTAATACTCTTGTTAACTAGACAGAGTTGTGTCAGAATGAGTGAGGGTGGTAATGAGATGTGAGAAAGGGTAATGAGATGTGAATGTTTGTGAAGGTATGCACAGACATTTCATGCTTAAAACAGTCTAACATAATATGTGCTTTGTAGGAATTCCTACAAATAAATAGCAGTTTTTGTGTATTTTGCTGGTTAGATAGCTGGATAAACTCTGATAAGCACTGATTTCAAACGGGTTAGAAAACACTGAGAAAACACCTCTGATAGCCTCACAAAATATACACTGGAAACAGAGCAGCCATTTTATATGTTTGTACAACCCTGGGGCATTTAAGTTCTGCCCTTCTTTTTGGTTGGTTCAGTGAATCCTTCCACTGATCATGGGTGGGAACTGTTTGCCTTTTTGTAGGTTACAGCATTCAAGCCTTATCATTCAACGGGATTGCATGTCTTGCATCCTCCTCCACCTCCGCCTCCGCCTCCTATCTCTTTCTCACTCTCTCTTGCTTTTCTGCTTTCGTTTCCCACTCCCTGCCTAACCAGTAGCACATAATCATACCTTTCTAAACTCTGTTTCAATCACTCCCTTTTCCTGTGCCTTCCCACTTACTGTTGTAATGCAAAACACTGATGGCGCTCTCCTCTGCCTTCCCATCATATTTTCTCCCAGACACAACACTAGAGAAAGCAGTAAATTGGTAAGATTTTATCTGAACAGGTGAGATTATAACGGTTAATGGAAGGACACCAAGCTGGTGTTCAATTTAACTCTTCAAAAGGGGATTAAGGCTTCTAAGGTGGATTGATGTTGAGCTTGTGCAGTTCTGAAATAAGGCCCTTCAAGAGGAAATGCATCTGTGATTCATAGGGCCTGTTTGCCAGTAACAATTGTGAGAATATATATGAGGTAGTAGAGTGCAGAAGAAAATATGGCTGGCATGTGAGACACCTCAGTTTAAAGGTATATCTTGCCTCGAAAGGAGGCAAATATAATCCATCCTGCACCTCTCATTCTTACAAGAGTAAATGGTTCAAACTTTTTAGGGACAAACCTGTTAAGTGCAACTCAAATAGTGTTCTCAAGCATTCAGAATGGCACAATGTTTTGGAAATATTATGCTCATGATGTTCACAAACATACAAAATATCAAAGAATAACAAACACAAAGTGACCTCCACCTGACCCAAGCCTCTAGATTTAATTGTCATGGAGGTGCTAGTAGACAACTTCCCTGCATAAAAATATGAAACAAGCTAGTGCTTATGTATAGGGGATCAATGGGGACAACCACCTTGATACTGCCACATGAGGAAATCAATTGAGGGTATCCCTCTCAACAAAATGGGTGGACATCAGGAGCATCAATTATAAGTCTGTGGGTTCCCCAAAGACCCCACAAACTATTCCAAAAATACTGCAGACAAGGGAGTTTTCAGTAACGAAGGAGAAATGATAAGGATGGCAAAGCTGCACTACTTGTCACAAACTTTCACCCTTACAATCATGTAAGGCTCTGATGAAGTGCATTATCAATACTTCAAGCCTACCCTAATGTACTTCCCTAGTTCTGTATTTGTGACCAAACTGCAAAGACCATATGGAATTTAAATTTTCATGCCTTCCTGTTGGTGGCGCTATGCCCAACCATGCAATTGGGATACTGATTTGATCAGAAACATCTAGGAATGCTAGATGTTTTTTAATTGTGTGGCTTTCCACAGCTTCTGCAACTTTCCTCGCTCACAAAAATGTGAGAAAAATGTTTGATTTTAGCCAACATTAGAGGTTTGCAGGGCATTGTGGGTAAGAAAATGTAGTCAGGTTTATGTAAGCCAAGCCACCTCGGACTGCCCTTGTCATCTAGTTTTCAGAAACATCTGTTTGGCAAATTTCCCTGGCTGACAGCCAAGCCCGTGCCCAAATTTTACAGCTAACCACTGTGATATCTAGCTGCAGCTGCTTCTGTAGCCAGTGACTAGATGATGTCATGTAGAACATTAAAGGCAGATGTCATATGGAACTGAGAAAGGTGAATGCAGGTTGAAGGACCTTGTGGTCAGTTGCCACTGGTGCCTTATCGATGAGGTGCTCCAATAAAATATGGCCTTACCTGAAATCACTAGGTGTATCCAGCTGTAATTTATTAATGGCTCATTGGTGACGATTATGGGATCTGAAGAAGGAGGACCTCAACATTAAGAGAGCTTGAAGTGGGAGTGATTTGTCAAAATAGCTTTGAGTATCGGTATGGTGAAGGCCATTTTGAGACACAACTGTGGAGGAAAAGCTGTGGCGGCATTAAAAGGGGTGACTGTAAGGAGGGTGACAGAAAAAATCATGCTCTGCAGAGAAAATAACTGTGCATTTTAGAAGGTACTGTAATTGTGCAGTGCTTTGCCGAGTGATCGGAGAAAGGGAATTCCTGCAGAAAGGCATGCACAGCAATGCACAGGCAGCCATCTTGTGTGTTAGGGCAAGCGCACACAGGGAACAATAAGGTATGCAAGGTTCTTGTTTTACATGCAGCCATTTTACATGAATGGGCAATGATGTTGGTCAGTACACAGTGAAGTCAAGCAGCCAATTTAGCAGGTTGGGCATCCAGACGTTATTGTAGTTTATGTGTTTAAGACTAAGTGCTCTGGCTAGCAACAACTAGGACATTTAAACAGAAGTCCGGTTGCAAAATTGACGAAGCACATTTAAAACGGAGGTGTCAATCCTTCCCTGTTCACTGTGCCTCCTACGGTGATAAGCACATTAGAACACATTACAGTGCCTGCTACATTGCGAAAAAGAGTAATTTTTCATGGCAAATATTGTATGTCCACATATTGCATTTTGGGGCCTTTACTGTTGCAGAATTTAAGATCTGCAACAAAAATGAGCTAAGGGTTTCATTGGGAGAAATGTGGGAATGTTCAGTGGCAGTAATTTTGTGAGTGCCCACAGCTTACCGAACTCCCTGACAGAAATGTGATGAAAAAGCTTGACTTCAGCCAAAGTTTG
Source organism: Calotriton arnoldi (assembly GCA_963921515.1). Classification (NCBI taxonomy): domain Eukaryota; kingdom Metazoa; phylum Chordata; class Amphibia; order Caudata; family Salamandridae; genus Calotriton; species Calotriton arnoldi. Next base: position 1,017,107 of record CAWUFW010006632.1, read on the forward strand.
AAATTTGCAGGTATTTGAGGGCAAGAAAATGTAGTGGGATCAATAAAAATCACACAACAGTCAAGACTCCCTTGTGTTTCTAGTTATCAGAACTGCCTGGCATTGGTAGGTTTTCCCTAGGTGGAGTCCTGGCTCAGGCCCAAATACAGCAGCCAACCACATTGCCAGAAAAAGTCATTTTTTATGAAAAAAATTGAAGTCTCCATGTTGTGTTGGGGCGCTTTTTCAATTATGCATGCTAAGTAACCCTGGGCAAAGCACTACGCTACGCTCGCGTAGTTTGCGAAGTTTGCGCTACTTCGCACAACGCGAATTGCACGTAGCACAGTGCAAACACGCGTAGCATAGTGCAGCGGTCATTTTGCTTGCTCGCGGTCCTCAACGTCAAGTTGGCGACCGCGAGCAAGCAAAATGACATCCCGGCGAGACTTTTTCTCGTTCGCGATCAGCAACATCAAGTTGCCGATCGCGAGCGTGGAAAATAAACCTCCCGGCGTGATTCTCAACGCGGGGAGGTCAGGTTTCTCATTGCGAGTGGTCGCGTATGCTCGCGACCGCTCGCGATGAGAAACTACCAGTCCGCGTTGAGAAAGCTGCCGCTCGAGTAAAAATCTACTCGAGCGGCAGTAAAAGACAGCTCGCTCTGTGCAAGATGCCGTTTTCAATGATTGTACAGTGCGGACAAGCATCCGGCACTGTGCAATCATTGCGAACAGTGCACTACGCAGTTCGCGTATTGCTACGCGTAGCTCGCGTAGTGCGAACTGCACTTTGCGTAGCTTCGCGTAGCGCTACTTCGCGAACTACGCCCAGGCTTAATGCTAAGCACACTCACGGAACTCACGGAACTCACGGAACTCACGGAACTTATGGACCATTTGAACTGGTAGGAGTGTTGATATACAGAAATGTGGAACGTTTGTTATTATTAATTGAATTTCTCTCCATTTTTTACTTCCAAATGTAAGCCAGTTTGCAGATTTTGTTAAATGCCACTGAATCACAGGATATTGTGGGTTATCCCCAAATTCAAAGTTGTACAATTACCAAATGCCATATGAATTGCTGCATACTTGGGACAGAAAGAAAAATCATTATAAGCTACAGTTCAGTAGTTGGATTTAAGTATCACGTATTTGTAGACAACCAAGAAATACAATATTACTTTGCAACTAGCTTCCTCGGTTCACCCAGCCGCGGCCGCTGCAGGTTATTTATTTAATTTTCCCTCGTGGTCGTCTCTCGAAATCCCCCCTCTCCTGGCCCCACCACTCTTACCTGCAGCAGCTGCGGCTGGGTTCACCAAAGAGTTTCACAGTTCTTTTTACTATAAACTGCAAGTAGGTTGAAACAAAAAAGCACAAAGAGGTTACCACTTAGAAAAACACAAAGAAGTTGGCGCAAAACTGTTCTTTAATAACTGTTTCTGAAAACTGAGAAGATGTTGATCTTAGCACAATAAACCTTTTCATTTCAGTTCAAAAAGCTCTATTTCGACAATACATGTATAAAACCATTTAAAACATGATCAATACAACATATATTATTTAAAACATATAGTTAATAAAAACATCGTGCATGAGGGCCTAAGCATCGCAGCATGCTAGAAAATTTTGGATCATTGAAGAACATCAATTCGCTATTATTTTTCATTTTAGAATGCATAAAATAAGTATAAAATGACTCATTGCTATCTATAAAGAATAAGTGCAAGACAACTTTGCAATATCCATGGGAGATTAAAAAGAGAAAGTCTCAGATTTGACAAGTGGATATAATCCTTGATCTTAAGATCCACATCCAGCCCAGAAACTTGACAACAGAGCAATTATACAATGGGCTTGGATCAGACATAGGTACACTTAGTGCAACAGTGCTAAATCTTGTACCTAAGATTTTACATATGGGTTTTAGCCATTTGTTGCGAGGTACAACATATACTGGGTATACAATCAAAACAATGGGAATTGATTCTGTTTTGTCAGTACAAATGGGACATCTGTCATCCATTTCGGGGATCCAATTGCTTGTGAAGATTTGAGAGGGAGGGATCCAACCTGAAATTGGAAATAAAATCTCCGGTCAAACAGGACAGCTATGATATACCAGTATAGTTCCAGAAAGGTAAAGATTTGAATTCTAAGAACCTCCCCATCTGTGTTGTTCCCTCGGCCACTCGGAGTTCATGCATCATGATCATTAGCCAATAGTGTTCTTTGACATTTTATTTATAGGGGAAGAAGGCATCGGATGGATTGTCCCATAATGTCCTTATTCCCATGTTGATCAATGTTCTTTTGCTGTTCTGGAGCCAATCGACCTTATGGGAGCAATCGACCTCCCTGAGGGCTGTAGCATAATTTACCATCTCAGGTGTAGACCACAACCTACGACAGTATAAAACTGGAAGAAATCTTGGGGGCATATTAGCAAGGGCACTATCGCCGCTTTAGTGGCACTTTTTGCCGCTAAAGCGGCGATATTTATATCGCCCTATCAGCAAACTGTCTCTAACAGCAGTTAGAGACAGTTTGCGGGCATTAGCGCCCGTTTTTTTACCGCTTTGCATGTCAGCGATATTTATCGCTAATGACATGCAAAGTGGGCGTTCCCGACGAACAAACCTGGGAAACACTCGCTAACAGGCCTATCGCCTATTAGCAAGGTGGCCATGGCCCCAGTTAGCGACGTGAAAAGTCGCGCTAACCGGGGTCATCGCCATTTATTTAACACCTGCAATTAGCAGGTGTTAGCCATACCTAACATGGGGGTGGATTATGCTGATACGACCACAGGGTCGTATCAGCAAGGTGTTCTCCTTCTCCATGCAACATCGCTGGTTTTTCAGCGATGTTGGCCCATTTCCCCCGCTATCGCTGGAATATTCATCGCCATAGCGCTAATCGTTGCTAATACAGCGTTAGCGTGGCGATATATTCCAGCAATAGCCGGCGATAAAAAAAATCACGCTAAGCAGGGTTAGCGATGATTATCGCCTCTTCTTGCTAATATGCCCCTTGGTTTGTTAACTGGGGCCTTTCTGCCTAAATCAAGTAACAATGGTTTTAGAGGGATGCCTCGCGGAAGATGCGTCACACTTCGAAGGAACTTGGGGTTTCCATTATATATTCGAAGCCAGGGTAACTACAAGATATCCAAACACTTTAGTTTGCGCAAGGGGCTCATTGCACAGCTTCACACTGCCCTTATAGGACTTATGCTGGTTAAAAAAACATGTATTTTGTTTCAGTAAACCTTTTTGTGATGTCATGGTCAGTAAAAAGAAAATCATTCACTTTCAGCCACACGCTTTTTAACATTTTTTATAAAAAGTTTTATTTTTCAAAGAACTCTAAACATTGCTATAATTTGACTATTTCCTCAGTTTTCTCCTGGTGAATCCACAAACGTTAGGTACCTTTAGAATCCTCAAGATGTGGGAAAAAATACACCAATTTGTCCTGGGCATATCTTGTGTGATAAAAGGACATTAAAGCTTAGCGCTGAAGTGTCCCAAACTTTTAAAAAAGGGCTCAGCTCTAGGACAGGAAAAGCCTCAGTAGCTAAGGGATTAACATCTCATATATACGTTTAATGATGGTATTTATCACTATTTATTCAATATTCATGGATGGATAGAGCAGTTCAACAGCACTGAATACCACCTCTTCCAGAAAGTAGAGAAAGCAACCCCAGATGTTTGATCCTGACACCAGATGCAATAGAATGAATAACCGAAAGATACAAATCCAAGGTTCCAATTCAATTATGGTCCCTAGTCAGGCGATGGCTGGAAACTGTTCGATACTTTGTATGAAGGCACATAAACCTAGCTTTTTGGTTCAATTGACCAATGTAATATTTGAAGGAGTGACTCAAAACTGCAGGAGTAAGGATAAAGAGATGAGCAAATCAGTGAAACAAATGCTCAGTTTGCCTGTAAATAGCCCTTTAAAATATACAACTCTTTTATTGCCAAGCTGAAAAGGATAAACAAAGATGGATTCTATGAATAATAATATTTGAGCAAATAATCTCAGCATAAGTATTCATTAAATAAAGAAACTGTTCACATAATTATATTTCAATGAAAAAATACCTAGCGTTACCTCTAAGTTATTTCAAGCAGCAGAAACGGTATTTCAGATTTTAATTCCGTGTATCTGATAGTGATGTCTAGTGCTATATTGACAATCTTCTCCCGGTATACTGAGACAATAAAGATCTCTAGAGTGAGTATAAATACAATATGAGCTGTTTGTGAATTTGTATACATATATAAATGTATAGCTGAGGGTAAAATGCCTGTTTTATTATGGGAAGGAAGGTCTCAGTATTTTTCACTGAGCTCTCAAGTTTCCCAAACAGAAGCACTCACTTTGGTAATTCAGATTTGCCAGAATATCGTGTTTTGTTCACATTTGACAGTTTAGCCTTAGCAGAAAGGGAAACTTCCAGAATATTTATACTCTGTTTGTTTGTTTGCAGCAAGAACCACAAAAAACTATGAAGTTAGAGAAGCACAGATTGACAACATACAGAAAAGCTTCAGTTAAATGGTTAAACATGTATCAAGTAAAATTTCACAAGGACATATACAATGTGAAAATAGAAAAGTGGTCATAAAACAAGCCAGTGAGATATAATTATCACTTAACCAATTTAAATTGGAAGGAGTTACTTTAAAAAAAAATAAGGAATTGAAAAGCAGAATCAATAATAGTGGTTTGTGCGTCACAATACCATAAGCAAGTAGACAATGTAACTGAGTTCACCTGTGAACCAATAATATCCTCCAGAGGGCATGAGTCCTTCCAGACACCAATAGACTAGGGTGAAGTCAATTACTGAGTTCAGCTGTAAACCAATCACAGTATCCTGAAGGCAGGAGTACTTCCAGCATCGGTAGGCCTAGGGTACAGCATTTCCCTTTGCAGATCCATGCAATTTTTTTCGTGAAGTTGGAAGCTTTCGATTTGCTTTTCCAGATACCAGCAGGAATCCCCACTGAAATCATCCTTTTTCAGAAACATTAAAAGGTGAAAACACAAACTGATAACATGTCAACAAAAAGCAAACATTTCTGAACCAGGTAACCGAAGCTTCTCCAATGGAGCAACATGCTTTCTCTTTTCCAGGGCATTCCGCTCCTTCAAGGGTCAGGGTCCCTTATAGGACCTGGGATGTTAGCAACAGATTAGAGGCATCATTTAAAGTTTGGCAGGCATCACATCAACCAGCAAGTTCAGCGGAGACCCTGGTCTCCACTCACCTGGAAGAGAATCATCCATCATATCTAGAGATCCCCACCTGCCTGGGAAAATGTGTATGCCTCTGGTGTGGTAGATGCAATGATGGCACAGACGAATGCAGAGTGTAAGCCATGTTATTTCATATGCTCAACCTTATTTTTTTGTTTCATTTAAGCAATCTCTCAGAGCAGGAATTTGATGTGGTTAAACAAAGAATTAATGGCCCTAACAAGCATGACTTTTTCTCTATGTGCTTCTTCATCATTGCATGCTTTCCCTGCCTCTCAAGAAAAATAAGTGCCTTTCATCCCCCCTTAGAAGGGGCGGGGAAATTGCAAATGCTACCTGGAGCAGTCTTAGGTATATGGCACACTTTCCCTGTTTGCGCCACAAAGCACCTTTCAAAAGGTGCACCATGCGCAAACAGAGACAGCGCGCCCTATTACAAAGAATGTGCTGCCCCCCAGGGCAGCTTCAAACTTGCACTGACCTTGCTGCCGCGCATTCAGTGAAATACGGAGCAGCTGCTTCAAAGCCACCCTGTGTTTCATAGTGCAGGCGGAATGCCACCTGCACTTTAAAGAGAGGAGATAGATGTCCTTGCAGGCAGGTGAGGTGAATGACTGCACCTGCCTGCAGGCGTATGTCTGGTGGGGACCATGGGACACCCTTTTTCTCCTCCAGAGGGCTGCCTTTAGGATGTACACTGAAAGAGCACAACCTTTTTGTGCTGCACTTTCAGTGTGCCCCTATGGTCATATTTTGCCTCTGTGCCAGCATCCATAATATGGTGCGTCTGCAGAAACAAAGTGCTTCTTTCATTTGCATAGGGCCAAATAAATCCATGCCTTCAGACTCTGAGACATTGCTGGAATTCAAATCTCCTTCACCAGGACAAGCCAGCAAGTTGAATCAGACCTTCGATGCAACATAGACAACTTTGGCTTAATGGTGGCTTCAGTCTTCCACCAGTTCTTCAGAAGAAAAGCTGGCAGAAAGTTTCTAAGTTCCCGCTGTTGCAGTTTGGGCAGCAAGAGTACACACTAACACCAGACAAGGGTGATAGGACCTCAAGAACAGCATTTGGTGGTCAGGACTCATTCTAACAAGTCACCAACAGGGTCCAGGGGATCCAGTGGGCTTCTTGCAGCTCTTATGTTACTGTTTGTCAGCCAACTGACCCTTGATGTCCCCTTCTTAGGGCTGGGTATATGTGGGAGCAGGTTCAGCCCTTATGGTTCTCCCCACGGGTTGCAACAGCATGTGCAGTCCTTCTTCTGTCTTTCACAGGTCCACCGAGAAGGGTACTAGGGTGCCACATTTATGACCAGTGCCAGTCTGTGTGCGGGGGTAAAACTCCTGGTCGCTCCCTAACCAATGTGTTAAAAATTATTATGGGTGACTCTACACACATTTGCAGCATGTCCTGTGTGTTTTACTGTATACTATCCCACAGTGCCCCTATTTACTTAGCACCAAGATGGCAGACGTTTCCTAGTGACATTTAACTTATAGGCCCTAGGTACACCATTTTACCATATACTAAGGACTTAAAGGTAAGCTGAATATGGCATTCAGGAGAGTAGCCAATTTTAAAATGCTTTTAGATGTCATAGCACATGCAATAGGGCCTGGTTAACAGTGCTCTGGTGTACAGAGTCAATAAAACAGCAGGTAATGTCCAGAAAATGGGTGTTATTATGCCAAAAAAAGGCATTTTCTTATACCCTTATTCCAAGGACAGTGGATCCATAGTACTATATCTATAATGTCCCTCTATTTCTTTTACCTATTGGTCACCAGCGTATGTCTGGTATGGCATTCAGTATTCATACTACAGATTACTGTGGAATGATAACAATTTCAATCAAAGAAATATGTTTCTTGTTGTTCCTGTTAGATACTGCCAAGCTTCCCCGGCAGTCCAGAACATGAAACAATGTAATCAGAATTTCTACCCTCAATACAATAGATAGACTGAGGTACTTTGACTGATGGCCTAATGTCAGAACAGCTTGTGCCAGTGTAGCCCTGTCCGAAACATGACAGTTCCACCAACTCTAAATAAACTGCATCTTTGGCAGACAATATATTCAGTCACATTTTTTGTGGAGTACTTCGTCTGCCATATTCTAAGTTAGGGCCTCGGAGCCAGCTGAAACCTTTCACCTGCAGTCTCACTGACATTGGTCTGTCTGTCAAAGGTCCTCTGACAGTCAGCCCTATTTAGGGTGGCCATCCTGAAGTTATTTTTCTGTACAGGACTGCCAGGGAATTTCTGGTGGTCCGTAACTCACAGCATGTCAGTTTTAGGCCCTTCTTCAACTTATGGCAGGAGTTTGGTTTTGAAAATCAAAAGAAAAATTGATTGGCCCTGACACACTGGGATTTTGTTCCTGTCTGTGAGGGTCATTGAGTTCTGTTTTTTCTTTTTGAGACCACCAGGATTCAGGGCAAGATGGCGGCTGCTTCAAGTAACCGAAACACAACTCTGTGACCGGCCACTGGGCAAATTGCAGTAGTTTGGAAAAGCAGACTGAAGTGATGAAAAAAACTCTGCTACAGTATGCCGGTGGCAGCAGTAATTGAGTTCTGGTGGGCTGTCACCTCTTTAATAAGACTTACTGGCAGACAGCGAGGAGATACTTTGTTACGGAGAAAGTTATCTCCCCCTGTCAGCGTTTACTCATGGCAGCGCTGGGCTGCAACGATTGCAGCTGGCGAAGCGGTCATGTCCATGACGACAGAATGGGCCCAAAGGCAGAGGGAGATGGAGCAGGCAGTCAGAAAATGAAGGGTGCAGCTGCTTCATCGGTTCCATTGGTTATACTGACCGTAGAAGGTTCTGGTGCGGAGCCGCAGCAGAGCGGACGGCGTCTCCTAACAATGGCCAGGAGAGATTTGGCTGGTGAGAAGAGGGGGAAAGGGGAGCCTCCTGTCTCTCAGCGCACACAGGGCACATTGGTCTTGGAGCTGCTTCATGGAGCAGCACATTTCACAGGGGAGACTAAGCAGCAGGAGGAGACTGAGGGGAATCCTATTCCTACGGAAACACTGCTGGACTCAAAGGAAATGCTGCCAAAGGGTCTAAGAGAAATGACCCTTCAGGAAGATACTGAGAGATCAGATCAAGAGTTAACGATTACTACCGGCAAGGTAAATGACAGCACCTCTAATGTTTGACCTGCGATTAATGAGGGGGGACCAATTCAAGAATTGGTAGGCTCTGCCTTGAATTCAGACTTGGGGAACGTGACTCATGGTGGGGGTTTAGCCAAAAGCAAGGAACTCCCCCTGAAAGGGGACACGTACGCCAGATCCCTCCAGTCTACTAAAACCTTCCATAACCAGGCAGGCAGGATCAGTTCGGAACCTGATATGAACAATTGCTTTTTTTCACTATCGGAAGGAGCCGGTTGGTCAATGGATGGCTCAGAATCACTTATGGACTCTAGCAAAACTGATGGTTTGCTTGAGGATCAAATGGGTGGCGCTTCCATTTCAACAGGCTTCCAATGTGGGCAAGCATCTTGAATGGCTGGCTCCAGGGGGTAAAGGGCTAAAGTGGGACAATTTGCCAACTGATCAACTGGTGGGGGCCACGGTAGCAAGCTGTCAAGAGGCTCCAAGTTCTAACCCTCCCTCATAAGATTCAGTCTAACAATGTATCATGGCTCATAGAGAAGAGACCCGTCTGGATGGCCAAAGATCTCAGGCAGTGATTCACAAGCTTCAAGGGGTGGAGCGTAAGATCACCAGATCATGTAGCGCTATAGGTGAGTTGCTTAATGGATATCGAAACTAGAGTCACCTCTCTTGAAACTGATGTGGTGGGAGCCTGCCATCTGGTGAAAGCCCACGATGCTCAAGTAGTATATATTCAGTGGAAACTGGAGCATCAGGAGAATCGACAAAGGCATAACAACTTACGTGTGCTTCTTGTGCCAGAAGGAAAAGAGGGATCAGAAGTCTGTACTTGGATGGGGGATTTGTTTCATCAGGCATTTCCTGAACTTGAGAGATGGAACTGGGCCCAGGAGGTTCAAAGAGCCTATCAGATCCCCTTTGTACAGAAACAGCCAGCTAGGGAGGAGAGGAAACCTCAGCCTATTCTAGTGTACATAAGGAACTTTCTCCTGTTACAGACAATTTTCGAGAAACCCAGGCCAGCGGCAAAATGTACAGTAGGGGAACTGCTCTTTCTTTGTTCGGCCTGACTTTTGTCATTCAACGGTGGAGAGGAGATGGCGTCTGCGCAAATTCATTCAACCTTTCCAAGATAAAGGAGCCCAGGCTTTCCTATTAAATCCAGGTTTTCTGAAAGTGACAATTACTTGGAACAGGTAGTGATGGAAATCAGATCGCACCTCTCGCGTAATGTGCAGTTGTGACTACAAATAATATTATCCAACAAAAGTTTCTTTCAATATGGTGCTGTGTGGTACATATGCATCATACTACCCCAAATGCATAACACACGTTAGCCCAGGGCCTTTGTGTCAGCATGCAAGACAAGCACCATAGCACTCCTTATAACCATCCTCATAAAGTGTTTCCACTTTTCTTTAGTGATAAGTACATTCAATAATTTATAACCGGAGCCAAGTGTTGTTTTTTTGTAGAAGCTTGTATTTTCAATTGGTGGAAAACAGCCAGTCAGGTAAGTACATCCGAAACGTGTTTTGTCACACCAGTGACTTTTTCAAGGCTAAAGCAGTGGTACAAAGCTGCTGATCCTGTATGGCGATCAGGTTGAGTAGTCTAGACGAAGTAATGGCTGATATGATCTAGGTTTCCGAAGAGACCTTTGTAATATATGTGTGATGAAGTCCGCCCTTTTGTAGTAATATTCTTAGTAAAGGGAAGCCGCTTATAGGCGTAGTTTTGTGTAATTGCCATGTATGTTCCCGGAAAAAAGGAGGACGTCTGTACCGTCCTTCTGTAGTAAGTCTCTTCTAAAAGTGGTGATAGTGGAGACGAGCCCGTACGCCAATAACGTCCTCCTGTTGCCTGTCCTTGGAAAGCCGTGAGGTTACAAGCGAGCCATGATAAGCCCCCCGTATGCAATTGCCGCGTCCCCATTGAAAATCTTGAGCGCCCGGAAGTGAAGCACTTCACTTCCGGGCGCTCGAGACTTTGGGAAGTGTTGGCTGCAGGGGGGGGAAAGGAAAATATGAAAATCCAAGGAGAGAGCAAAATACAAAAAGGGCAAGGAGGATCCATCATCGATTCTATGGTGTCAAAATGGCACATAATGTATATGAGGGCACGGCTTACTATCCCAAATGGGTAAATTAATGATATGGTTAATGTGGGGGGTTTAAATGATAGGGTTAAGCAGCAGTGGGTGGCGGGAATTTTAAGATCACTGGAGCCAGAGGTAATATGTCAACAGGAAACTCATATTCCATGGGGTAGGAGAGATTTGCTATCTATAAAGGGCTGTAAATTAGCAGCATATAATGTGACCCAGACCTGAATGATAAGGGGGGTTGCTATCTTTATCAAAAATAATATGGAGCCCGCTAAGCGAGTGAAGGTGTAAAAATGTGCAGCACGTGGGCAATTGTGGAGTTGCCATGTGGGATTACCTTTTGCTCTATTTATGGATCTAACCAGGACAACCCTATGATATTTGAAGATTTGGAGGTCGAATTAGCTCCGAGCCTGCCCCATTGATAATATGTAGAGACCTAAATATACATCATGAGGTGGGAAGGAACTCTAAACATCAGGGGAGGAAACCTCGAGTCCACCAAGCTTTGGTATCACTTATGGAGAGCCACGGTTTGGTGGACATCTGGGATGTTCGGAATGCCCCTGATCTGAGATTTACATATTTTTCAGTGCCGCATAGAGAATTGGTTTGGTTAGATTGTTTTCTGGCTTATGGTAAAATTAAGAAATTACCAAGGGTTTTTTCAAATCATAATCTGTTAATATTGGAAATTGAAGGCCAGTGCTGTGCTAAAATGCAATCAAAATGGACTTTTGATAGAAAGCTGCTTTCAAATGGATCATTCACCCATCTGCTACTTGTCTTGTTGCCCGCCCCTCGCTGGGGGCCAGAGAGCAGAGAGGAGAGCGGAGACCGGAGTCCGGGAGCCGGGAGTAAGGACTTCACTCCCCAGCGTCCCTTGCGGCTGAGCTTGTTGCTGCCGACGTACCTGGCAGCGCCGGGAGTTGCCTTAAAAAAACCACAGGGGCTCCTGCAGCACGGGACGCCCATCTGCTACTTGTCTTGTTGCCCGCCCCTCGTTGGGGGCCAGAAAGCCGAGAGGAGAGCGGAGACCAGAGTCCAGGAGCCGGGAGTAAGGACTTCACTCCCCATCGTCCCTTGCGGCTCAGCGTGTTGCCGCCGACGTACCTGGCAGCGCCGGGAGGCGCCATCAAAAAACCACAAGGGGTCCTGTGCCTGTCAAAGCCAGGATAAGGCTGGGCTGGGCCACCCCCCCAAGACCTGTAGTGGATTACCTCGATATCCACGATGAACTCCTTGCCCGAGGTACAGTGCTTTCTATTTACTTTAATGTTTTGAGAGCAGCGGCCGAACGTGTTTGCCTGGTATAAAGAACGCCTGCTTATTCAGTCTATTCCATCTTTGCGTTTTATTTACGCCTGACTCACATCCTCCTTTTAGTGAGGTCTCCACAATGAGTAAGAGAAAGGGGGCTATAAGCGTGTCCAGCATGCTACCACCTCCCCGCACGCGCTCGACAATAGATAACTACTTAACTCGAGCCGTGGATATGGTATCAAGTGAGATCCGGCTGGTAGAATGCCGCCTTTCCCTTACAACTGAAGAGGCCATTCATCCACATATTGATCAAAGTTGTAATGAGCCTTTACCACTACAGAGCGCTTTAGGAGTAACAAGCCCTCCTGAGGTATTAAGGACTTTGACCTCTTCTGTGACGCAGCCTTATAGGGGGGGTGCAGGTCCAGCAAGCGTGGGGGTTGCGCTTGGAGGAGAGCCTGTGCCTGGCTCAACAAGTACTGATGGCGGTGATCAGCCCTGTGTTTCCGAAGGGGAAAGTGGACCTAGAACTAAGTGGAGGAGGAAATCGCCAAATCCACTAAGTTGAGAAGTTCTGCCAAAATTAACAATCTTCCTTCGCAAAATAAAGCTGTAGATGGTGTTCTATCTGGGGGGCTGGTGGAGCCTAACGAGAATACCTGGTGTGTTTTTTGAACAAATGCCTAAGTGATCTCCTGGACTCCTAGTTATGCCCCATCCTTGATCGACTGGAGAAAATTGAATCCAATATGGCGAGGTCAACGGATCTCAGGACTTTAATTTCCACTTGTACCCAGTATTCGGCCTCTGACTTTACCTCTACTATCTCTGATCAAAGCAAGGGTGTTTCCCATCCACTTGAAACTTTACCAATATCTCAACCTGCTATTTGTCAGGTAGCCCGTCCCCCAGACATGGCTATTCTTCCTGTGATAGACCTTGCCCCAGCATCTGCTCCATACGTTGTCGTATTAACTAACGTGCCTAGGCTTACTGAAACCAATGTGGAAACTACTAGAGGTCTAATGAATAAATCTATTCATTGGCTGAATAACAACGTTACTGGTAGCTGGGATACTTCGAGAGACATTTTGATGGCCAGGCAGGTGAGAGACATTGGGGGCAGGGGCCTTTGAAAAAATGGAGATGTTATTGTGGTAAATTTCCGTTCGCCAAAGGTAGTCCAGGAAATACTGTATAAAGCAAGTATGGGAATGGTTCAAACTAGCTCCATCAAGATAGTCCCCCTTGGTTTCTTTTATCAGCATTTGGTGAGTCAATCAGGTGTTTCTGGTAGCTTTGTCACCAGAGACTCTGCACCGCCTGGACCCCTTCCTTCACTATCAATCCACCTCCCCAATAGATTTGCCCCACTGGCTGGCTTGGAAGAAATTGATTGACGGTTTGGGGAGGTGTCTGCCTACTCTGACTCCCAGGAGGCGGACAGATCACTTGCCAGTCTAGTTCTTGTCACCCAAACTTAATCCTTCACTCTTGGTGTCAGGTTTAGAGGAGGAGGGCAGGGTCTCTTGTAATCCCAGTCCTATTGTACTAATAAATAACACTTTACCGCATGACTATCCATGGGTAGGACCTCGTACTGGGACCAGTTTGGAGGATTTTGCTAATTTAACTTCTGCTCACCAACTGCCCAATAGGTCCCTTAATGCACTGCCCCCCTTTAGGGGTAAGCGTGAGTCTAGGCAATGACAAAGGACATATAGATAATGTATGCCTGAAAATCCTAAATTGGAATATAGCGGGTATAGCCTCAAAGATCGTATTGGAGGGATGGCGATCCTTTATTATGACCTATGATATAGTTTTTATGCAAGAAACGTGGGAGTGTAAGGATATTGTATTTGATGGGTTTATGTGTTTTAGCTTGCCCGCCATTCCATCTATAGCGGGTAGAGCTAAGGGGGGCTTGTCTGCCTGGTTTAAAGTGGAAATTGCTGGCATGATGGTTCAGTTATTTCAGGAACAGGGGGAGGCGCAGGCTTTTTGTATTTCTTGGAAAGATACTTTTAAGTTGTACCTGGTAAATTTTTATAACAATAATTTCACATCTAAAGGCGATTTCCAAGGGCTTTTTGTGCTGATTGACATGCTTGTGGAGAGAGAGGCTCGAACGGATCGTCCTTTTAAGTTGTTGGTGGCGGGGGATTTCAATGCAAAATTGGGGCTTTTATTACCCCTATCCCCGACCACCTTTGATCCAATCTCTTATGAGCCGGACCAAAATGTGATGGACGCTAGGGGACGGGTTTTATTGACCCATTTGCTAGAAAGAGGTATGGTCAATAAGGCGCCTAAGTTGACAGACCACTATATTCCCACCTTTCTAGGACGAGGTACAAGAAGCACTATCGACTATATATTTGTCTCCTGGAGCATGTTTTCCCTCATTAAGGACTGTGAGGTTCTTATCCAGCCATATAGTGATCACAATCCTATCTCTGCAAAGATAGTGTTGCCTTATAGGGGACAGAAGCCTAAGCCTTTACCCATCCAAGCATTATCCACCAAAGATGCTGGGCGTAGGGTGGTTTGGCGTACAGCAAATATGAATAGCATTATGTCACAGGTAATTCCGATTAGTTCTGCTCTGGTGTTTAGCTGCAATTGCATACCACGTGAGCCAACTCGTATTTTACAAGGTTTTGCAACTCTGTTAGATAAAGTCAAACACTTACTTTCCAAACCCATTACCCAGTCTTGTAATCGGGCTCATTCCTGGTTTGATCAGGCCTGCAGAGAGGCTAATAACACCCTAAACAGGGCTCTAAAACAAAATCCCAGAGACCAGACTGTGATCAGGGAAAGCAGGAAGCTGTATGAGATAACCCCCCACTGTCAAGTGGCAGCCTGCTCAGTGTGAGTTGCTCTCAGGAAAATTAACAAAAGGGCCTTCGTTGGAAGGAGATGTGACCTCCTCCTGAAAGGATGGCCTGATGATTTGGGCCACCACTGTAGATGCTTCAAAGGGGCAGCATCCTTTACAGGCAGAGGTAACTCACTCTTAGGACTGCTCCTGCTATTGTCTAAGTAGAGTGAGTGACACAAATGCCAGTAGGAGGAAAACATGTCCCTGAAATGGCTTTGCAGGGGGAGTTTCTAATTTCCTTGGACACACCTCAGGGGTATGCCCAGGGCTCTGACTAAGAGAGTAAAGATTCTGCCATGTTGGATTTTGGCAGAGCAGGGCACTATGGGATTGATTAGGGCCAAACCCTCAGTAAATTATGTCAAAGTAGAAAGGGTTGCCCCTGGGAACTTTTTCCTTATTTATTAGGGAGTTACCCCCAACCACAAGGTAGTGCCAGCCATGACGGTGGCACTCCTGTCTATATTCCTCAGAACACTGCTGAACCTGTAGAAAACAGAAGAAGGACTGTACCTGCTGAACCAAAGGACTGGAACTCAGCTAAAGGACTGAGCGCTCTGTTGTACTTGTGGGAAGAAATTCCAAGGGCTGGACCTCCTCCCTCTTGAACCCAGGACAGAAGAGTGGACTCTAACATCTGGATCACTAGCATCCTATTAGGCTTCACGAGCACAAACCATCAAGAAGCCTACAACAAAGGAGAGCCCAGTCGGGTTTCCACTGGATCTTCTCTGGATCCTGCTTGTGGCTTCAGGAGAATTGAGCCCTAGTTCACCCAGTAGTTCACTAAAGGTCCTGAACCCTTGGTTAGTGTTAGAATGTACTCTTCCCCCCTCAGATTGCAATAGTGGACACTTAGAAACTTTTTCTGAAATGCTTCCTAGAAGAAACAGAGGCTACCAAGGTTCTGCCACCAAAACCGCAGCTGCAAACATTGCATCATCGAATGCATTCAACTTGTTGGTTTGTCCCACGGAATGCAGCCTGACTTCCAGAAAAAGTTTCATGTCCCATGATGGAGTATTTCATCGGGAACCACATCGAGCAACATCCCAATACCATCGAGCCCTCTGTCGGATCCAGCCAGCAGCTCCAAATTTCAACGAAAAACATTTCACCGGAAAAAAGTCTATGCCAGATTGTACATTTTTCACTGGGATGAACCTAGTCCCTATTGCCGACTTGGGCTCAATGGCACAACCACCCCAACTAATAATCCACCTTCTCGCAGCAACTGATATTCGTACACCATTTGAAGTCTCCTGCCACATTATTATGCTTTTATTTTAGATTGGTGGATAGACGACCTGTTGCAAATATTGGCAGATGTCCTATCCACACTATTTAGATTGTATACATATGTATGCAAACTAATTAGAGTGAACAGGGGGACTAATAAATCTGGCGGATTTTCTGCTTCCACTAAACTCTAACCAACCACCAATCTGTCTTCCTCATACCACTCATTATGTATGAATGTGTTCCTGAAGTAGCTCATACCAGAAAATAACATTTTCTTTAGATTATAAAATGTATTTGCCTTTAATGAGCACATTACATTTCTTAAGTTTCAAAAGAAAATTTATTGGGAATACAATAGGAAAATAGCATCAAGTGACAAGTGAAATAGCATCAAAAAAGACATAGGGGCCGATTCCGATTTGGGCCGGAAATCTCTCCGACCGAGCCGGACTTGGAGAGATTTACGACCGAATCGGACTCTGGCAGCCCGACCGAACGAGTACGATGCGCACGTATGCCATCGGGCTCGAGTCGGTCGGACTCCCATTGAAGTCAATGGGAGCCGGTCGTACAACGCGTACGCGGGCTCCCATTGACTCAATGGGTGCGAGGCGGTCAAGGGCGCCCCCTACAGCGTGTACGCGGCGAAGCGACTCGTGCCGTACACGCACAGGTAGGGGGGACCCATGGGTCCCCCCTGTGTGCGACTCGCGCAGCTACGCGTACAGGGGGGTCCGACACAGACCCCCAAAGTACGTCTCCGACTGCTCTTTGGAGCCGTAGTGCGCGGTTCGGTCGGACTGCTCGCGGCGCGCATCGTACTCACCCGGCCGGGGAACGTCTCCATTGCGCGGTGCGAGTCGAGTCCGAGCGAGTCGGTCGGTGCGGGTCGACCCGGGAACGAGTCGGTCGGAGCGGTCGGGACGCCCGGACGAGTCGGTCGGCGAATTCGCATCGTACTCGCTCGCCTGGACGCGCGTACGACTCGGTCGGGAAATAGGGCTCCGAATCGGATCCGGTTAAGCCGAATCCGATTCGGAGCCCTACCGGCCGAGATTGGAATCGGCCCCATAATGTTTAACATATACATCAATGGCAACTAGGAAGGTAGGTACATGAGATGGGTTCAATATTGAAAAAATAGGTAAGCATGTAAATAAGACAAAATTACAATTGGATAGATTAAGGTTATAATTAAACAAATCAAGGGCATTGAGTAACTTCCTGAATAGATGGTACTGGAGTAAAGAAGCTTTTAGCACTGTTGTCTAAAAACAGCGTAACAGGGAACCATAAAAGTAGTCGTTTTTGCTTGAAGGACATGGGAAAAACAAAAGTTGTGTCGAGTCTGTGGTTGGGACAAACAGAGTACCACCAGGCCAAGTACGAAAGTTTAGAGGCATCTTTCCAATTTTTTGTTATCTGCTGAAAAGCAGTGGCAATTAACAAATCAATAATTTGTGTTTGTGATTTTGGTTTATTCCAGCTAATGGAAAGACTACCCAAAAAAATATTAGCAAATGTCAGAGAAGTATTAGTCTTAATAATAGTGCTAATTTGGGACCAGACTGCTTCCCAGAATTGAAAAACTTGTGGGCATGAAAAAAGTAAATGTTGGAGATCTGCTTGTGGAGATGAACAAGACCAACAAGTGTCTGGGGTATCAAAATGCATTTTTTGCAGAGAAGCTGGTGTTAATAGCAATCTGTTGTAAATAAAAAAAGAGAGTTTGTGTGGTGCTGGCTGCTCTAGAAGATTTTCTGATTTTTGTCCAAATCTTATCCCAAAAAGAAATGGGCCATTGTATGCCTAAATCAATTTCCCAGCAGAGTTCAACCTTAATTTTAGTTCTTTGTAAGGGTGGGGATAGTAAGCATGTATATAGGGTGGAAGCCTTTGATGACCTGGAAATGATATTTAGCCAGGCGTGGTCTAATGGTATAGGGGTCTGAGGTAAGGAGTGAAAGTGTGTATAAGACTCTAATATAGCAGAACGTAGGGCTAGGAATTTATGTGAAAATGATGATGGTAAGTGAAAAAGAGATTGTTTTTTTGAGAAAGTAAGAAAAGTGTCATTTTCAAATAATTGATGTATCCATAAAATACCTTTATCTCTCCAAGTTCTCCAATAAATTGGCTTTCCCTTAATACAAACATGTTTGTTGTGCCATATGGAGGAATTAAGAAATGTGTTTAAGTCATGTGGTTCAATATGAAGGAGTTTATTCAGGTTGCTACATGAATATTTAATGATAGGTGTATGTAAATTTTGTGGTTTCCTTGTAAAGGATAAGAATTCTTGAAAAGAAAACGGGAGGAGGAAGGAGCTCTCCAAATCCACCCAAAGAGGCCAATCAGGTGACGGGACTGACATCCACTTGGATAATTGCTTCAATAAGAATGCCCTGTGGTACTTAGGAAAGTCCGGGAAGCGGACACCTCCTTCAGATTTCGGACGTGACAGCTTTAATAAGGACATTCTTGGCTTTTTATTCAGCCAAAGGAAAGAGATAAGAATGGAATTAATTTTATGAAACCATATTGTGGGGATAGGCATGGGTATGTTAGACAGAAGATAAAGAATTATAGGCGTCAGCATCATTTTAATGGTGTCTAGGCGGCCCCACCATGAGAGGTATAGAGGGTGCCATTTGGTCGTGAGGGAAGTAAGCTTCTCAATACATTTATTGAAATTAAGAGGAATTAATGACTTAAAGGAAGGAGTAAACCATATGCCAAGATATTTGATATAGCGGGGACTCCAAGTAAAATTAGATAAGGAGAAATCTTCTTTAAAAGTGTATTTGGACAGAGGCAAGATTTCACACTTATCATTATTTAGTTTATATCCTGAGACTAAAGAGTATGATTTAACCTCATTAAGAAAGGACGGTATGGAAGTAAGGGGTTGGGATATGAATAAAAGAACATCGTCAGCATAGGCAGCTAATTTGACTTCCAACGACTTAGATGAGTAACCTGTAATGGATTGATTCTGTCGCAATTTAGACAAGAAAGGTTCTAGTCCTAGATTAAAAAGAAAAGGAGATAGAGGACAGCCTTGTCTCACTCCTCTATGTAGAGTAAAATACGAAGATGTAAGACCGTTAGCAAAAATAGCGGCCTTAGGTCATGAGTATAGCAAAGAAATCATGGAGATGATTTTTGGACCAAAACCAAACCATTTTAATGTCTGAAAAATGAAAGGCCTATATACTCTATTAAAGGCCTTTTCAGCATCGAGGGCTATGGCAGCAAGGGGCTCTGTAAGATTTGGCGACTTGGAAATAATATCAAAAAACAAACGGGTATTATCATTTATTGAACGACCTTTAACAAAGCCCGATTGCTCCTTACCCAAAAGTTGGGGCAGAAAAGAATCCAATCTAAGGGCTAATGATTTCGAAAAGATTTTATAGTCTATGTTGACTAGGGAGATGGGTCTATAATTTTTGCAATAGTGTAAATCTTTACCCTCCTTTGGGATAAGACAAATTAAGGCTTCTAGAAAAGTACCAGATGAATTGCCAGAAGAAAGAAAAGAGGATATTAAGGTGTGTAATTTGGGTATGATTATTTGAGAAAAGTGTAAAAAGAATTCGACAGTGAAACCATCAGGACCGGGGGCCTTATCTTTCTTGAGAGAATTAAGAGCACTAAGTAGGTCGTTTGAAGTCAAGTCCGATTCGAGAAGGTTAAGGTTTAAAGATGAATTCGAACATTTCTGGATTGAAGAGAGATAAAGGGAAATATCTTCTTCATTGGGGTGATGTTCAGGAGTATAGAGTTGTTCGTAAAATTTAACAAATTCTTGTAAAATGTCAACATCTTTGTATATAGAAGTATTAGTATCTGACATTATGGAATCAATGTGAAGCTTGTTTTGTTTAGTCTTTAGATAATTAGCTAATAATTTACCAGATTTATTCTGTCCCCCGTAGAATTTAGCACTAGTTTTTAAAAGAAACAAAGAGGCAGCATCTGATGTGTCCTTATTGTATTGGATCTTGGCATTAATGAGGTCTGTTAAGCAGTTCTTTGATTTGGAAGTGTAATAGGCATGCTCCAATTTTTTTATCTTTACAAGGAGTTCATTATTTAAAGCCCGTGCATTTTTCCGTTTATTAGAAGTGTATCTAATAATAAAGTCTCTAGCGGAAGCCTTGAACGCGTCCCAAATTATATGAAAAGGCAAAGTGTCATCATTATTGAAGAGGAAATATTCATTAAAAAAGGAAAGAAAGGAAGTATTAAAGTGAGGGTCCAAAAGCAAAGTATTATTAAATCGCCATCTTCTGGGGTACGATGAATGAGGCAGTAAATCTAACAGGATGGAAACAGGGGCGTGATCGGAAATGAGAATAGGGCCTATGTCTGCAGATATGAGTGATTGAGAAATATTATGTGATGTAAATAAGTAATCAATTCTTGATTGAGTTTGATGAGGTGCGGAGTAAAAAGTAAATTCTTGTGAAGACGGGTTGCATAGTCTCCAAGCGTCAGTTAGATGAGAGTGTTTAATAGTTTGCGTGAAAGTTTTATGAGCCTTGGAAGGAATGAAGGGTACTGTGGATTTGCGATCAAGGAAGGGATCAAAAACTTGGTTACAGTCACCAGCTAGAATCACATTAGTAGAGAAATTATGGGAAATTAAATGTTGTAAATGAGACCAAAAGGGAGCATCACCAGAAGTAGGTGCATAAATATTAAAGAGAGCGATCGAGACAACATCAAACTCTAACCTAGTGAACAACAATCTACCTTCCTCATCCCTTTCTTGTGCAACAAGGGAGGTCCGCAATGATTTGTGAATCAATGTAATAACACCATTACGTTTGCCATCACCAGGGGAAAAGAATAGTTCACCAACCCAGTTCTTCTTGAGCTTTAAAGATTCAGACTCAGTAAGATGAGTTTCTTGCAGCAGAACAATTTTAGCGTCTAACTTAGATAAATAGGCTAAAACCCGTTGTCTCTTGATAGGGGAATTTAAACCTTTAACATTCCATGTGATAATTTTTAAAACCATAAATCAAGGGAAAAAAATAAATAATAAGATGAGCTATTTATAATGCATATTCCAAACACATATAAATAAGATGCCATTAAAAGCATATAAAATTTGAAACTTAAGAAAATGAAGGAAGAATAAACAAGAGGGAAGAAAAAGAATGAATAAATGTAGGTAGTAGATCCCTTAGAAGGTGAAAGAATGTCAGAGCAACAAAGGAAATAGCCAGTTTGACAGAGGAAAAGAGGGATGAAGAGGAGAAAGAAAAGTAGATAAAGGAACAGAGAGAATACGTAATACAATAGAGAAGACAAAATGAACATACTTACAGATAATCCAAAACACATATAAGGTGGGGGGAAATGGGGCCACATGAAGGAGTGACGATGCCAGACTTCAAGCGAGGGCGGAGAGAGGCGAGAGACGACGGGCGAAACAACACATGGGAAAGTACATCATAAGAGCGGAACCTGCAAATAGGAGAAGGAAGATAGTAAACAAATCAACATAAACCAGAAAGTGAGAACATTAACTACAATCAAAACAGGAACAGTTAGGAACAACTCAGCAGCATTTATGCAAAAATCTAATAATCAGATAAGAGTTCGATCAAAACATAACAGCAACATCTATTTGTTGATTGATGAGGACAATGCAGAAGTGTCCATAGAATCAGCGTTACAAAAATTGAGAAAACTCTTCAATCTTAGAGGATCTTCATACGTAGTAGTCTTGTTATTGAGAGTAACTTTAAAGAGGCAAGGATGAAAAAGGCCAAAGCGAGCTCCAATAGATCGAAGTTGGGCTCTCATTGCTAATTCGTCGGTCAGCAGTAGGCTTTGAGTAATCCTGAGAGAAAAACAAAGCATTGCCAGCCCAAGAAACACGACCTGCCGCTCTGGCTGCTGATAGAATCTTGAGTAGATCAGTGTACTCTAGGAAATATAAGATAACCCCTCTCGGTTTTCTCATAGTGGTAGAAGACGATGCAGAAGGAGGACACAACCGATGAGATCGTTGAATGTTTAATTGGGTGTCTTGCGATAAGTTAAGAACTTTGGGCAAGAATGACTTGAAAAAATGTATAGGATCAGAACCTTCCGAACCCTCCGATAATCCATAAATACGGAGGTTATTCCGTCTGTTTCTATTTTCCAAGTTTTCAACTTGTTTTTGGAGAGACAGCACTTGAGAGCAAAGAGCATCAGTCTTACCACTGGCAGAGGTCAGAGATTCGAGATTCTGTTCTACTGTAGTGACTCTGTCTTCCAGACTAGACCATCTTTCTGTTAGGGTTTGTATTTGAGAGTTAGTCTCCTCAACAAATGGGCGAAGAGCTCTGATTTCCTCAAATAATAAGTCCAGAGAAACAGAAGATGCTTGCTTGGGAGGGGAAGGAGGGTCCTTCTTTAGGCGTTTGCTTGGTGTTTTGTTCGTACCAGAGGGAGTCACAATAGTGGAGGCTGTGATGCTCTTGGGCAACGCATTCGTCGAGTCTTCCATGACAGCACGGCGTGAACGAGACTTAGAACGAGTTAAAGATTTGCAGACCAGAGACGATGGAAGTGTAGCAACTTTGAGTAGTTTGCCCATCCAGCTATGTTCGGGAAAAAAGGCTATGAATATTTCCACAGTTCTATATATATTATAAGCGATAATAACACCTCATGTAATAAAATGAGGGAAGGAGAGGGGTTTGCTAAGTAAAAGAACAAGGTGGCATTTGTAAGCAACCCTTCCTGTCAGCCTCAGCAAAAAATAAATTTGAGCGCAGGTCAAGGAGTCAGCAATATATTGATATAGCTATCAATGACCTACAATTAACAAGAAGAAGGTGAAACCAGGTTGCAAGCAGCATTCCAAGGAGGTGCATGAAAAGGAAGTTGAAGGTATGAAGACATAAGCAGAGAACATAGTATTGCAAGTTATTCCTTCAGAAAATAAGAAGCTTCCAGACATTTAGTGGAATACAGCATCATTTGAATGGGGTATTTATAGTGATATCCTCACGCTGTGCAAAAAACAAAATGGCGGCTATTCCTGTGAGAGAAATACACCGACCTCAAAAAGCACTAAAAAAAAGAAGATACACAGGGTCTCATAGCGCCTTCTTCATTCTTTACAACATCCCAGTAGCACGATAAACAGGTCCGTGTTATTCTTAGTGCCCGCAATGCAGAGTTTATTAGATGCGCGTATAATACTCCTTACATCGAAGCAGACAAAATGGCGGCTAAAAACGAATGAGGAGCGTTCGCCGCTACCGAAGTAAATAGTGTCTCTTACGTTAAATTCCGCCAGATAAAAAGTGTACCAACGGGCTCTGCTGCATTTCCGACAGCTGCGCTGAGCCTTTGGGAAGCCGCACAGCAAGTCTGCCGCCCGTCGAAACCGCAGGTCTCTCCGTCGACTCCGGAGAGTCAGGTGCCGGCGGCCATCCTCCTCGGGCGCTAGCCACGCCCCCCAACATTTCTAACTTTCAGGGATGAGTGTCACAGTATGACTTCTCTCTTCTCTACTTCATTAAAAACCCTAGGTCAGACTGGAGCCCTGTGGAGTGATTTTAGTATCAAATGCAACACAATATGGAGCTATCGAATGGCCCCATAAGTAATACTGAAATGCCTCAATCCATTGTTTGGTGTCCCTTTTGATTCGCTTTCTTTTACCACAGCTCAATTGGTTTTCAGTAGTGATGAGAAGAGAGCTCGGCTAAGCTTCAGAGTGTAAAGTCGGAGGATTGAGAGCCATGGGGAAACTTTCTTTCTGTATATGCATCTATGTATGCTTTACTGTGTTTGTTAGATTGAGTGTGTGGCCAAGTGAGAAAGGAATGAGTATGTGAAAGTGCCTATTTGTCTTTGGACAGTGGATAGGGTGAGGAGGTGATAGCCCATTCCTACATGGGCTCAACTTGATATCATGCGGGTGTTCTTATTGACATACCTGCAATACTTGTATGTTAGGCCTATATGTGACTTTTTGGTAGGCATTCTTGGTGACATACTAACTACCCCACATAACAGTGGCACACTGTTACTCATTAAAGGGCATTCTTGTTAACCCCTTCGATGCTCATGACGGAATGGTTCCGTCATGAGCATCGGTGCTCCTGTGCTCATGATGGAACCATTCCGTCATGAGGCCAGAGGCACGAAATCCCTCTGCTGCAGACAGCAGAGGGATTTCCTTTCTCCCACAGCCTCGGGAGCTGGGGAAGAGCTTCCCCAGCTCCCGAGGCCCCCTCCTTTCAGTGAAATGAAGATCAGCGCGCACGTCCCGCTGACTTCATTTCACTGAAAACGAAACTAAAATGAGCCTTTAGGCTCATTTCAGTTTCACTTTCTACGTGCTCGGGGGCTATCTCAGCCCCCTGAGCACGTAGGAAAGACGGAGAGGTATCATTGGAAAGGGGAGAATCTCCCCTTTCCAATGGTACCCCTCCCAAGTAGATCCCTGCTTGGGGATCGCCCCAGGAGGGCGATCCCCAAGCAGGGATCCACCCACTAAGGCACCAGGGAGGGGGGAGCGGCCCCTTGGGCAAGGGCTTTTGCTCCCCCCCCAAAAATTGCCAATGTTCACTCTTTCTGCCCCCCCTGGGGGGCAGATAGGGGCAGTAGCCCCCAATCTGCCCCCCGGGGGGGGCAGAAAGCCCACTAGACACCAGGGATTTTTATTTGGTGCATTTTTTTAGGGTGGGGGCTGCCCGAAATGGGCACGCCAATGCCCCCACCCCCAGCCACCATTACAGCCTTTCTGCCCCCCTGGGAGGCAGATGGGGGCAGTAGCCCCCAATCTGCCCCCCCGGGGGGGCAGAAAGCCCACTAAATGCCAGGGATTTTTTGTGTGCAATTTGTTTTAGGGTGGGGGCTGCCCAAAATGGGCACGCCAATGCCCCCACCCCACCCGCCACCATTACAGCCTTTCTGCCCCCCCTGGGGGGCAGAAAGCCCACTAAACACCAGGGATTTTTTTGGACGCATTTTTTTTAGGGTGGGGGCTGCCCGAAACGTGCACGCTAATGCCCCCACCCCCCACCACCATTACAGCCTTTCTGCCCCCCCTGGGAGGCAGATGGGGGCAGTAGCCCCCAATCTGCTGCCCCGGGGGGGGGGGCAGAAGCCCACTAAACGCCAGGGATTTTTTTTTTGTGTAATTTGTTTTTTAGGGTAGGGGCTGCTCAAAACGGGCATGCTAATGCCCCCACCCCCATCACCATTACAGCCTTTCTGCCCCCCCGTTGTGTTTTGCGCTGTTTCCTGTCGCGGGCACTAGGCCTACCCACACAAGTGAGGTACCATTTTTCTCGGAAGACTTTGGGGAATGCGGAGTGGGTGGAATTTTGTGGATCCACGCAGATTCCAGAACTTTCCACCACAGAAAAGTGAGGAAAATGTGTTTTTTTTTACAATTGTTTAGGTTTGCAAGGGATTCTGGGTAACAGAACCTGGTGAGAGCCAGTCAAGTCACCCCATCTTGGATTCCCCTGGGTGTCTAGATTTCAAAAATGTATAGGTTTGCTAGGTTTCCCTAGGTGCCGGCAGAGCTAGGGTTCAAAAACTACAACTAAGCACTTTTCAAAAAAAGGGTCATTTTTTACTGTGAAAATGTGGTGTGTCCACGTTGTGTTTTGCGCTGTTTCCTTCGCGGGCACTAGGCCTACCCACACAAGTGAGGTACCATTTTTCTCGGAAGACTTTGGGGAATGCGGGGTGGGTGGAATTTTGTGGATCCACGCAGATTCCAGAACTTTCCACCACAGAAAATTGAGGAAAATGTGTTTTTTTTGACAATTGTTTACGTTTGCAAGGGATTCTGGGTAACAGAACCTGGTGAGAGCCAGTCAAGTCACCCCATCCTGGATTCCCCTGGGTGTCTAGATTTCAAAAATGTATAGGTTTGCTAGGTTTCCCTAGGTGCCGGCAGAGCTAGGGTTCAAAAACTACAGCTAGGCACTTTGCAAAAAAAGGGTCATTTTTCACTGTGAAAATGTGGTGTGTCCACGTTGCGTTTTTCGCTGTTTCCTGTTGCGGGCACTAGGCCTACCCACACAAGTGAGGTACCATTTTTCTCGGAAGACTTTGGGGAACGCGGGGTGGGTGGAAGTTTGTGGATCCACGCAGAATCCAGAACTTTTCACCACAGAAAAGTGAGGAAAATGTGTTTTTTGGACAATTGTTTAGGTTTGCAAGCGATTCTGGGTAACAGAACCTGGTGAGAGCCAGTCAAGTCACCCCATCCTGTATTCCCCTGGGTGTCTAGTTTTCAAAAATGTATAGGTTTGCTAGGTTTCCCTAGGTGCCGGCAGAGCTAGGGTTCAAAAACTACAGCTAAGCACTTTGCAAAAAAAGGGTCATTTTTCACTGTGTAAATGTGGTGTGTCCACGATGTGTTTTGCGCTGTTTCCTGTCGCGGGCACTAGGCCTACCCACACAAGTGAGGTACCATTTTTCTCAGAAGACTTTGGGGAATGCGGAGTGGGTGGAATTTTGTGGATCCACGCAGATTCCAGAACTTTCCACCACAGAAAAGTGAGGAAAATTTGTTTTTTTTTACAATTGTTTCTGTTTGCAAGGGATTCTGGGTAACAGAACCTGGTGAGAGCCAGTCAAGTCACCCCATCCTGGATTCCCCTGGGTGTCTAGATTTCAAAAATGTATAGGTTTGCTAGGTTTCCCTAGGTGCCGGCAGAGCTAGGGTTCAAAAACTACAGCTAGGCACTTTGCAAAAAAAGGTTCATTTTTCACTGTGAAAATGTGGTGTGTCCACGTTGAGTTTTTCGCTGTTTCCTGTTGCGGGCACTAGGCCTACCCACACAAGTGAGGTACCATTTTTCTCGGAAGACTTTGGGGAACGCGGGGTGGGTGGAAGTTTGTGGATCCACGCAGAATCCAGAACTTTTCACCACAGAAAAGTGAGGAAAATGTGTTTTTTTGGACAATTGTTTAGGTTTGCAAGCGATTCTGGGTAACAGAACCTGGTGAGAGCCAGTCAAGTCACCCCATCCTGTATTCCCCTGGGTGTCTAGTTTTCAAAAATGTATAGGTTTGCTAGGTTTCCCTAGGTGTCGGCAGAGCTAGGGTTCAAAAACTACAGCTAAGCACTTTGCAAAAAAAGGGTCATTTTTCACTGTGTAAATGTGGTGTGTCCACGTTGTGTTTTGCGCTGTTTCCTGTCGCGGGCACTAGGCCTACCCACACAAGTGAGGTACCATTTTTCTCAGAAGACTTTGGGGAATGCGGAGTGGGTGGAATTTTGTGGATCCACGCAGATTCCAGAACTTTCCACCACAGAAAAGTGAGGAAAATGTGTTTTTTTTGACAATTGTTTAGGTTTGCAAGGGATTCTGGGTAACAGAACCTGGTGAGAGCCAGTCAAGTCACCCCATCCTGGATTCCCCTGGGTGTCTAGAGTTCAAAAATGTATAGGTTTGCTAGGTTTCCCTAGGTGCCGGCAGAGCTAGGGTTCAAAAACTACAGCTAAGCACTTTTCAAAAAAAGGGTCATTTTTTACTGTGAAAATGTGGTGTGTCCACGTTGTGTTTTGCGCTGTTTCCTGTCGCGGGCACTAGGCCTACCCACACAAGTGAGGTACCATTTTTCTCGGAAGACTTTGGGGAATGCGGGGTGTGTGGAATTTTGTGGATCCATGCAGATTCCAGAACTTTCCACCACAGAAAAGTGAGGAAAATGTGTTTTTTTTGACAATTGTTTCTGTTTGCAAGGGATTCTGGGTAACAGAACCTGGTGAGAGCCAGTCAAGTCTCCCCATCCTGGATTCCCCTGGGTGTCTAGATTTCAAAAATGTATAGGTTTGCTAGGTTTCCCTAGGTGCCGGCAGAGCTAGGGTTCAAAAACTACAGCTAGGCACTTTGCAAAAAAAGGGTCATTTTTCACTGTGAAAATGTGGTGTTTCCACGTTGCGTTTTTCGCTGTTTCCTGTTGCGGGCACTAGGCCTACCCACACAAGTGAGGTACCATTTTTCTCGGAAGACTTTGGGGAACGCGGGGTGGGTGGAAGTTTGTGGATCCACGCAGAATCCAGAACTTTTCACCACAGAAAAGTGAGGAAAATGTGTTTTTTGGACAATTGTTTAGGTTTGCAAGCGATTCTGGGTAACAGAACCTGGTGAGAGCCAGTCAAGTCACCCCATCCTGTATTCCCCTGGGTGTCTAGTTTTCAAAAATGTATAGGTTTGCTAGGTTTCCCTAGGTGCCGGCAGAGCTAGGGTTCAAAAACTACAGCTAAGCACTTTGCAAAAAAAGGGTCATTTTTCACTGTGTAAATGTGGTGTGTCCACGTTGTGTTTTGCGCTGTTTCCTGTCGCGGGCACTAGGCCTACCCACACAAGTGAGGTACCATTTTTCTCAGAAGACTTTGGGGAATGCGGAGTGGGTGGAATTTTGTGGATCCACGCAGATTCCAGAACTTTCCACCACAGAAAAGTGAGGAAAATGTGTTTTTTTTGACAATTGTTTCTGTTTGCAAGGGATTCTGGGTAACAGAACCTGGTGAGAGCCAGTCAAGTCACCCCATCCTGGATTCCCCTGGGTATCTAGATTTCAAAAATGTATAGGTTTGCTAGGTTTCCCTAGGTGCCGGCAGAGCTAGGGTTCAAAAACTACAACTAAGCACTTTTCAAAAAAAGGGTCATTTTTTACTGTGAAAATGTGGTGTGTCCACGTTGTGTTTTGCGCTGTTTCCTTCGCGGGCACTAGGCCTACCCACACAAGTGAGGTACCATTTTTCTCGGAAGACTTTGGGGAATGCGGGGTGGGTGGAATTTTGTGGATCCACGCAGATTCCAGAACTTTCCACCACAGAAAATTGAGGAAAATGTGTTTTTTTTGACAATTGTTTACGTTTGCAAGGGATTCTGGGTAACAGAACCTGGTGAGAGCCAGTCAAGTCACCCCATCCTGGATTCCCCTGGGTGTCTAGATTTCAAAAATGTATACGTTTGCTAGGTTTCCCTAGGTGCCGGCAGAGCTAGGGTTCAAAAACTACAGCTAGGCACTTTGCAAAAAAAGGGTCATTTTTCACTGTGAAAATGTGGTGTGTCCACGTTGCGTTTTTCGCTGTTTCCTGTTGCGGGCACTAGGCCTACCCACACAAGTGAGGTACCATTTTTCTCGGAAGACTTTGGGGAACGCGGGGTGGGTGGAAGTTTGTGGATCCACGCAGAATCCAGAACTTTTCACCACAGAAAAGTGAGGAAAATGTGTTTTTTGGACAATTGTTTAGGTTTGCAAGCGATTCTGGGTAACAGAACCTGGTGAGAGCCAGTCAAGTCACCCCATCCTGTATTCCCCTGGGTGTCTAGTTTTCAAAAATGTATAGGTTTGCTAGGTTTCCCTAGGTGTCGGCAGAGCTAGGGTTCAAAAACTACAGCTAAGCACTTTGCAAAAAAAGGGTCATTTTTCACTGTGTAAATGTGGTGTGTCCACGTTGTGTTTTGCGCTGTTTCCTGTCGCGGGCACTAGGCCTACCCACACAAGTGAGGTACCATTTTTCTCAGAAGACTTTGGGGAATGCGGAGTGGGTGGAATTTTGTGGATCCACGCAGATTCCAGAACTTTCCACCACAGAAAAGTGAGGAAAATGTGTTTTTTTTGACAATTGTTTAGGTTTGCAAGGGATTCTGGGTAACAGAACCAGGTGAGAGCCAGTCAAGTCACCCCATCCTGGATTCCCCTGCGTGTCTAGATTTCAAAAATGTATAGGTTTGCTAGGTTTCCCTAGGTGCCGGCAGAGCTAGGGTTAAAAAACTACAGCTAAGCACTTTTCAAAAAAAGGGTCATTTTTTACTGTGAAAATGTGGTGTGTCCACGTTGTGTTTTGCGCTGTTTCCTGTCGCGGGCACTAGGCCTACCCACACAAGTGAGGTACCATTTTTCTCGGAAGACTTTGGGGAATGCGGGGTGGGTGGAATTTTGTGGATCCACGCAGATTTCAGAACTTTCCACCACAGAAAAGTGAGGAAAATGTGTTTTTTTTGACAATTGTTTCTGTTTGCAAGGGATTCTGGGTAACAGAACCTGGTGAGAGCCAGTCAAGTCTCCCCATCCTGGATTCCCCTGGGTGTCTAGATTTCAAAAATGTATAGGTTGGCTAGGTTTCCCTAGGTGCCGGCAGAGCTAGGGTTCAAAAACTACAGCTAGGCACTTTGCAAAAAAAGGGTCATTTTTCACTGTGAAAATGTGGTGTGTCCACGTTGCGTTTTTCGCTGTTTCCTGTTGCGGGCACTAGGCCTACCCACACAAGTGAGGTACCATTTTTCTCAGAAGACTTTGGGGAACGCGGGGTGGGTGGAAGTTTGTGGATCCACGCAGAATCCAGAACTTTTCAGCACAGAACAGTGAGGAAAATGTGTTTTTTTTGACAATTTATTAGGTTTGCAAGGGATTCTGGGTAACAGAACCTGGTGAGAGCCAGTCAAGTCACCCCATCCTGTATTCCCCTGGGTGTCTAGTTTTCAAAAATGTATAAGTTTGCTAGGTTTCCCTAGGTGCCGGCAGAGCCAGGATTCAAAAACTACAGCTAGGCACTTTGCAAAAAAGGGGTAATTTTTCACTGTGAAGATGTGGTGTGTCCACGTTGCGTTTTGGGCCGTTTCCTGTCACGGGCACTAGGCCTACCCACACAAGTGAGGTACCGTTTTTCTTGAAAGACTTTGGGGAACGCGGGGTGGGTGGAATTTTGTGGATCCATGCAGATTCCAGAACTTTCCACCACAGAAAAGTGAGGAAAATTTGTTTTTTTTGACAATATTTTAGGTTTGCAAGGGATTCTGGGTAACAGAACCAGGTGAGAGCCAGTCAAGTCACCCCATCCTGGATTCCCCTGGGTGTCTAGTTTTCAAAAATGTATAGGTTTGCTAGGTTTCCCTAGGTGCCGGCAGAGCTAGGGTTCAAAAACTACAGCTAGGCACTTTGCAAGGTAATTTTTCACTGTGAAAATGTGGTGTGTCCACGTTGCGTTTTGGGCTGTTTCCTGTCGCAGGCACTAGGCCTACCCACACAAGTGAGGTACCATTTTTATCGGGAGACTTAGGGTAACACAAAATTGTAGAGCAACTGTTATTATCTATTGACTTTTGATGCATTTCTGCCTTCCAAATGAAAGACAATGTGTAAAAAAGAAGTCATTTTGAAAAATGTCCTATAATTCTCATGCTAGTATGGGTACTCCCAATTTCGGAAATGTGCAAATATCTACTATTTCTAAACTCTATGTTTTGTTCCCATTTCAGAAATACATAGGTGTCTTTCATATCGATTTTTCCATGTATAAATTTTCCCAGAATAATTGCTATATACCCGGTACATAATAAAAAACCATTGCAAGACTCTGCTCAGTTATTGGCTCTGGGTTCGTCGGGTTCTTGGTGAACCTACAAGTCCTATATATCGCCACAACCAGAAAGGTCCAGCGGATGTAACGGTATATTGCTTTCAAATAGTTGTCATAATTAGAAGAAGTTACAGGTGAAAACGTTGACACAAATGGCTGATTTTTTCAACTAATTTTCAATTTTTCCTATATTTAACTGTTTGTTTCTATAAAGAAAACTTGAAGGATCTACACAAGTGACCCCTTGCTGAATTCAGAATCTTGTCTACTTTACAGAAATGTATGGCTTTCCAGGATCCATTATTGCTTTCATACCCATTTCTACCATTAACTGGAAGGAGGTTGAAAGCACAAAAAATAGCAAAAATAGACTATGTCCCAGAAAAATGCCAAAACTGTGTAAAAAATGTTGGTTTTCTGACAAAAGTCTGCTTGTCCCTGAAAGCTGGGAAGATGGTGATTTCAGCACCACAACCCCTTTTTTGATGCCATTTGCAGGGAAAAAACCAGACGCTTTCATCTGTAGCCCTTTTTTCGCATTTTCCCCAAAAAACCAAAATTTAGCTGTATTTTGGCTAATTTCTGGGTCCCCTCCAGGGGAATCCACAAACCCTGGGTACCTTTAGAATCCCCATGATGTTGGAAAAAAAGGACGCAAATTTGGCGTGGATACGTTATGTGGTCAAAACGTTACAGGGGCCTAAGCGCGAACTACCCCAAATAGCCAAAAAAAGGCTTAGCACAGGAGGTGAAAAGGCCTAGCAGCGAAGGGGTTAATGTTCTTGCATAATATTGACACTGCCTTGATATGTATGGGCATGTTTTGTAACATTCTTACTGTTCCTGCCTAGTAGAGGACATTTTTCATGCATTTGTACTGACTTTGGTATCAAACTGGTTCTCATGCACTATTGTGGTCCATCCATGAGATCTTTACGGGTATTCCTAGCAGCATTTTGACTTGGATATAGAAATCTCTTTATTGGCATATGTGGACATATTTATTGGCAACATTTTTGTGGACATTCTTCATGACAGTCTGGTCCATGCATAATAATGGCTTACCTGCTATATACTTGTGGCTACACTAGGTAATATTCTGGTTAATCCTGTGCAATAGCGACCAATATTTGAAATATTTGAGAACCTCTTGATGGCATATTGGCTAGCCCTGTGCAATAGTTACCATTTATTGGCATTTTACAGGTATTCTTGGCAAATTTATGTGTGTCCCTGCATTACATCAGCCAATGTCATTCAGGGAACATTATGGTGGTGACATCCTGGCTATCCCGGGCAGAACAACGGGCATCGTTGCCGTCTTGTGGACATTCTTGGTGACATTCTGGTTATGCCTAAATAATAATGGATCATCATTGATACATTGGGGATATGCCTGGCTAGATTTTAGCTGTCCTTGACATATAAATGGGCCTTATTGTGTATATTGTGGGCTTATTGTGTATACCTTTGAGCTTCCTTGATTGTTACAAACACGCAGGCTCGCTAGTAGCATTTAATTTACAGACCCAGGGCACATATAACTTAACATATAACTTAACTAAGGACGCATAAATTAAAGCATACAGATGCAGATAAATCAGGGACACTTTTGGTGAGGATCTTGAGGGAGGACCCCCCGCCCACTGTGATCAGTCAAATTGCCATGCCCGGGAGAGATACAGTGTATACCCAGCAGGGTATAATGATATTCTGATTGCTATTGGCTATATGATGGTAGGTCTATGCCATATTGTGAACATTTTCAGGGCCATTTCGGCTATGACATAGTAGTGAACATTTCCTCTCATATTGTGATTATTCCTGACAATATTCTAATGATCTGTGACATAAAAAATTTTCATTTTTGACTGAGTCTGACAAATTTGGACATAACTTTGGCTATCCTTGGGTTAATGGTGGTGGCAGTTTCTTCCATATGAAGTAAATCTGTGGTATTTAATACTAATTATAAATGCATGAAAAGCAAGATTTGTCAATATGGGACAGTAATACATGTGAGTTTTTGGGACCAAAACTGGATTTACTAATAGTTACAATCCATTTTTTTGGTCCAAACATGCAGTGCCTGACCCACTTAGGTAAACGCAACCTTTTGTGACTTTTGTGCTATTCACAAACTACTAATTAATGATACGTTTATTAATGCAGAGACTCCACAGTTGGGGTGGAGAACTCAGCGCGTTAAAAGGTAGGCCTGTCCTACACTTTTCATTTGAGATGTTCATTTTCAAGAATGGGAGAGTTACATGAAGATGCAGAGTACACCTTTAATTGTACGGGCCATGTGGTGCAGATAACATGTGCTAAGGAAAAAGTGATGCTATTGTCACATTAAACTAGTGAGAACTGAGATGGAGAAATATCAGGTATTTGATTCTCAGATTCGTGGCAGCTGGCACTTAGAGAAGATACTGATAATTGCAATGAATTAAAAAAAATTGTTGGAGGGGGTATAAAATGTGGATGTTAACATTTTTCATATCTTTCTCATGAGAATGTGGTTGATGGTGCTTACTAATACAAATGAATTAGTTCACTGCAGATTCATATTATATGGGGGGAGTGTAGCGAGTGGCAATGTATGGAGGAGGGCTGTTGCCATTCCTGAACTACAAGTTCAGTGACCTCTCTTGCAAACGGTTGAAAGGTTGGCTTCAGTAGATAATCGACAAGACCTGGAAAGAGTTTTTACAGTGTTAAAAACATTATCAGAAGTAGAGGAGAAAAAATGTTTTCAATTTGTTTTAATCATTTTTTTCAAAGTGATAAAAATGAAGCTATTATTTATAAATTGTTTAGCTTGTTGTTATTTATTTTGTTTTAAGTCAGTAGATTGAGTTATTTCTGATGATATTTTGACAGTAGTGTTCTGGCTATTGTTTCAAGGTAGGGCGAGCCTTGCTTATTAGTAGCTAATCATACTTTCCTTGCTAGCATTTTGTGTAATTGTTTAGTTTGTTTTCATATCTTTGGTTTTAGTGGTATTAGAGACTGTTCTAGTCATGGCTCTCTGTTTTTTGAGTAGAGTATGGGATGGCTTTTTCCTAATGTTCCTTAGAAGAAATTGTCTCACCATTCCACTGCATTATTAGTTTTTGCTACTTGGGAGATGGTGCTGTCATAAAAATTTCAGCCTTGAATGATAATTTTGGGATAGTACCTGCATCCTGATTGGTGCAGGCAGACAACCCAAGTGATTTCAGAATAATCTTTTAGTGTGAGCGTTTTTCTTATTTTGTTAGCAATATCTATTAACATGTCATAGTGTTTAATACTTCTATTACAGTGACATTGGCTAATGCTATTTTTTTTACTTTGTATGCAAATCCTGCTTTATGGCATATGTTATACTTAGGGGCCTATTAGGATGGCGGGCGGACTTCCGTCCGCCCGCCACCCTAGCGGTGCTGGGACCAGCCGCCAGTGGTCCGGCGGTCCTGCACCAGCGATTAGGATGCCACCGCCACCGTGGCGGTGGCATCCTCCATTCCCAGCATTGTGGCGGGCGGAGCGCACAGCACCGCCCGCCACAATTCTGGGAATGCACTGTGTGCATTGGCATGCACAAGGTGACAGGCACCGCGCGGTGCCTGCCACCTTGTACATGCCAATGTTGGGGGGTACCATGGGTACCCCCCAAGTGCAGCCCCCCACCCCCCAGGGGGCCCGCAACGGGCCCCCAAAGGCATTCTCCGCATGCCTTTCCATGGCAGAGTCTCCGCCATGGAAAGGCATGTGACCGCCATCATCCTAATATGGATGGCGGTGCCTGCAAGGCACCACCTCCAATATTCCAGGCCTTTTCCGCCCGGTACCAGCGGAAAACTGGCGGACGGTCTTTCCGTCTGCCTGGGTCCCCACCGCCATACTAATATAGCGGTGGGGAAATGTGAGGTGGGCGGTGGGAAATGGCGGGCGGATCGCCACCGCCATACGGGCGGTGGCGATCCGCCCGTTATCATAATGGGCCCCTTAGTGTTGATTTTTATAGCTTTCTCCATATAGTTTGATTAAAATGGTAGTTGGACCCTCGTGTTGTTGTGTGAGGGGACAGCTTAGAATTGTTAAAATCATGGCCTTTTCAAAATCAATAATGATTTTTTTGGGGAACTGTGTCAAGAGTTTGGTATAGATTGCAGTAGTGGATATATTAAAGGTACAGTTTGGGTTTTAACATTGCCCTTGTGTAGCACATATTTATGTAACTAATGACGAGCACAATTTAGTTATCCTGTCCATTATCCATGTGCTTCATTTGCTAAGATTGGCATGCTATTGTTATTTGCATGGACAGTGACTCTTTCTCATTTTCTTTGCAATTTAGTAACAAATTTTGGTTAGTGAGTGTCACTTTTAAATTTTGGGGGTGGAATGCTAAATCTTTGTATGTTTTGAGTGGTCTTGGTATTTCTCTAATTACTTTTCTTGTTCTAGTTATTAATTGTATTGATTATCTATGGCAGGAAGTTGCCCAGTTAGTTTTTCAGGAACTTGTAGAATTATATTTTTAGTACAGTTAATGTAGGCTTTTGTAAGATTTTGGTTGCATTTCTTAGATTGTGTAGGATGTTCCTAACTTGACATTCAGTTATGTTTGGAGGGTGATAGTCTTCCTTTACTCTTTCAACAATATCTTATTTGGTTGTGTCGCAATCATTACATGCATTGGAGCTATAAGATGTGCATTTCCTATGCATTCTTTCTTTTTTCTTCTTCTATTCTTTTTTTATTTTACTGTTCAGAAGAAAAAATGTTTTAGATATTTAATTCTAATTCAATTTTTCTTACATTTTTATTAGAAATGTTATTTTTAATTTTAAATTAAAATTAATTGTAATTTGCTTTAGAGCTTATGTTTTATTTTTTTATTTGTATTTGTTATATATGTTAGGAATGGGGTTTCTGGTTGGCAGAGTATGCATCCTGTCCAATCAGGAGCCACTATCCTAGTCAGGGTAAGTCACTACACAATCTAAATTATCCTGTGCTCACCCTGGGGTAGCTTGGCACAGAGCAGCCAGGCTTAACTTAAGAGGCAATGTGTAAAGTATTTGTGCAACACTTAAACAATAAAACAGTGTAAGCACCACAAAAAGATTCCACAGCAGTTAGAAAAATAAAGTATGACATTATGAAAAAAAACAGTCAAAAATGACGAAAATCCAATATGACGAAGTATCGATATTGTTGCTCGACTATGATTTTACCTTAAATAAATTAAAAGACAAGCGGTCGGCCCTCATTACGCCATACGGTAAGTCAAGCCTATCGCGGGTATGTTGGCACTCAAGTCCTTACCTGGAATCTTGATGCCCTTTACATTGCCTCATTCTGTTTTATTTTACATTGGCATTATCGCTACTCCACATATTTTCAGCCT
Organism: Calotriton arnoldi; assembly: GCA_963921515.1. Lineage (NCBI taxonomy): Eukaryota > Metazoa > Chordata > Amphibia > Caudata > Salamandridae > Calotriton > Calotriton arnoldi. The sequence goes on from CAWUFW010006632.1 coordinate 1,053,773, forward strand.
CATTACCTTCTAATTCGAGTCAGCTTGATATTCACCCTCCCTCCAGATGCGAATCTTTGCAGCTTTCCTTTATTTATACATTGATCTCCCTTAAATTGGTGGAAAATGATAATGGAATTCAGTTATAATTTTTAGAATTCACTGTGCTGTGACCGATAGGGCTTTCACCCTTCCTTGGAACTGGACTACCCAACTGGGTACTCCTCCATAGGTGAGTCAGTTTTCAAATTGGGTATTATTGCCCAATTCACTCTTCAATTAGGGGTCACATCATCCTCACCAGCACGTTCTATTTCACAGCCATTTCGAATGTGTTCCACAGCATGTTGCACATTTGATTGACATCTGGTCACTTATGAGCATGGATTGCCTGATACGACCCTTTCTTATGGTTCAAATATAATCATGCACAACCGTCTTTATTTATTTTTTTCCCCTCCTTTTCTTGCTCGCTTGACCCTGCTTCTTCTCTTTTTTCTCTCTCTCCCTTCTTTCCTACAGGACTTCTCATCTCAGTTATAAACAATTATGTCCTGATGATGGTCTCCACATTTTATGAAGGGATCGAAACATCATTGAAAAATAGTACGATGACTACCTAAATTGTTATATATATAAGTTATGTGAGTATTGGTACTTTAGGTGATATGTGACGTGATTTTCTTGTTATTTCTACAGTCAATTTAAAATGTCTGAGCCTTGAATTCTTTCATTTTGTTGCTGCTCCCCACTTAATTTTTTGCTTTATAAGTTTGAATAAATGCATTTATCAATCCATGGGGACGTTTGGTATAGATTTCATTATATGTCTATGTGTTATGTTTTGTGCTATTCTACAGTAAGGGACCGTCTGTTCCTTTGTAATACTTTTATCCATAGTCCCTTATATACCTTTGAGCTTCCTTGTTTGTTACAAACGCGCAGGCTCACTAGTAGCATTTAATTTACAGACCCAGGGCACATATAACTTAACATATAACTTAACTAAGGACGCATAAATTAAAACATACAGATGCAGATAAATCAGGGACACTTTTGGTGAGGATCTTGAGGGAGGACCCCCCGCCCACTGTGATCAGTCAAATTGCCATACCCGGGAGAGATATGGTGTATACCCAGCAGGGTATAAATGATTCTTTCTGTACATAATATACCGCGCTATACAACAAGCTGGCCCCAATAGACAATACATTAATAGATGCATTTTTGGCAGATCTACCTTATCCCCAGATCCCTGAAGGGGTACGAGACAGTTTAGCAGGCCCCATTACGAAAGCTGAAATAAAGGCCGCTATCAATGGACTCCCACGTAATAAGACACCGGGACTGGACGGCCTACCAATAGAGTTCTTCAATACTTATTCTGAAATCTTAATCCCACAATTAGAAGCCCTATACAGAACCTCAGTGGAACTAGGCTGCCTCCCCTACACTACCAAGCAAGCTCTAGTAGTTCCACTTCCCAAACCAGGGAGGGACGTCATAGATATCAAAGGGTATCGCCCGCTCTCACTTCTGGCAACTGAATATAAAATATTAAGTAAAATACTGGCTAGCAGGCTCCTCCCCTATTTACATAAATTAATACACATAGCTCAATGTAGATTCATACCTGCATGCAGCACGCCCCTAAACATCAGGAGACTCCACCACATAATGGCAACCAATCCATACCATTTTGCAAATGCTGGCTGCATAGCACTCGATCTTCGACAAGCGTTTGACACACTCTCATGGGAATATATGTTTCAGGCTGTTGCGAGATTCGGGTTACCCCCGGGATATATTCGCTGGCTACGTCTATTATATGAAGCCCCCACGGCCAGAGTCCGGACAGGTGGGCATATATCGAGCGAGTACCCAATATACAAAGGCACGCGCCAGGGATGTCCCCTATCCCTATTGTTGTTTGTGTTAGCACTGGAGCCACTGGCGCTCCGGCTGCGACTGGAAGCTAACCACATTGGGATACCATCGGGCAACTCAATACATTTTATTTCTGCATATGCAGATGATATAATTGTCTACGTGCAAGACCTCCTGGGCGAATTAGACCCTATACCTAGAATATTTGCATCATTCGAATAAATATCTGGCCTTGCTATAAACGACTCGAAATCAAATGCCTTCTTTTTTCAAAACCACGCACGCCCTGAAATTATTGACTTTGGTCTGTATCGACTACCAGTGGCGATCACACGCGGATATGTTGGAGGGTAATCTCAACAGGGCAATACGGGTATTGCGTTCGAACATTGCATCCTGGACCTTGCTCCCACTCTCGACAATGGGTCGCGTGGCAGTGTCAAAGATGGTGGTCCTCCCCCGACTCTTATATTACTTTACTAACCTGCCGATCATAATACCTCCGGCCCTTTTTCATACACTGGATACTGCACTCTCTGACCTAATCTGGGGGGCGGGCAGAAGAAGGGTGAGTCTCGAACAATTACAGCTGGAAACACGCAGAGGGGGACTGGGGGTACCAGACCTCCGAGCGTATTATTATGCATGTCAGTTGCAGTGGCTGTCCTACTGGACTGCCGGCCGCAATCTACAGGAGATCGGATATACAGCACAAAACATTGATCAAGGAACCCCTCACACTCTGCTACTGCCACAGTCTAAAATTCCCCTGGATGTACCACCCCTACTGCGGACGGCATTGTTGTGCAGGAGGAAAGCATTACAATGCAGGTCCCACGGGCCCCACTACGCAAATAACATACCACTACTGGGGATACTACTACCCAACGGGAGGCTTATGAGGCACAGGATTAGGGCATGGTCGGATGAGGGTGTGGACACAGTTGGGACGCTTTTTTAACACTGAGATTTTAATGGACCATGAGAATTTTGTACGGGAGAACGGGGTACCAAATCATCTATACATGCTACATGCGTCGATCCTGCACTATGTGAAAAAACACTTGGCCCCCCAGAGAGAGGAGCCCCAAATGAACGAATTAGTCAAATCACTGTACTGGGACGGGGAAGTCATCTCATCAAATGGCTATATGTGGGAATACGGGCACACGCTGCGGTGTCTCTGGATGCCTTGCGAGCCAAATGGGTGGAGGATGCAGGGCGAGAGATAACAGACAGGGAATGGGTGAACATACTGGAACACCCTAAAAAAGTGACCAGGAATGCGAAGTTTAAATTTATACAATGCATGATATTGCATAGGGCTTACCTTACACCACGCCGCCTTCAGCAGATGTACCCAAACAAGCAACACCACTGCCCTAGATGCCAGTTGGTGGAAGCAGATTTGGTTCACATGTTATGGGCATGTCCGCGCCTGAGGGGGTTCTGGGGAGAGGTCTGCCAGTGCATAGAAACAACTACACACTTGAGCATCGAAGACTCGCTGCTGGAGTGCCTGCTGGGTCCCCAGAAGTGGTCAGCCTCCCATAAAGTCCAACTCCGTTTCCTTGACTTTGCGGTTATTCTGGCAAAAAGGTCCATCACTATGAGATGGAAGTCAGCAAGACCACCTGCAGTATACACCTGGCACAGTGAAATGTTACGTTGGGGGGGGGCTGAAAGTGCAGCTATCCGCCGGGAAGAGGCACAGGGTTTGCATAAGAAGCAGATATCTATGGAATGGGATGTAATGTTGGAAACCTTTAAAGGTATAACCCCTGACCACACATCTAGTACCCCGAGCACACAATAGACCAATTCGGCGCCATAGCGCGCAAGAACACGCTGTGTAGCTGACTGGGTAAGGGGACATGATCTTAATAGCTGGCAGACTCCTGCTAATAACATAGGACGGTAAGAACAATTCAATTTGGAACAGAATGTTAGAACGCTGGTGGGAGGGGGATTGGGGTTTTAGTTAGTTTACGTTAGTTAGAAGTTTATACTTAGTATAAACAACTGGACAAATTGGATGATCTAATGTACATGTTTACCTGATGTGAGATATACAGATTGTATGATGTATACTATACACTGCAGACAGGTGATGTTATACCTACAAAAAAGATGTGTAACAATGTAGTCATGGAAAGGTGCTAATACGTTGTATTGGAAGTTAATGGAAAACTAATAAAGTATGTTTAAAAAAATAAAATAAAATAAGGACGCATAAGTAAATCAAACATGCCAATAGTATTACCATGTTTAGGGGAGAGAGCACAAGTACTTTAGCACTGTTTAGCAGTGATAGAGTGCGCAGTGTCGTAAAGCCAGCAAAACGAGGTCAGACAAATGGAGAGAGACAGGCAAACAGTGGGGGGAAGACCACACTCAGGGGCCGATTCCGATTCGGACCGGAAAACATACCGACCGACTCGGTACGGGACTATAGTCCGACCGACACGTACCGGCGTTGCCCGACCTGGGAAGTACGATGAAATGCATGTGAATCACGACCGACTCATACGGAACACAAGCCGAACGACCGAACCGGACGGAAACAAGCTATCTGGCCGGGAAACCACGCGAATAGAACCGACCGACACGCACCAGGAATCAACCCGAACGAAACGTACCCACGAACTCCGACCTGCGCAGTACGATGCAATGCGTGGAAAAACAGACCGAGTCGCACGGAGCGCAAGCCGAACGACCGACATGCATACAAAAGCCAGCCGAAGGAAGCCAATACTCGGCGACCGACGCGTACGCCGCACAAGAAACCCTGCAGAAACACAGCGTGGACGACTCAGAGAAGCTCGCACGAGACAACTGCAGCGTCCTACTCGGTCAGAAGAACGCCTCCTACATGCACAAAAAATACTAAGGAAAAAAACAAAAAAAAGGGCCAAACAAGCAATGACAAAGTCAATAAATACAGGGAAAAAAACTTGGAACAAGGACACACCCCCAACTCCACCTATATAAAGGCCACAAATCCCTACCATGATCCTTTGCAAATTCAACTGACCTGCCAGCACAGAACACCATCACACCATCACACCATCACACCATCACACAGCAACCACAGACACAATCACAGCTCATCCTTCACACAAGCCACACACCATTAGCACCTCAACAAATAGCACCCTCACATACACCCAGCAAAACCTACACTCACACACCCTCACCTGCACACACACACACACACATCAATACCCACCACCACCCATCACCATGCCCCTAAAGAAGAATCCAAAGTTCCTAGACAGTGAATTGGAAGTCCTGGTAGATGAGATCCTCAGGGTAGAGCCACAGTTGTTTGGTGCATTGGTACAACAGACCCCCATGTCGCAGAAAACCAAGATGTGGCAGAGGATCGTCGACAGGGTCAACGCACAATCACCATGTTTGCGCACAAAGGAAGACATCCAGAACAGGTGGTATGATGTGTGCAGGTGGGTCAGGGACCTACTAAAGAAGGATTACATCGTGAGTCAGCGCACCGGCAGTGGCCCTCCTGCCAAACCACTATACCTCAGGCCCTGGGAGGAGAAGGTGCGGGCCATTCTACCACCAGTGAGCGTATATGGACTATCAAACATCCCAGAGCCTGGTGAGTACACAACAAATATACACAATATTGTGTGACAATACACACACATCACTGTCAAGGGGATAGTCAAACCATGCACCCTTAGCAAATACACAGCAATCAAAAGATAATCACCCCAAGATTTGTCTGTCAGTCAGATAAACACAATACATGCCATCTCATAGTGACATGTAACTGTGTCAAGATATGTACAAACATAACTACAAATACAGCAAGGCAGTGGCACAAATGTAACCAACAAGCACAGTTAGACATTTTGCCACCACTAGAACACCACCTCACAGGGAAGCTCACTCAAAGGAAGGAATTCTGTGTATGCTGGTGAAGTCAGTGTAGCCGATAGCATGATGGGAGTTGTAGTCACAGATATTGGTCACACTCACAATTGGCCTATCAACACCACTCTGAACCATGCTCACATCACAGGCAGTGGAAAACAACTGACAAGATGGCTGACACTGGGTACTGCTGTGGGGAGCACAAGGCCCTGATGGGAACTGTGCACCAACCAACAGCAGGACACCACTGTCATCCATCTTGCCATTGCTGTCACACTCACACACAGTGAAGTCCACTCAAAAGGAAGGAAGTATGGGCATGCTGGGAAGGGGGGTGTAGGCCATAGCATGATGGGAGTTGTAGTCACAGATATTGGTCACCCTCACAATTGGCCCACCAACCAACAGCAGGACACCACTGACTGACATCCTGAAAGCCAACTTGCACTCCCTGCAATGGTAGCACGTTCCATGGTGGGATATCTGGCTGGGTGGTAAGGAGGACTGACAGCTCTGACCATAGTCACCAGCAGCTTTTCTCACACACCCCCTTAACACAAACTCCACACAACTCACCTGGGAGAATGCATTGCCTCACACTCTAATTAAATATCCCACAAAGAACAACCACACTGGGTTATGCTGTGTGAAGCACAGGGACACTCTTGGGACTTGTAGCCAAACAAACGCCAGGACAACACTGTCAGCCATCCTGCCAGCACAGGCACACTACCCCACAGGGAAGCAGAGTCAAAAGGAAGGAAGTATGGGCATGCTGGGAAGGGGGGGTGTAGGCAATAGCATGATGGGAGTGGTAGTCACAGCTCAACATCCCCCACCCACATGGTCCAGCAAGCTCACACTGAAGCATGCACACCTCACAGCCAGTGAAAAGCCACTTCAAAGATGTCTGACACTGGCCTCAGCTGTGGGGAGCACAAAGGCCCTGCTGGGACCTGTGCACCAACAAACAGCAGGACACCACTGTCAGCCATCTTGCCATTGCTGTCACACTCACACACTGTGAACTCCACTCAAAAGGAAGGAAGTATGGGCATGCTGGGAAGGGGGTGTAGGCAATAGCATGATGGGAGTTGTAGTCACAGATATTGGTCACCCTCACAATTGGCCCATCAACACCACTCTGAACCATGCTCACATCACAGGGAGTGGAAAACAACTGACAAGATGGCTGACACTGGGTACTGCTGTGGGGAGCACAAGCCCCTGCTGGGAACTGTGCACCAACCAACAGCAGGACACCACTGACTGCCATCCTGAAAGCCAACTTGCACTCCCTGCAATGGAAGCACGTTCCATGGTGGGATAACTGGGCTGGGGGGAGAAGGAGGGCCGGATGTCCACCAAATACCACCAATGCTGGCCATGCACACACCTCAACATTCACATAGAAAAGCTTCAGGTTGGCAGGACAATGTGCTACACCAATATCAACCTCTGACTGTAACAACTTAGGACAATGTAATGTACAGGCCCGCATCCAGAGGTACAGTCACAACTGTCAGGTGTGTGAACGATTGATGCCCATAGAAACATAACATACATTGTGTGTCTCTTCCAAAAACAGGTGATGATGGGGACACAGCAGCAGACGATGAGGAGTCCCTGTCCCAGGCTCCGGGGGACACTGAGCTCACTGGTGTGGAACAGCCTCTGCACTCCTCAGATGGCGAAGACCTACCTGGCCCCTCCGGTGCGAGTCATCATGCAGTACCAGCAGGACCAACATCTGCACCCCCTGCAACCACCCCTCCAACAACTGCCAACACACAGACCACCCCTGCCAACACGGACAGACCAAGGACCACCGATGACAACAGCACAGGGACCCCGGCCCAACGTGAAGCAACGGACAACGACCCCAGTAACAACCCCCAAGTGGGCCTACGGTCACCTGTGCGTGCCACCACAGGTCCTGCACGTGTCGCCAGGGGTGGTGGGAGGGGTGGTAGACATAGGTTGCTGTTTGCAGAGGGGCCTGGGCTGCATGATGACCCACAACTGGCACGCATTGCTGAGGCGTACCAGATTAGCACCGGAGAGGTCAGCCAGGTAGTGGGGATCCTCAAGGACATTCAACAGCAGCAGGCTGCCCATCATGCCCGCTTGGACTCACACATTTCCCGTGTGGAGACACACATGTCCCATGTGGAGACACACATGTCTGGCATGGAGTCCAAGTGGGACACATTGGAAGAACTGACAGCGGTGCATAGGGACATATTGACATGCCTTCGCCAGATTAGCACCAACATGGCCACACCTTCCTGTGTGCCCACAACAGCTGGTGCTGCAACAACTGCAACTGCCACAGGGAGGGAGAAGGACTCTGGCAGAGAGTCCTCTGCACCGCAGCAGCCTGCACGTGAGGGTCCCCCCCCGGAAGAAGAGGGGTCGTCCGAGGAAGGAAAACTGAGAGGAAGATGGCCATGTACATCCCCCAGGAACCCAACACCTGTTCTGGAAATTCTCCTTTGTGTGCAAACTGTTTACCCTGTAGAATGCAACACAACTCTCCCACATGACATGGGGAGCTTAAGTTGGCCCAATGTATCAGATGACTGTGGACTTTACTCAGGACATTTCTGATACCAAGCCTTCCAACTCATCTGGGAACTTTGGATTCCAATCCCAATGTACAGCACCCACCATCCTGTGCACTATCCTCACACATGTATGTAAATAAACTCACTAATACACCATACTTGCCTCTGTTGTGATTCCAACGTGGTTTTTGTCATGTAGATGGTGATCTGCTAAATGACACTGTGCATGCTAACTGCTACAGCAAGTTCAACACCGTCATGTGAGTCATGGCGACGTGACACATATGAGGGAGACACACCAGGGCCATCAGACTCATCGCCTACACTGATGTTGCCAGGAAATACAGTGGAATGCACAGACACCACACCTATTCACAGTCTGTGTTAACTAGCCCACAGGTGCAGTAAGCACATGTCAGTCAGATGTGTGACCACAGACAACGCACAACCCAAAGTGAAGCACAGGTTTATTACACATTTGCAATATGTTGTTTCCACTACAGATGCAAGGTAATCCTACGTGGCAGTGGCCACACAGTCAACAAGTGTAGAAGAAATAAAGTCTAGGGAAACAATTGCTTCCACCCTGGAAGTTGAATCATGGTGTCGGGGGATCACAGTTCACCAAACAACTCTGAAAGTACCCTGTGAAGGACAGACATGACACACAGTCAAAAGCACGGAAGAACAGGACAGAACTGCAATACTCATGTCAAAAGATACTCACAGAAAACCAAGTTAGCATGTCAACACTGTTGGGGAGTACAGACTACCTGTAAGGACACATCACTGCACGCTTCCAGTCAAGTAGCACATGGCCACACTCAAACAGCACCAGAGCACCACCAACAAATATCACGCAAACACACATCATTGACATGACATCTCTGGATACTCACATTCAGCTGAAGAAGTTGGTGATGCGCTGTGTGCAGACATCACCATCATCATCATCATCACTGGCATCGTGGCCCAGGCCAGGATCCTCCACAGGTGGCGGATGTTGGTCATCGTCATCCAGGATGAGAGGCAACTCCTTCCGCACTGCCAGGTTGTGTAGCATGCAGCAGACGATGACAATCTTGCACACCTTTGCTGGGGCATATGGGAGGGCCCCTCCTGTCTTGTCCAGGCAGCGGAAGCGGCTCTTCAGGAGACCAAATGTCCGCTCGATCACTCTCCTGGTCCGACCATGTGCCTCATTGTAGCGCATCTGGGCTGGTGTCACAGGGTTCCTGAGGGGTGTCAGCAACCACGGCATGTTGGGGTATCCAGAGTCACCTACAGACAGACAATTGCACATTAGCAGAGTTGGAAAAGAGGGCAGAATACAACATATCAGAACACACACAATGGTACAAAGTCAGTACACACCGACAAGCCAGGCACGCTGGTTCTGCATCTGTGACATCATCCTCGGGATGCGACTACTCCTCATCACGTAGGCATCGTGTGCTGAACCAGGGAAATGGGCACACACATGTGAGATGCTCATATCTGCAAGACATACCACCAGAGCATTGATCGAATGATAATGTTTCCTGTTCCTGTATGCCTGCTCATGTGCCTGTGGTGGTACCAAAGCCACATGTGTCCCATCAATGGAGCCAATGACATGTGGCATCCTCCCCAGGGCATAGAAGTCACTCTTGACGTCAGTGAGTTGTTGACGTGTAGGGAAATAGATGTACTGGTTCAGGCATCTCAACATTGCCTCCAAAACATCGTGTAGCACACAGCTGAACATAGTCTGTGACATCCCACCAGCAGTCGCCACAGTGTGTTGAAAGGTACCGGTGGCAAAGAAGTGTAGGGCTGCCATCACCTTCACCTTGGGGGTCAGTGCTGTAGGGTAAGGCTGGCCAGGTTGCAAATGTGGGGCCAAGCGCACTGCCAAATCCTCAATCAGCTGCCTGGTGAAGCGGTACCGTCGGATGCTGTCACGTTCCACCATCGTTGCCAGGTCAGGGAATGGTCTATGGGCAGCTGGTGCCCTGCAGTGCATAGGTGAAGAAAGAAAGATTGTCAGTCACCCCACATATGTGCCATTCACCATACTCAATTTCACATGATACATCATTACGAGACACAAGTACTTGATGTGTGTGCCGTTCTGTATGGACATATATGGCACCTACATGGACATCATCTAACATCTCAGTTCAACATGTGTTGACAACAGGTTCCAGGTTGTGCTATGGGAAACCATTAGGCTGTGTCACAGTACCCATTTACTGCTGTCACGTTCCACACACACACCACAGTGACATGTCTGGACAGATGCGCCACAGGCATAACAGCTCATTGACAGGTAGATTCCCAGTGACCCTGTCTTGCCACATGGACACTGGTATGACATGGCGTATCATGTACACGTCAGAAAAACAAACATGACTCCCACAGATAGTGGCCCCTGTTGCCTCCGCAGGACAGACATGGACGTCTGTGACACACACACGCACAACATCAAAGTCCATGCACAAATAACGTTGATGTGAAGACTGTCTCCCATTGTGCACATGGAATCAGAGACATCGGAAACACAACATGCACACAGACTGTGGAGGGCCATCACTATTGTGGCAATGGGTCACCCTGTGACGTACATGCCTTCCCACATGGGACTCTGGGGGTATGTGACATGTCATACACACACAACCTGGAAATGTGACCATGCCACATGCTCCGAAATGAACAGTTGCACATCACAGTGGTCATGTGCACAACACACAAAGGATCCTGTCCCCATGAACACGTGCACAGCCTGGGAGTGGCTGCCCCCAAGTGCCACCCCAAAAACCACATGTTTACCCCCATACACAGAAAAGGTAATGCAGCCTTACATGCCTTAGGATACAGTGTGGACTGGGTGTGGTGTTGTAGGTGTGCCCCTGAGTCCCTGGCAAGTATATGTGGCTGGCATACGTTCATCAGTGACAAGCATGGTGACATATGCGAGTGACCTGTACAGGGACGCGTTGTACAGCAATGGACCGATCGGTGTGCACGCACTGGCCATTGCATCTGTTGTGAGCGGGTACGCGTTGTTTCCCGGAATACGCGTTGTACAGCAATGGACCGATCGGTGTGCATGCACTGGCCATTGCATCTGTTGTGAGCGTGTATGCGTTGTACAGCAATGGACCGATCGGTGTGCACGCACTGGCCATTGCATCTGTTGTGAGCGGGTACGTGTTGTACAGCAATGGACCGATCGGTGTGCACGCACTGGCCATTGCATTTGATGTGAGCGTGTACGCGTTGTCTTTTGAAATACGCGTTGTACAGCAATGGTCCGGACGGTGCGCATGCATTGGCTAGGGCCTGGCATGGCAACGGACGCGTTTTCGAAGCTGGAATGAGTCTGATGCAGTGAATTCATTTGGCCAGCCACAACAATGTTGCAAAAACATGGGAGTCATGAAGTTTAACTTTTGAAGGATGCTGTGGGCGTGTATAAGTGGTGCAATTCCATGGATTGGCCAGATTCAGAAGATGCAAACGACTTGGACCTATCACTTTGGACACATGGGACAGTATCTGCCTCTGCAGCACACATATAATGCTGGCTGTTCCCCTGAGAGCTCACTTGCCTGCACTACATGCTCCAGGACGACATCTGCCACCAACACTGCTGCTGTCTCTGCATCCTCTGGCTACTGCAATGGCACGTACTGTGGAGAGAGCCCCAGCCTTCAGCCTTGAGGAGAACCAGGCCCTGCTGGACAGCCTCCTTCCACAGTACAGCAAGCTGTATGGGAAACCAGGGGAGCAGGTGAGTGTGTTGTCCACTGCCTTACTAATTGTGCATGTTGTCTGACTAGCAAGACTTACAGTGTGCACACCACTGGCTAGCATGCTCACTGAGTAGTTCTCACCCCCCAAAGTGTGTAGTTACATGCACTGAACAGGTACAGTGCAGTAACAGTGTATTCCAACAAGGTTTACTTCCCATGCAATGATACCATGTAGTAACTGCTGGCAAACTGTTCATAGCCATCGTTGCACTGCCTGTGTACATCATATGCCCCTGTGATTGAGACATGTATATCCAACTGTGAGATGCACGTATATGTTGCATGTGTAGTAATGGCATTTTCACTTTGTCATCCTCACAGGCTGATGCCCACCAGAAGCAGGAAATCTGGCTGACCATCGCCCGGGCAGTAAGATCCGTGGGGGTCTACAAGCGCCGGATCTGCAACTGCCAGAAGAGGTGGCAGGACCTTCTGGGCTGGACCCGGAGGATCGCAAGGGTCCAGCTGAAGCTGTCGCCTCCTCGCAGGAGGGGCAGACATCGGACCCTGACCCCCCACATGCTCAGGATCCTGGCAGTGGTCTTCCCTGACCTGGATGGGCAGCTGAAGGCCAGACAGCAGCAAGGAGGGGGTGAGTCCATGACTGCACTGTGCACTTTGTCTGACATGCTATGTGCCCTCCTCTGGCCTGGTTAAACTTCCACAGTACATCAGTCTTGTGGTCCAGGACCCATGTCCCTCAATTGTGACATGCCCACTCCTCATCTGATACGCATATGTGTGGCCCTTACAGTCAGGAAATTGTGTCACTTGGGTACTGTGTCATTGCATTTTGCTTCGCTCAAGGTGGGGGACAGCATTTGTTCCCGTGACTATGTTGTGGGATTCATGGGTGGGTCAATTGCTTACACAATGCCTAAGTTCTGACATGTAATCTGGGTGTAACTTTGATATGTGGTCCACTTGCTGATCTGAATCACCACATGTCCCTGGGGTATTTGGCACACCCCTATGCTGCGGGTGGGAACAATGTTTGGGCCTCAGGAGTATGTATATCAAGTGTGTCACACATGCTTAACCACCTGCCTACTGTCCAGGGCTCATCCCTCTTTCAGGTGGAGCAGGACAGTCATGCCTACTCCAGGGCATACAATACACTCTGTACTCCCACTCCCGTGTATCAGCTGACATGTTGTGATCAGTGAAATGTTCCCTCAGGTGTCTGCCTCTGTGTCATTGTGCCGTGGCTTCGTTGTCAGGACTACTGGGATGTTTATCGCTTAGGGCTCAGCATGCCATCTGAGATGTGACCATGAGAGACGATACTTCTGTGACTCATAGGTGTTTGATCACTTGACTGTGCACACAGGTGTATGCGACTGTGAACTTCAGGCAGCTGTTTTACATTCACAGCAGACTGTGAGGTGCTCAGGTTCATAGAGTTGTGTTTCATGTCTCCCATATGTCCAATTGGCATGACGTGGCCAAATAAGAGTTCAGATGATGTGGTTTGTGGGGGATGGACATGTGCACTTGTCAGCTACATAACTTGCATTCCACATTTCCTAGGATTGTGACACAGTGCAGACTGTTGTTGGCTGACTGCCATGCCCATGTGACTGGAGACAGTGATGTATGACTTTGCAGGCATGCCTGTGCCATGGCATTTAACTTCCTAAGAGTGATCCTGCAGGGGAGTTACATGTGCAACATGCACCCCATTGTGGCATTGACTATCCGGACATGGGTGCATCATGGTGTCTGGTGCTGGTATACATCACATGCATTTCTAATTAGACTCTGGCCATCCCTTTTCCCGGACACCTGTACTAACTCAGTGGCAAGAGATGTGATGTGTGCATGTTCACATACTTCACCGTGTTCTCTGCAATGTCCAACAACTGTGTACGTGGTGCTTGTGTCCACACTGGGGTATTACCATCCAACAGGAACCAGACAGATGGGTGCAAGGGCGGGAGGGGTGTGAGTGCCATGGTTGACCATCAGACTGACAATTGGCTTCTCCTAATCTGTGTGAGGACTTTTGGCAATGTTCAACTGAGGATGCCAGGGCTTGCTCTGTAATGTGCTGTACTTACTGTGGTGTGTGCGGTCAGTGCAGGTGACTGATGTTTGTCTGTTTCCCTAATTGTTTGCAGATACATCCACGGCCACAGGAGGGGACAGCTCCACGGACCAGGAGGAGCTGCAGAGCCAGACTGGGTCAGCAGGCGATGAGTGGTCGGAGGGACCCAGTGGCACGGAGGGCGAGGGGAGCCACACCGAGGAGTCCTCAGCACCATCCACCTCAGCTGAGGACCACAGCAGCTCGGAGGATGACTCCCTTGTGGAGGCGGGTGTCAGCAGCCACCACACCCCAGCTAGTATGTCTGGCCTTCCACCACCACCGCCCTCCCATTGGCTCCCATTCCAGAGGTCCGTGGAGGCTCCTGTGTCCGGGAGCGTGTCTCCTTCGTGCCAGGCACCACATCCCCTGCCCCTGTGTCCCCTGCTGCCCTGAGTGAGGAGTCTGTGTACCTACTTCGGCAGCTCCATGTAGGGCAGACAACAATGCTGAGTGTCCTCCATGCACACACCACTCTGTTGACACAGCTGGTGTCGTTCATGGAGGGCATCTCGACGGGCATGTCTGCCCTACAGAGGAGCAATAGGTCCATGGACTCCTCCCTGATGGCAGCAGTGTCCCTCCTCCAACAGTCCATCACCCCTCCTACCTCTGCCCCATCCACACTTCGTGGCACCCTACCTGTCCCAAGCACATGCACACATGCACAATCACCCAAACACACAGACACGAGCAGCACAGAAACACACAGAACAAGGGCAAAACGTGCACACAAGCATCCTCAGGGGACTGATACCACACCCACAAGGGATGGGGAACAGACACACACACAGGCATCCACACTCACTCCGCAGTCCTCAAAATCCTCTCCCTCCAAGACCCCTTCCCTTGCCTCACCTGCAACCCCACCTACAAAGCAGCTCTTCCTCTGTGACCTCAGCCTCTTCCCCTCCGGTCCCGCTGATCCAGCATACAGGGGGAAGAGGAAGTCCACCCATACAGAGGGGAGTGCCCCTCGCCCCTGGACACCCTCCCCCAGGCGCAGACAGCCTGAGGCCCCCACCCGCAAGTCCCCCCGGTCCCGGAAGAGCAAGACCCCACCACCGCCCTGCAGGTCAACCACACAGTCTCCTTCCTCCATCCCTCAGTCACCCACAACACAAGTTCCCCCACCACACCCTGTCCCAGGTTCCCCCACCCACAGATACACCATCCCCAAAATGATGCAGCCTTCTCCTCCTACCACTTGCTCTTCCAGCCCCACCCCCCGCTGCACATGTTTGTGCCACTGGTGTGGAGACCGTGTCCTCCCCTCTGTCCTGCCCACCTTACCTGAACCCCATTCTACTCCCCCGGAGATGGGCACTGCAGTGGAGTCCACTACCACCCCGTCTGACTTGGGCACTGCAGTGGGGAACCTGTCCACTCCATCTGGCCGGACCACTGCAGTCGTGCCGGCACCCACACCATCTGACTCATGCCCCCCAGTTGTGCCGGCACACACCATGTCAGACACCTCCACTGCAGTTGTCAGTGACTCTCCAGCACCAGCCACCCCTTCCCTGCCTCCTTCTGGTGAGCCCTGATCCTGTCCCTGCGGTGCCTGGCCTGCCCCCCCGTATGCCCCTCCGAGGGGAATGTCCCTGCTCCATATCAGTGCAGGCAAGCAGAGGGTGACATCTGCCACTGTCACCCTGTTTGGACTAAACTGTTGGACTGGCCATTGGCCTTTGTATTTTTACAAGACTTTCATTTTTCAGACACATATGCTGAATAAAGCTCCTTTCTGTTCTCTGGTGGTTTTGCTTCAAATGTACTTGATGTTGATGATGCTAACCATGCCCTTGCTGCAGTGATGGTGATATTTGGTATCATGAAAATGAAGTGTTACTGTGCAGGACCCCATGTGGTCCAGGGGGAATGTGTCCTATCCTGGTGTGTAGCCATGTCATCCTTTGCAGCAATATGAGGGTGTCATGTTTTCAATATTTGCCAATGGGATTTCCTACATTTATTTGCAATATCACATCTGTGGCTTACACCCCTGCACATCAGTTGTGCTTGCCATTGTTCAATTTGTCTGTTTCCCTGACCGTGTGACCATCTCCACTGGACATGCAAGTTTGGGCATCAATGGGGAAGGACTCATCTGTGTTATCAGTGCAACTTGCTATACATGTGTGTTGGATCTGTGCAGATGATTTCGGTGACACTCCCATGACCAGGCTGATGTGACGAGAGCCTTCATTTTGTGCTAATTGTTGACTGAGTGACCAAGTGTACTGCTGACATGATAGAGCCCTGCAGAGACAACGTATGGCACAGCTTTCCTTACACAGGAGTGGAGTCCCCTCATGGCAGTGTGTAATTCTGTGACATTGCCTGAGCCCAAGGTGTGTGTTGTGTGAGCATGTCTGTGTGTGTTCACTTCCATTTTGCAACACAGGCTGGGATCCCTAGTGATGTTCCTGTTTGTGATGCTTGCTGAGTTGACCTATGTTCCCCCAAATCTTCGCCCTGGGTTCTCTGTGATGTGAGTGCATGGCACATTACTGGTCATCAGGGTGTCATCCATAGGTGTGTTTGCTGTCAGGGCTGAGTTTGTGGGCAAACGCAGATGAGACACAGTCAGGATTCCCCTTGGCACTTGTTGGTTACACAAGTCATGTAATTTACATTTTGTGTTACCTTTCAGTGATTGTGACACGTTGTGTGTGTGACTGCTGCCACTCCTCAGGGTCAGAGCTGCAATGTTGGAAGTTGTCTATGTGTGTTCTTGGTGGGTAACCTTGGCTTCTTCATTGGTGTGTGACTGTGGCCGGGATCCCATTGGTTGGTGTGGATTTGACGTCATGCCCATGTACAGCGTACTGTGCAGTGTGTCAGACATTCACAAGTCTTGTTGACTGGCCATGTGTGATGGGTATCTCCACCTTAGTTCCCCCCACCACCCCTGGGATTGTCATGGGTGCATGTGCAATGTCACCAGTCCATGTGAGCTTCACTGCTGCACATTGGTGGAGGTCAAGGTGTGTGGTGTTGAGTGTGTGCAAATGAGAGTTGTTGCATGGCTAGACCCCTACCTCCATGTTGGCCTTGGCTGACAGGCCGTGCTGATTGATTTGTGCTTGTGT
Source organism: Calotriton arnoldi (assembly GCA_963921515.1). Classification (NCBI taxonomy): domain Eukaryota; kingdom Metazoa; phylum Chordata; class Amphibia; order Caudata; family Salamandridae; genus Calotriton; species Calotriton arnoldi. The sequence continues at coordinate 1,071,084 of CAWUFW010006632.1, forward strand.
AGGTGTGATGGTAGTTAGTTGCTCAGGAAACATGATTGTGGTTCACTGTGTGTACGACATCTACATTTGTCATCACAGTGGGATTATCATGCAGGCCAGTGTCACCACAATGTAGGGTCCCTGGGGGTAGTGCTGTGGTGGGTCTGTCTATTGCTTTGTTAGTTGCTGTTCCTACAAGCTTGTGTGACATTTGTAATTTGTGCTCCCTCTCATCTAACAATGCCTGATTGCCCACATAGGGGAATCCGATCCATGAGTTACTTTTGTGTGGCACTGTATACACATCTGTGTAATAGGGATTCAGGCCTCCTCATGTGTTGTGTGGTTGCCTGGGGACACTGGCACCCCCCCCATCACCTGTTGTGTTTGATATGCAGTGTGAGTCTGCCTGTTTGTGTTTGTGCATTTGCACCACTGCATTGGCATTTCTTTAGTGTGCCATTGGCTGTATGTTGTTTGGTGGGTTTCCCCTGCTGTTACTGGGACTCCTAGGTCATCAGTCTGCACAATTATCATGGTTTGTATGTCCTATTGCTGCCATGGAATGGTATTTGTTCACCTGACATCTACAGTCTCCACAGGATATCTACATTTGTGTGTCCATTGGTGCTGATGTGTGGGTCTGCATTATGATGGTCACTTCTGTCATTGTGTAATTCGTGAATGTTGACAATGTGAGCCCCCATGGGTGAGGTTTGATGCACATGGCCAAAGCGATGTTTCATTGGCACTGCACTGTTTGCCTCACCCAATCTATGTTGCTATGGGACACAAGCACTACTATGCCACTGATGTGTTTGTTGATGTGTGACCAGGAATCATCCATGCAGTTTGGCATTTGCAGCTTTTCACATGACAACACTTACATTTTGGTCACTGTGGTGATGGGGCGTTAGACCCCATTGCCACAATGTTCAAAATGTGCTTCCGCTATGGACCCCACACTTACCTTTTGGTCACTGTGATGATGGGGCGTTAGACCCCATTGCCACAATGTTCAAAATGTGCTTCAGCTACGGACCCCACACTTACATTTTGGTCACTGTGGTGATGGGGTGTTAGACCCCATTGCCACAATGTTCAAAATGTGCTTCAGCTACGGACCCCACACTTACCTTTTGGTCACTGTGATGATGGGGTGTTAGACCCCATTGCCACACTGTTCACAATGTGCTTCAGCTACGGACCCCACACTTACATTTTGGTCACTGTGGTGATGGGGTGTTAGACCCCATTGCCACAATGTTCAAAATGTGCTTCAGCTACGGACCCCACACTTACCTTTTGGTCACTGTGATGATGGGGTGTTAGACCCCATTGCCACAATGTTCAAAATGTGCTTCAGCTACGGACCCCACACTTACATTTTGGTCACTGTGGTGATGGGGTGTTAGACCCCATTGCCACAATGTTCAAAATGTGCTTCAGCTATGGACCCCACACTTACCTTTTGGTCACTGTGATGATGGGGTGTTAGACCCCATTGCCACAATGTTCAAAATGTGCTTCAGCTATGGACCCCACACTTACCTTTTGGTCACTGTGGTGATGGGGCTTTAGACCCCATTGCCACAGTGGTCATGGTCTGCTTGCATTGTGGAGGCCACACACATGCATGTGTGACACATGTGATAGGGGGTCACATTGTATGTTCAATGTCATGTTCAGTGTTGTAGGCATTTGACACAGACTACACACGCTTGTCATGGTGTTGGGGGATGTATTTTTCAGACATTCCTTATGTTGGAGTATGCTGGTTGTGTCATGCATTACCCGTCCTATGAGTAGGGGTTGTGTGGGTGGTAGGCATCCAGGCCCCCATGAGTAGGGGTGGTGGTAGTGGTAGGCATCCAGGCCCCCTGAGTAGAGGTGGTGGTAGTGGTAGGCATCCATCCCCCTATGAGTGGGGATGGTAGTAGTGACAGGCATCCAGGACCCCATGAGTAGGGGTGGTGGTAGTGGTAGGCATCCAGGCCCCCTGAGTAGGGGTGGTGGTAGTGGTAGGCATCCATCCCCCTATGAGTGGGGATGGTAGTAGTGACAGGCATCCAGGCCCCCATGAGTAGGGGTGGTGGTAGTGGTAGGCATCCATCCCCCTATGAGTGGGGATGGTAGTAGTGACAGGCATCCAGGCCCCCATGAGTAGGGGTGGTGGTAGTGGTAGGCATCCAGGCCCACCTGAGTAGGGGTGGTGGTAGTGGTAGGCATCCATCCCCCTATGAGTGGGGATGGTAGTAGTGACAGGCATCCAGGCCCCCCTGAAAAGGGGTGGTGGTAGTGGTAGGCATCCATCCCCATATGAGTGGGGATGGTAGTAGTGGCAGGCATCCAGGCCCCCATGAGTAGGGGTGGTGGTAGTGGTAGGCATCCATCCCCCTATGAGTGGGGATGGTAGTAGTGACAGGCATCCAGGCCCCCATGAGTAGGGGTGGTGGTAGTGGTAGGCATCCAGGCCCCCTTGAGTAGGGGTGGTGGTAGTGGTAGGCATCCATCCCCCTATGAGTGGGGATGGTAGTAGTGACAGGCATCCAGGCCCCCATGAGTAGGGGTGTTGGTAGTGGTAGGCATCCAGGCCCCCCTGAGTAGGGGTGGTGGTAGTGGTAGACATCCGTCCCCCTATGAGTGGGGATGGTAGTAGTGACAGGCATCCAGGCCCCCCTGAAAAGGGGTGGTGGTAGTGGTAGGCATCCATCCCCATATGAGTGGGGATGGTAGTAGTGGCAGGCATCCAGGTCCCCATGAGTAGGGGTGGTGGTAGTGGTAGGCATCCATCCCCCTATGAGTGGGGATGGTAGTAGTGACAGGCATCCAGGCCCCCATGAGTAGGGGTGGTGGTAGTGGTAGGCATCCAGGCCCCCTGAGTAGGGGTGGTGGTAGTGGTAGGCATCCATCCCCCTATGAGTGGGGATGGTAGTAGTGACAGGCATCCAGGCCCCCATGAGTAGGGGTGGTGGTAGTGGTAGGCATCCATCCCCCTATGAGTGGGGATGGTAGTAGTGACAGGCATCCAGGCCCCCATGAGTAGGGGTGGTGGTAGTGGTAGGCATCCAGGCCAACCTGAGTAGGGGTGGTGGTAGTGGTAGGCATCCATCCCCCTATGCGTGGGGATGGTATTAGTGGCAGGCATCCATCCCCCTATGAGTGGGGATGGTATTAGTGGTAGTCATCCATCCCCCTATGGGTGTGTATGGCATTGGTGATAGCCATCCCGCCCCTATGGTTCTGCTGGTGCTGGTGTACGTCATTTGTGCATCCCTATGTGTGTGTGACATATTTCGGGTACGTGTCGTTTGTTTGTGTTGTGGGTGTTTGACTTACCGTCTGCGCCGTACGCGTCCGTACCGGTCCCGGTAATAGATGAAGAGTATTGGTAGGACCTGTGCGATGGGATTCATGGTTGGGTCGTCTCGTTCGGGTTTCTCGTGGCTTCGACTCGTACTCGTCGCTGGCTTGTTCGTCTCGTAGCCGTGGATCGTCTTGTGGCGCGAATCGGAGCTTATGTACAGCTCTCCCGGATGCTCAAACGTGCCGGACGTAGCGATGGGTTCGGCGCGTACGGAAGGCGCATCGTACTAGTCCGGCCGGAAGGTGCTGTGTATTTGCTTCTGTGCGACTCGAATCGGCGTTTACGGATCCGGCTCGGGCGGGGAACAGGAGCTGAAATTGGTAAGTACGGCTCGCTCGGAATCTGGGCTGTTGTACGCATCGTACTTGTTCGTTCGGACGAGTGTTCGAATCGGTTGGGAAACACGCGTTCGGCTTGTATTTTTTCCGGACGAATACTGTTAGGTGCGCTTCCGGCCGAGATCGGAATCGACCCCTCAGTCTGTCAGATCTAACAATAGACATTTTATATTTTTGTTGCAAAATGAATTTCCAGTAACTTTTTGACTTGGTCTCCTTTTGTGTTTGATGTTGTTTATTTGCAGTCTTGTTACCTGTGTTGTGCAGATGTATTTCTATAATAATAAATTACATTGTGTATTATAAAAATGTAAATTAATTTTAAAGTTACATATAAGTTATTTTTTAATTTATTACTTACTTTGTAATTGTAGAAGCTTTATTTTTAGAGTGTTGCCACCTTTTGATCTGTAGCCCCAATCAGAAAAATTGATGCTTTCCACCATTTGTGGCTTCTTCTGCAGCAGTTAGCTGCACATTTTAATTTCTGTTTTACTGTGTTTTTTAAGTCGGAAAGTATTTTCAACAGCTTAATGTTTCTAAATGTAATTTAATTGTTTGCATGGTTAGGATAAGCAAGTGGATTATTAGTTAGGATGGATGGAAGGCCAATACAAGTAAAAATGTCACAAACTTGTTAGGTCCATTTAAAGGTTTCAGCAATATAAATCTGAGCTTAGTCCTTAGTGGTTATGGTATAGATCAGATAATCAAAACAAAGAAAGGAGTATCGTGTATGTGGTGTTTAACACGAACGAAGATATCCCGTTTATTGATACGCTTACGAATTACGCATGAATGTAATTTTGTCACGCCCTCACTTATTTGGTTGAGAGCGTTTGTAAACCCACTGCGAGAGTTTGCTGTATGTGGTGTTTAACATATACCCCTGTATTCCATTGATACTTGCATGGGATAAAAGATTGCATCGATGCATATGCACTTCGAATTCACATGAAGTGCACAAAAACACCCACCCGGACGATCACGATGTGTGGGTAAGACTATTTTTATTTAAAAAAAAGCTTGTGCTGATCAATTGAGTCACTAAATCGAATGAATGTTCGTTATAGTTCACTGCCTCCTTTGCTACAAGGCACACTTCGGAGACATGTTCTATTCATATGCTACGCACAATATGTGTTGGGAAACACAAGAGCACTTACTCCTTGAGTAAACATACTACAAGCAATATGTATATATTTATTTGTTTGTCTGTGATTACGTATTATGTGTTTATCTTTTCAGACATATTCTCCTTTTTTTCGAATGGAACTTAAGGAAACTTAACCGTGAGTACATGGTTAGGTCGCAGTGACCAAGGGTAGGGTACACCTTAGCGAGTGTATACCTCCCGGGTCACGTTCACTGGTCCTGAAGAAAACCTTGTAATACCAACTATAGGTTGAAACATGTAGACCTTTTTTATCTGCACTTTTTTACGCACTTCGTTTCACTGTAAGATACCTGAAGGTTAATCTCACCTTACATGGCATCCTAATCATTTTTTAATATTGCCCAGTTGCCCCAGAATAAAAGTTTTTTCAGTGGGTTATATCTGGTCAATTTTTAATTATCACTTTCACATCACTGAATAACCAGCTCCACTGTAATCAGGTGTCGCAGCACACCCGGATAGCATTCGGCTATTCGGGTGGGACCCTAATGATGAAGCATGTCACCAACTAGGTTGGTGAGTGAGGGGTCTTCTTAGAAAAGGATAATCTCCTTTCTTTGTGTTCTTGTCCCAATACCATAAAGACAGTGACCTGTCTTGTGGTGATACTCCTTTCTTTGTTTTGATTATCTGACCCTAAGGGGACCAGGAGTATTTCCTTCAATCCTGTGAAAATCCCTTTCTCTCCTTTTTGTTTTGAGTATGGTATAGATCAGACAGGCTTAAGAAAATATGTAGAGCATTTAAAAGTGCCAACACAGTTAAACAGTCAAGAACACAACACAATGATCAATCTATTTTATAAAAAAAGAGTAAGAGTAACAGAAAAATGTAATAAGCAATGTGACAAAAAATGACAAAAATACAAAAAGGGGAGCTGGAGATATTAATTTTCATTTATGTAAGTGGAAATAGTATCAAAAAGCACAAAACACCAATGATAGTCTAAGGAAGCGATAGTCCAGGACCTATGAGCAATTTGAGGCTGACCACAATGGAGCCCTGGTTGGATACACCAAGTGGATTGGTCACGTTGAAAGTTTGGAAGTCAAAATGTTAGACAAAATGTCCAAGTCCCTCGTCAAAAAGGAAATGTGTCCCTTTTTGGGAGAAAACTGTTATAGTTTATTCTAAGTTCCAAAGCAGAAACTGACTTTGTCACTTCTTGAAGAGAAAAATCCTACTCAAGTGTTCCATGGCTGAAATTGTAGCTGCCACACTGAAACCATATACCAGTCCATTAAGTAGATTAATCCCACTGGAGCTCTGGAGATTTGGAGTTTTCTTGCTGAAAATGTTTCAAGCCCAATGTAGAGTGGGAGTCAGGGCCCAATTCAAAGTTAGGTGGATAGATTATTCCATCACAGACGTGAGCGACATCCCGTCAGCTGTATTACAAGTTTACAAGTTCACTATGCCAACAGTACTTGTGATATGGTGGACGGGATATCTGTCACATTTTTGATGGAGTAACCCGTGCACTGTAAATCAGACCCTTAGTGATATTTTAGAAGTGCTTGAAGCCTTGGGCGGAATGACTTTGAAATCTAATCTGACACTGTAGAACTGCCAGTCAGATACTTTTTACAGCAGGTCCCCCTGAATCTCTAAAGCAAATGTATTCCAAAATTTCCAATCTTTCCTCTGGTACCTCACAACCACAGAAGTACACTTCTAAAGCCTCTAGGACCTAGAGGGAAGAAATGTACATACTCTTAGAGTCGCAGGTCATAGACAGCAGGTTCAATCCTCTTTTTTTTCCACAGGTTATAAAGTGTTATGAAAAGGTTCATTGGTATGCCTCATTTATGCCTGGAACCAACTAGTGGCTGGGGCTGACACCTGGGCACTCCCTAGCCAATGGGATAAAAGTTCCCAACCTTACCATCTTTTCCAGGATTCCCTGTTTGCCCTACTGCAACAGCCCCACAGTGGCCCTCACTTGCAAAATTGGTGATAGGTAAACCCTCTTCTTCCCTTGTGCAGAGCCTCTGTGCCCACAAAGAGGTGTGATAAGGGTAGTAAATAGTCTCCTTCTCTGTGATCACTCAAAACCATTTCATAGATAGCTTTCCTCTCACTGTATTTGGTGCCAACATGAATATGGGCACAAAGACTGGGGGCATTTAAAGGAGTCATCTAACATTTAATTGTGACAGGGCGGGCCATTTGGAGTTAATTAAGCTTGTGGAACCACTCCAAATGGTCTTCCTGCTATGGGAAGAAAAATACCCCCACTTTCAGGCCACTGCTCCTGGAGCAGTTTCACACCTCTTTCACTTCTAATTTAAGCCAAGTACAAGTGGACAGCTGCTGAAGAGATAATGCAAATTAACCTCTTGCAGCTTCTGGCTGGGTAAAGGTAACTTTCTACAATTTACATTGCCCATATATTTGATAAAAAGCTGACTTTGCCATTAGTTTGGATTTTTATTAAATATAAAAATAAGTATTTGAAAGGAGCGTAGAATTGCTACAGGTCAAAAGTTATTAAATAAAGGGTATAATCTGTACTTCGAAGTTTCCTAAAGGAAACATAGCATTTCTAATATCACACTTGTTCCACTCTTAAATATTATGCACCCTTTCTTGTGGCCAGAAAGGTGTGCTTATCAGTGACTTATTTCATGTTTAAATCCAAGTTTTGTTGTCTCTCAAAAGGGTGATTTTGATAGGTTGGTGCAGCATGGCCCAAGCTGCTGCTGTCAGGTTCCACAGGGCAGGACTTAAGCCAGGCTTTACTGCCACCTCACTCAATGGTGCTGCAAACCACAAGTGATTTTTAACTTTCCACACCAGGGAAGTTTTACTGCATAATTATCATGGAGTTATAGAAAAGTTTATTGTACCTTATCAGGTTTTAAGCCAATTTCAGCATGATTTTGGGGTGCGAGCACATATACTGGGGCCTGAACAGCAGTGTCGCAGTAGACAGGATAAAGAACCCTGCGGAAGTTCATTGTGTCAAACTCCCAAAGGCATCCAACCCCCCATCGTTCACAAGTTTTGGCTGTGTGCCACAACAGGCTGGCAGAAAGGTCAGGCCCTGTGGCAAACCCCATGTGGACAGCCAACCGCCACCACACATGGCCCTTGGCCATGCATGCGGAAGGCTTGCTGAAAGGCAAGCCCTGCAGCCAGCCCCCCACACGCAGCCAACCCCAGGTGCGCGGCATAGGGTTGGCCAAGCAGCCAACCCTACACCACGCACAACCTTCTGCCACACTAAATATAAAAAGTAAACCTATTTGCTTTATCAAGGGGTGAGCATATCAATATACATAAAGTAGATCTATCATGTTTCTTCAAAAATCAACATTATTTTTAATCAAATGGATATTTCAATAATCCACACAATGCAATGTTTATTAATATTGATAATTAAATAAATATTTAATAAAGTTGTAAGAAAAAAACACGTATGTGACTCTTTTTACATGGTTTTATATTATTAGGGATACAAAATGTGAAAATAAATAGTCAGAGATATACTAGAGAACTAAGGGGCCTATTACGATGGTGGGCGGGCGGACTTGAGTCTGCCCGCCATCGTAGCGGGATCGGGACCGCCCGCCTGTATTGTGGCGGTCCCGCACCCCTAATTACGATGCGACCGCCACCGCGGTGGTCGCATCCAGCAATTTAACATTGCGGCGGGTGCTGCTGGCTGCAGCACCCGCCGCAATGTTAAATGGCCATGTTGTGCATTTCCCTGCACAACATGGCAGGCACCACGCAGTGCCTGCCACCTTGTGCATGGAAATGGGGGTACCATGGGTATCCCCCAGTGCACAACTGGCCCCCCCAACACAGAGTGGGCCCGTAACGGGCCCCCCAAAGCCAGCCTCCGCCAGCCTTTTCTATGGCATTTCTACCGCCATGGAAAGCCTGGCTGACGCCAGCATTGTGATCGGGCAGGCGGTGCCTGCTAGGCACCACCACCATATCCCTGGTCTGAACCGCTCCGCCAGGCAATCGCAACGATTGCCTGTGGCGGAAACGTGGCGGGCGCTTGCGGAACGATTCCCCCCGCCATCCTAATGTGGTGGGGGGAAATGGGAGACAGATGGTGGAGGGACCGCCGGCCCGGTGGTGGCATTCCCTTCGCCATCTCATTGAGCCCCTAAATTTGGCCCAGAAAATGCAGCCTTAAAAACTGCTAGAAGAGAGCCTTCCACTCCAGCTGAAGAGCATTCAGCTCCTGCTAGGAGTGCTTTAAAAATATGGATGTTCTCCTAGGGTCATTAATTTATTGAAATACAAGACTTGCAATATTTATTTTTAATGGTGATTGGTGGCTGCTGGACTCCTGGCATTTCCTATAGAAATGCTGACCTAACTATGACTACCCATTGGAGGCCACCACTAGCTGAAAAATAGATATATATGCAGCACTCTAAGCCTGAAAGGGTATTGTTTTAACCTATACTGGGAGTCCCTTTGTGTCCTAACAAAGCTAAATTGCAATTGCCAGTCAAATTACGCTTGTCTTTTGTTCCATTGTAAAACTTGATGAACAATGTGTAACGGCAGTCCAGACGTGAAAATCGCACCACCCCTAGAGTTGAGAGGGGGCCATGAGAGCTTAGTATTGCCCCGAGTATTGCCCCGAGTTTTACAATGGAACAAAAGACAAGTGTAATTTGACCGGCAATTGCAATGAGGGTACTAAAAATTAATGTGAATTTTGTTAATTCACAGATCCTACTCAAAGAGATAATCAGAGGCAAAGGTACTATATTCTTCAGCATGCAACACAAATTGTTTATACTGAGAAAAACCACTGGAGGGCAATATATTCGCCATGGAGGGAGCACTGCCTTTTTTTCAGTACTCTGCACTAACAAGCATGCCTGTGATCAAGGAGCTGGAGCTCCGAAACGCGTAAGACGAAGAAATTACTTCAAATGCAAGAATGCCGGTTTTGCCTTAAATAAAGAATTCCTGTAATTCATCTTTTTTTGGAGTGCGTTTCAGTCAAGGACAATTTGAGGAACAATATATATATCTATATATATATCACCTGAACAGATCATATATATATATCTATATATATATCACCTGAACAGAGTCCCCTAGGTTGCCCTACAGACTGCAATAAATTTCAGACTTATTTTCTGCACAAAGTTAACGACCTCTTGGCAGTCATACACCAAACCCCTGCTGTCCAGATCCCTTCTGTGGCGGCTCCTACGCTTCCTGCCTATGATATACCTCTTTTATCTTTCCCTGAGTTAGATTACGACTCTCTGTGCCCCCTCATGGCACGGACCAAATCAGGTTCACCTGCGGACCCTTGTCCACCTATGGTGTTTCGCTTGGCACTTCCCGCAGTGGAAAATGAGGTCCTCAATTTATTAAATCGATCTCTTAAAACCGGCCTTGTTCCAACCAGTTTTAAAGAGGCTAGAGTTAGACCTCTATTGAAAAAACCTGGGGCTGATGCAGCAAATCTTAAAAACTTTAGGCCTATCTCTCAGCTCCCTTTCTTGGCAAAGGTGCTGGAGCAACATGTGCCGAAAACCCTCACCCACCACCTAGAGAGCAATCAGCTCCTTCACACAAAACAGGCTGGTTTTAGGGCTCACCACAGCACAGAGCTAGTGATGTTGGCAGTCCTGGATGAACTTAGGCTGATGGCAGATACTAAAAAACCATGTGCCTTGGTTCTGCTAGACCTGTCCACAGCTTTTGATACGGTCAACCATGGCCTACTCTTGTCGCGGATGGGGGAACTAGAAGTTCAGGGGGTAGCACTCCAATGGCTCACTTCCTATTTATCAGACCGATCGCAAAGGATCCAACTTGCTGACCAGGTTTCTGATTCTGGTGGGCTGACGTGCGGCGTCCCTCAGGGATCGGCACTGTCTCCCCTCCTCTTTAACGCCTACCTCTACCCCCTAGTGGCAGCTTTATCTGGTATGGAGTGCCAAGTCTTTAACTACGCAGATGACACGCAAATCATCATCCAGATTGCTAACTCTCCCTCGGCCCATGTTCGAATACAGAACATTCTGAAGTTCACAATAAACTGGATGACGGCCAACTTTCTCAAAATAAACCCCGATAAAACTGAGGTTTTGGCTGTCACCACAGATACTAACCCCTGGAGTGACCAATTCTGGCCTCAAGAGCTGGGCCCTACTCCAAAGCCAGCCCCAGTTGTAAAGAGTCTGGGGATAAAATTGGATGCCAAACTCTCCATGTCCCACCAAGTTTCTGCTGTGGTGGGAACATGTGTGGGGCTGCTAAGACTGTTACGCAAACTTGCCCCCCTTCTGTCGTTTACCGCACTTCGCATGGCAGTGACTGCACTGATTATCTCTCGTTTAGACTACGGGAATTCACTGTATGTTGGCCTTCCAGAGAAGGAGCTAACAAAACTTCAGGTAGTCATGAACGACGCTGCCAGACTGATTTTCAGGCTTCCTAGGAGGGCCCACAGTACCGCGCTACTACAGCAGCTACACTGGCTTCCAGTGAAGCAGAGAACCAGATTCAAGGGGCTATGTATAGGCCATAAAGCAATCCATGGACAGGCCCCAGCATATATTAAAGAACGCTTGGTAACTTATGTACCAGGGCGCTCCCTTCGGTCTTCAGATGCTGGGTTATTATCCTGTGCTCGCTTCCTGAGCTCCTCCAAGGGGGGCAGAGCTTTCTCTACATTGATTCCCCAGCTCTGGAATAAGTTGCCGGAAGGCCTCCGCAAAGAACCAGCACTTCTCCCTTTTAGGAAAAAATTAAAAACCATCCTCTTCATAGAAGCCTGGGGCACAATCTTGGCCTAAGTTAGGGCGCACTACTCAGTAGAGCTGCTATGGGGCCTTCTCTCACAGCGCTTAGAGACCAGTTGGTGATATGCGCTTTAGAAGCTCCAATTAACATAACATAACATATATATAGATATATATATTCACTGAAAAAAACAGAGGTTTCAGGGACGTTATAGTTAGGAATTAGCATTTAAAAATCCTTAGAAATTCACTGAAAAAACCATAGGTTTCAGCGACGTTATAGTTAGAAATTAGCATTTAAAAAACCTTAGAAATTCACTGAAAAAACCACAGGTTTCAGGGATGTTATAGTTAGTTGGACATTTCACTCATACAAAACCAGAGAAATTCGTCGTTATAGTTAGTTGAGCTAACTATAACTCACGCCCATAATGCACTGCTGATGACATCACATATTACATCATTCATGACATGGTCAGTGACATCACTGATGACATCACTGATGACATCTCAAATGACATCACTGATGACATCACTGATGACATCATCCACGTGATAATCTGATGCACCTCCTCACACCCTAATATAACCTTTGATACACCCACTCCAAAATACCATTTTCGAAACCATAGACACACCAATACCAGTTACTATATACCCACTCACTGATTGTTAGGTGCAGAAAGAAGGAAGTGAAGTGTAGAAAGACGCAAGAGAGGTGCAGAAAAACGCAAGAGAGGTGCAGAAACAAGCAAGAGAAGTGCAGAAAGAGGCAAGAGAATTGCTAAAAGAAGCAACAGTGTTGTAGAAAGAAGCAAGAGAAGTGCAGAAAGAGGCAAGTGAGGTGCAGAAAGAAGCAAGAGCAGTGGAGAAAGAACCATCAGAGGTGCAAAAAGAGGCAAGAGGGGTGCAGAAAGAGGTAAGAGAGGTGTACAAAGAGGCAAGAGAGGTACAGAAAGAGGCAGGATGGGTGCAGAAAGAAATTAGAGAAGTGCAGAAAGAGGCAAGAGAATTGCTGAAAGACGCAACAGAGGTGTAGAACGAAGCAATAGAAGTACAGAAGGAGGCAAGTGAGGTGCAGAAAGAAGCAAGAGCAGTGCAGAAAGTACCAACAGAGGTACAAAAAGAGGTAAGAGGGGTGCAGAAAAAGGTAGGAGTGGTGCACAAAGAGGCAAGAGAGGTGCAGAAAGAGGCAGGAGGGGTGCAGAAAGAAGGAAGAGAAGTGCAGAAAGAAGCAACAGAGGTGCTGAAAGAGACGCGAAGGGTGCAGAAAGAGCAAGAGAAGTGCAGAAAAAAGTAACAGAGGTCCGGAAAGAGGCAAGAAGGGTGCAGAAACAAGCAGGATATGTGCAGAAAGAGGGAACAGGGGTGCAGAAAGACACACGAGAGGTGCAGAAAAAAGCAAGAGAAGTGCAGAAAGGGGCAAGAGAATTGCTGAAAGAAGCAACAGAGGTGTAGAAAGAAGCAAGAGAAGTGCAGAAAGAGGCAAGTGAGGAGCAGAAAGAGCAAGAGCAGTGCAGAAAGAACCAACACAGGTGCAAAAAGAGGCAAGAGGGGTGCAGAAAGAGGTATGAGAGGTGCACAAAGAGGCAATAGAGGTACAGAGAGAGGCAGGAGGGGTGCAGAAATAAGGATGAGAAGTGCAGAAAGAAGCAACAGAGGTGCTAGAAGAGGCACGAAGGGTGCAGAAAGAGCAAGAGAAGTACAGAAAAAAGCAACAGAGGTACAGAAAGAGGCAAGAGAGGTGCAGAAACAGGCAGGAAAGGTGCAGAAAGAGGGAACATGGGTACAGAAAGAGGCAAGGGAGGTGCAGAAAGAGAAAAGAGGGGTGCAGAAAGAGGCAAGAGGGGTGCAGAAAGAAGCAAGTGAGGTGCAGAAAGAAGCAACAGAGGTGCAGAAAGACGCAATAGAGGTGCAGAAACAAGCAAGTGAATTGCAGAAAGAGGCAAGAGAATTGATGAAAGAAGCAACAGAGGTGTGGAAAGAAACAAGAGAAGTGCAGAAAGAGGCAAGTGAGGTGCAGAAAGAGGCAAGTGAGGTGCAGAAAATGACAAGAGGACTGCAGAAAGAGACAAGAGGGACACAAAAAAGGGAAGAAGGGTGCAGAAAGAAGCAAGAGAGGTGCAGAAAGAAGCAAGAGAAGTGCAGCAAGAGAGGTGCAGAAAGAGGGAAGACGAGTGCAGAAAGAGACAACAGGGGTGCAGATAGAGACAACAGGGGTGCAGAAAGAAGCAGGAGAGGTGCAGAAAGAGGCAATAGAAGTGCAGAAAGAAGCAACAGAGGTGCATAAAGAGTCAAGAGGGGTGCAGAAAGAGTAGAGAGGTACAGAAGGAGGAGAGTGAGGTGCAGAAAGAGGCAAGTGAGGTGCAAAAAGAGGCAAGAGAGGTATAGAAAGAAGCAAGGGAACTGCAGAAACAGGCAGGATAATTTCACAAAGAGGCAAGAGAGGAGCAGAAAGAGACAAGAGAGGTGTAGAAAGAAGCAAGAGAAGTGCAGAAAGAGGCAAGGGAGGTGCAGAAAGAGGCAAGAGAGGTGCAGAAAGAAGCAAGAGAGGTGCAGAAAGAGGCAAGAGATCTGCAGAAAAAAGCAACAGAGCTGCTGAAAGAGGAAAGTGAGTGCAGAAAGGGGCAAGAGAAGTGCAGAAAGAGGCAAGTGAAGTGCAGAAAGAAGACAGTGAGGTGCAGAAAGAAGAAGAAAGGAGCAGAAAGAAGCAAGAGAAATGCAGAACGAGGCAAGAGAGGCACAGAAAGAAGAGAGGTTTGTGCACCATTAGTACCAGCTTAACACCCACATTTTGCAATAACTAACACGTGACCCTTCCAGCTTTGCAAAGGGCCTTCCACCACGCTGTAACACATGACGCTGCAATTTTGGGAACATTTGAGCCGTTTGAGGCCGAACCAAAGCTTTTTTTGTTCAAATCTGCAGATTAGGCAGCAGATGATGGAATATTTGGCAAATGCGGAAAATGTTTAATTATGTGAAAATTGGTGCAGCCGAACAGTCACATAATTCCAGTGGCCCTGCTCATACCTCCGACTAGGTCCAGAAGTGCTCCTCAGTGGTTCCTTCTTTTTTGTGTCTCATTGAGTTTATAGTTTAGCTTCTATGGAAACGAGGAAGACTAAACCGGAGGTTACCACTCCACAACACAGACTACAATACCACATAATTACTCTCCAAAACACATAATCCTACTCCACATAATTCATATACACTAAATACCTTATACTTTCTATTCACATAACTTCACTGCACAACATACCACATAATTCCACTACACACAACGTACATCCGCTCTACACCAAAAAACATTAGTAAAAAACTTTTTACATTTACAACGCCAATAACTCTAACTCTCTCAAATGCAAAACCTTTACATTTCAAATGCTTCTTTAACTAGTAGTCGCATTTGCAGAGTGGTGGAGAAAGGGTGCTGGGTCTCCGACCAGCACTCAGGAATTCCGCTGTGTAGGACTTACAGGAGGTACCAGGAGGACTTCTTGGCCCCCAAAGTCCCTCAGGAGTAAAGTGGACTTCATCGCCCATCCCGTAGTCTGCCAGGAGGCGCGTTTGCAGAGTGGTGGAGAAAGGGGGTGTGGCCTCCGAAGACGTCTTAGCAATCCCACTGTGTGGGACTTACTGGAGGTAACAAGAGGGGTAGTTGGCCCCCAAGGACATCATTGGGGGTCAACTACCCCTCCCATTACCTCCAGTAAGTCCCACACAGCAGGATTGCTAAGTTCTCATAGCAGGCAACACCCCCTTTGCCCACCACTCTGCAAACGCGCTCCCTGGCGCGCTCTTGGATGGGGATTGAAGTCACCTTCGCAGCTGGGGCTCCTTTGGGGCCAACTAGCCTACCTCTTACCTCCAGTAAGCCCCAAACACAGTGGGATTGCTGAGAGGTGGACACAGGCCACGCCCTCTTTCTCCACCACTCTGCAAACGCACCTTCTGGCACGCTCTTTGTTGGGGGATGACGTCCCCTTGCCTTATGAGGGTCCCTGGGGGCCAACTAGCCCACCAGGTACCTCCAGTAAGCCCCACACAGCTGGATTGCTGAGAGGTGGTCCGAGGCCATGCCCCCTTTTTACACCAAACTGAAAACGCACCGCCTGGCGCACTGCTGCTTGGGGGATGAAGTCCACTTGTGTCCTGAGGTCCTCAGGACACAAGAGGACCTCATTGCCCCACCAGCAGTGCGCCAAGAGGTAGGCTAGTTGGCCCGTAAGGACCCTTAAGATGCAAGGGGACTCAATTCCCCAACCCAAAAAGCGCCAAGAGGCACGTTTGCACAGTGGTACAGGGAGGGGGCGGGGCCTCCAGCGAGATGCTAGTTTTTCTTCACTTTTCCTATATTTAAAAGGGGTGCTGTGTAGCCCCCTTCTCTTACTATTTTTTGGGCCCTGGGGACCCCATCCCCCAGGGCCCTAGCCATTTTTTTATGTTAAAAAAAAGAACAGGAAGGGGCCACCTGGCCCCCCTTCCCTAGGCCTCTTTTGTCCTCGGGGACCCCATCCCCCGATGCCATGCCCTTGTTTTTTTTTAGCATTATTATTGAGGGGGGCTGCGTGGCCCCCCTACTGTGGCCACTTTTGGCCCCGGGGACCCCATACCCCGGGGCATGGCCAATGCTTTATGGGGTTGTTTTTAAGGGAGGGGGGCCGAGTGGCCCCCCCTTCCCTGGGCCAATATTGGCCCCAGGGACCCCATCCCCTGGGGCTTGGCCAATGCTTTTTTTCTAATTAGGGGAGGGGGTCCATGTGGCCCCCCTCCTGGGCCACTTCTGTCCCCGGGGACCCCATCCCCAGGGGCTTGGCAAATGCTTTTTTTTTTCTAATTAGTGAAGAGGGTCCGTGTGGCCCCCCTCCCGTGCCACTTCTGGCCCCGAGGACCCCATCCCCCGGGGCCGGCCCTCAAGTTGGGGACCGTAGGGGGAGCCCCAATGCCCCCACGGTATGAGCCGGCTCCCCGCCTCCTGCGGGAGCCAGCATTGCTTTTGGACAAGGGGAGCTGCTAACATGCATCTCCCCTTGTCCAAAAGCAATCTGCTTTGCTTCGTTCAACGAAGCAAAGCAGGAGTTTGCTATGACGGGGCGGGAGCCATGTTTCTGCCCTGTCATAGTAAACGGCAATGTCCCGGGGGTGGGCACCCCAGGACATTGCAGGAGCCGGCCCTGGGGGGTGGAGGTCCCCAGGGCCAAGGAGGACTCCAGGAGGGGGGCCGCGTGGCCCCCTCCCAACACATTTAAAGCCCCTGGGAGGTGGTGGTCCCCGGGGGTCCCCAACGGACCCCGCACTTCAATTATGTATGCCCCAGGGAGGTGGTGGTCCCCAGGGCTGCGGGGGACCGCCCCCGCAACATTATCTAATATTGCCCCTGGGACCTAGCCCACCTGGGGGCTTATAGAAAATGAAGCGCGGAAGCCCGCGCTTCGTTTTAAAAAATAAAATTCGGCCGGATTCGCGCTCCCAGCGCGAATTCGGCCGTTTAAAAAAAAAAAGAAATTCCTTTTTTGGGGCCTGGGGAGTCAGGGTGTTTCTACCCTGCCCCCTTTTCTTGTTTTTCATCTTTTTTTTATCCTTTTTCTTGTGATTCGGTTTCAATAAGGATCGCACCGGGGAGGTGGCCGTCCCCGGGACTGCGGGGGCCCTGTGGGCCTCCGCACCATTATTTAATATTGCCCCCGGGACCTGGCCCACCCGGGGGCTTATAGAAAACGAAGCGCGGGAGCCCGCGCTTCATTTTTAAAAGAAAAATTCGGGCGGATTCGCGCACCCAGCGCAAATTCAGCCGTTTTTAAAAAAAAAAATGCTTTTTTGGGCCTGGGGGGTTAGGGTGTTTCTACCCTGCCCCCTTTTCTTGTTTTTCATCTTTTTTTCACCCTTTTTCTTGTGACTCGGTTACCGAGTCACAAGATGGCTGCCCACACTTCCTGGTTTGGAGTGTTGACAGCCAATCAGAGTGAAGCTCGTGACCGGGAGGGTTCGCGAACCTTCCTCGGTGCTCAGATATCTATATTTTTATTTTTTGAATTTCTCAGCAACTACTGAGCGGATTTACACCGTTTAAAGAAAAGCACGCTTTCTAGACCAAGACCTACCTTTTTGCCAAATTTGATGTAATTCCGTTCAGCAGTTCGGGCTGTAGCCTGTTCCAAAATTTCCTATGGAAATTAACATGGGGAAAATGCGTTTTGAGACCCCCTTTTTTCTCGGCCCCCGCTTGGCGAGTCACCCCGAAACTTTCAAGACAGGAGCTGACCGGAGCGCCCCATTAGTTTTGAAAATTTCGCAAAGATTCGTCAACCGGCGCCAAAGATATTGGCAAATCAAAAAAACGCTTTTCCTATGGAAACTAGGTCCTAACTATAACTACCTACTGGCGACCGCCTCGGTAATATATATATATATATATATATATATATATATATATATATATATATATATATATATATATATTACCTACTGGCGGTATATATATATATTACCGAGCTGTGGAAGTAATATATAACGTTATCCAATTAATTTAAATTGTACGCGCATGTTTCTCCACCACTTCCAACAACTTATTAAGTCTTCCCTTTACTAATCAATTTCAATTAATCTATCCATACATAAAACACTGACGAAAATGGATGAGATCTCAAGAGCACAAACTTAACAAACAATACAATTAATCCTTAAAGGAAAAAGAAGCACATTTTACTAATCTACTCCCTATTTGCCTCTAACTTTAGGTCCTAGATTAGCCTGCTACTCACTGCAAAGCACTTCAACACCTTGTCAGGGGTAGTAAGTGCTATATAAATACAATTTAAAATTATCATTACAATTACAATATTTTGTTTCAAAGGGGCCGATTCCGATCTGGGTCTGAAAACTCTCCGACCGAGCCGGATCCGGAGAGATTTCCGACCGAGCCGGACTCCTGCAGTCCGACCGAGCGAGTACGATGCGGCCGCATGCTGCCGGACTCGATTCGGTCAGACTCCCATTGAAGTCAATGGGAGCCGGTCGTACGACTCGTACACGTGCTCCCATTGACTAAATGGGTACGTCGCGAACAAGTGCGCCCCCTACAGTGTGTACGCGTCGGTGCAACCCGCACCGTACATGCATGTTTAGGGGGGACCCTTGGGTCCCCCCTGTGTTCGACTCGTAAGGCTACGGGTGAAGGGGGGTCCGGCACGGACCCCCCAAGTCCGGCTCCGGGAGCTTTTTCAAGCCGGATGCTCCGACTCGAACCGGCTGTCCGACGTGTACATCGTACTCGCTCGGTCGGATAACGTCTCCATTGCGTGGTGCGATTCGATCTGTACGAGTCGGTCAGAGCGGTTCGGATCCGGAAACTGTTCGGTTGGAACACACGCGTACATTCGCATCGTACTTGCTCGGTCGAACAGCTGTACGAGTCAGTCGGAAAAAACGCGTACGGCTCGTACTTTTTCCGGCCGGATCCCGTTCGGAGAGCTTCCGACCGAGATCGGAATCGGCCCCAAAGTGTTTTTTTGGTTTGGTTCATGTTTCATTTGTTTAATTGTGCTGTTGATATTTTGTACTTCGTTATGTTTGTTTTTTATCCACAGACATTTTCAATATTTTATATAGCTGTATTTTGATTGCCAGTATTAGTGTTTTGGGTTTTATGTATAGAATGTGGATATTTGGCCTCTCAATTTTTTTGGATGATATTTTGTGTTGTGAAATTATTGCTCTCAATATTATTTTATAGAAGCATTAGTAAACGTGCTAAACAATGGAAAAAATAAATGATGTCTTAATAGAAAAAACTACAACAAATAATTAACTTTATCTCTCAAAATTTAAATTGAAAGTAAAGTATGCTCCCCTTAACTAAATATCAGATCAAAAACCAGAAATTGATCTGCAGCCTATATCTTCATAAAAAAAAGTATTTTAAAGCTGTTTTTTAATTGGGCCAACTCTGCCTTAGATTTCGCTGCCAAACCAACCCTCAAAGCAAGAGGAAGTTGCTGTCCTTCTTCCAGATGTTCAGACTCTACTAAACTATTTCAGCATTTCCCCTCATCCTTCCATTCTCAGGGACAAAATAGCAATATCAGAGCTTAGGGTGAAGGTGTTCTTCACTATGCCTAATGCGTGGTACTTGATATATGGCACAGCATCACTCTCCTGGAACCAACTCAGTATAATGATCAAACTTACAATAAAGACTGAATTACTAATCAGAGAAACACTGTAATTATTCCACACACATATATCAAAATGCATGCAGTAAAACGAGTTATTGATTAGTAAGAATGCTCAATCAAAATGCTAAATGAAAAGCGTTCATAATCATTATGTATTCGTGAACACTAAGGGGCTGATTACGATGGCGGTCGTAGGCACCTCCGCGGTGCTGGCAGAAAATGTCCATTTAGTTACTCCTGTGGCGGTCCCTGCGACTGCCATATTACAATGGGCAAAGATAGCCCATTTCCGGTCCGTCGCGGAGTTTCTGGATCCGCCAGATTTTTGGTTCTGCAATGGTGCCGGAGGGAGCCAATAGAGAAAGACCGCCGTGCGGAATGACGTTCCGACCGCCGGACAAATCACGATGCCTCAACCAGCCCATCAGAACGCAGCGGTGAAACCAGCCTCTCGGAGACGGCGGAAGCAGAACTGCGGAGATAGAAACTCGAGTCTGAGACACCTCCACACGTTCCTGGCTGCCATGGATCCTGCTCTACAAGCCCTTTAGCTGCTGTACCTGATCCACTACCAGCAGATAAGACGCCGTCGCGGTCAACACCGCAGGTAAGTCAATGACACATCCCCGCATACAACCCCTGTACAACGACAACACACAACTGTCGCGCAGAAATACGTGTCCTGTCTACATCAGACACCCTGGTGGAGACAGGAACATATACCCTAGTCTAAGTACACATGTCTTGCATGTCACAAATTGTCACCTCTGCATCTGGGTCACCCATCCCATAGAAATTATTGCAACTAGCCCAGTCATGCTGGTCATGTCACCGCAGCGGTGAAGCAGCGGGAAAACCTGCCCACAATGTAGTAGGAGTCCAGGACATTGTCCCAGACAAGCAAGACCAACATCACAACATCCACACCACATGTATCATAAAAGAAGCACCACTCATCACAACATATCTGCAGCAAGAAGTCATGTTCAGGGACACTGTCTATAGAAACATCTCAGTAGGATCATCACCAATTGTATAGTAACATGAGTGTGGGGTGAGGCAAGAGTCCCTCCAAAATGACAATAGTCATCATTGTACACAAATACGGGTCAGTCCAAATACAATGAGGAACAGAGGAGGGCAGACCAAGCAGGGTGTGTATGTGTATTTCACAGTAGTCCAACAAGGTGTTGGAATGAGTCAGTGAGCCCAGGTAGATGACACATCATATTAGACACCACTTTCACACACTCACAGATCAGCACAGCCCCCAAGCAGACATTGATAGGCCCATGACATACAATGGCAGACCATATCACACAATGACAGCCCATACGGTGCAACACAGTAAGAAATTCCTGACTCAAACAGCAAACTCAAAGTAAGCACCACTGTGCATTTGACTCACAAGTGTACAGCTGCAATAAATGACACCATGTGAGTATGTCCAGTACATCAACAACACTGACTACACTGCCAACTCACAGAACACCAACACACCATTACTCCACCTCAACAAAGGGAGCACCAACTACAAAGTAGTGAATGAATACCAAAGTGTCAGGAAGAGTCCATCTTGACAGCAGGAAACTCTGACCTGAGAATCATGACAACCCTCCTCCTCACACCTGCCTTCCACTCATGTGAATTAAAGTGACTAATTCAAGAAATGAAGAGTCACTGTGCAGATTAACAACCTTGGAACTGTTCACACTGCATGTCAAGTCCTTCAGACAGCTCACACACTTAAACGTAGCCTCATACACACCATAAGTCAGCAGCACTGTATGATAATAACTAAACTAGCCTAAAGTGGAGTGCACAGTGCAGGAAAAGCATGGAGAAATTTCAGATACCATTTTTACATGACATGCAAGAGGTACCACATATCACACTACACCTAGACCATAAAATCATACATGGGTGTGCCAGTGATTGAAATTGAACTAAAGTAACATCTGTGCAATATCCCTGTGATACAGCAATGCAAGCAATGCATTGACCCAGGATGATAGGAAATGTCATAAGCCATACAGTGACCAGCCCCTCATCTGTGTGAACTATCTTGACATGTGTATGCCACCAGCACAACACTCATGGCTCATTGTGACACTCCCTGACTGTAAAAACCCAAGTATGACCTTCACACATAGCCCTCATCTACCCATCTCCCACCTTCACTACTCAACACCTGCGAGAAGCACAGATAAAGGTGAAAATAACGTCCTGTGACTTTCCTGATAACCAATGCCACACCCTGGTGTGTATCTACAAATGTCAGAATCCCACTCAGGGATGTCTGAACCAATGCTGATCCCAAACCAATTGCCAAACACATGTATCATAAACCACATCAAAAGAAGTCCAACAAGCTCAGCCATGTGCAGCCAAACAGTGGATAGGCAATGTGATCCGAGACAGCACCGGAATAGATAACATTTCTACTCTGGCCAACTGCACAGACACCATCATCCAAACCAATCAAAAAATACATGATCAAATGCCAATCATGAACACTAACTGTGTGCAATAAGACAAATCTGCAAACACAGACATAGACACTCCACCAGTTACAAAGTGAGCATGGTGTCAATGTGTAGCACAAGCATGCACATGCACAATCCTGACAAGTGACTGTACAATTATAGGAGGCCATAGCACAATTGTGCACTCAAAACAAGCTAATGAACAAGACTCCACATTGCTGCATGTGACTATCACACAAGAAATGCACACTACAATTTCAACACACATCTGAATGTATTCCAATACACAAACTCCTCACACACAATGTCATGCAAAAATAACATTACACACACATGGACCTGTCAGTAATAAGAGCCAACACAGGCCAAAGACTGCATCCCTCAACCACAAATACACAACAAATGCACATACAAAATCATTACATAGCAAACTCAGCTGGACATCAGGGGGACTTACACCAGGCAAGGACAATGCAACATACACTGACAGCAGTGCATGCACAGTAAGCAGTGTGTGAACACCACCAAAACCTGTATCACACATATCTGAGTGCTCCACCATGAACTTCAACATCACAGATCACATCACACTCAGGATGGGTAGCATTACCTCAGCAAACAGACATACACTTTAGCTATCACCTACTGCTGCACAACTCTGGAAAACACAGATGCATGGAATATGACTAGAGGACTGTGCTGGAAAAACATCTGCACTGCACATGAGCAACCATGACTGCAATCAAGTAGAAGAAAATATCACATACCAAATTGTGAAACAGTCCTGAGTGGAACATTGGTCCTGGACACAGATCATACTCCCACAGTATAGTGTCACACTATGAAGTGGTGGGGAGGGTCACACACTGGCAAGGCATGGGGTGGAAGATATTAGACTGAAGTGGTATGTACATTAGTATTGGACAGGTGAGGAGTGTACAGAGCAAAAACACACAGAGGAGTAACTCACAATGTGTAGGCATCAAAAGCCCCTCTTGGGGCTGGTATGACTCTTAATACCACATAGTGGTAAAAAAGTGTAAAATGACATCAATGTATGTGAAAAATCACTTATAATGTTAGTTTGCCTGAGCAGATCAGCACAGTGAGCACAAACGTAAGCAAGAACCATGGCTGATCATCAAACCACAACACAGACATTGCAGTGACACACTCTGCATACTCACAAATGACAGCGACAACAAGTAGGTGTACCCCAGGACTGCAAGGTCATACCGACACACTGCACATTGCTCAACCAACAACTCCTACATGTGCCCACAATCTAAAGCAGGTGTCTGATAATGTAAACAAACAGGCACTTATTACCTGGATCATACATGTGTGTAGGTGTCATGTTCAGGGGCACATACACATCAACACTTCAGCCAATGACAGGCCAATCACAATGTATGACTACTCAAGTGCACACATTCAAATGCACCCATGTGACTATGAAGCCAGGCCTACACAAGATGACTACAGATCTACACTGATGTGCACACATCAGATATGACGGACCCTGTCCACCCCGCAAGTTATCATGTGAATAGAATTCTCTTCTGTTGTGGTACAGCATCCAAATATGACATGTGTACAAAATTGGAGACCTGACAATAGAATGATAAGGATAAGAGTAGATCATCACAGACAACCATCATTGCACCCTCAAGCCTCTGACTCAAGAAGCACAAAAGTTGCTGTAACCTCTGGCAACCTCTGCAAAAGAAAATCAAGTATATGCCAATGCGAATGTGGCATACAGAGCATGTATCAGATGAACAGATACACATACATTGCACTTCATCATGAGCAAGGGCAGCGACAAAGCTCACAACATGAGTAACAGTCTTTATTATATAAACTCTGTATAGGCATCAAAAGTGCAAAACATCAAGGCCATTGGCCAGTCCAAATTTAAAGTCTGCACATGTGTGCATGAAAACTTGCACATTAAGTAGGTAACACAGTCCACTGCCATGGGAATCACCACAGGATAGGGGCTTCGAATGGGCACTCCAGGCACCGCTCAGGGAGAAATGGTGTGGGACGGGAGACTTGGCTTCAACTTTGGGTCGAAATTGAACTTGGAGGGGGCTGATTGTCGGGGCCAGTTGGAGGACTGGACCTGGGAGGGAGAGAACTGGCTGAGGTAGAGGCATGCATGGATGTGGGAGCCTGAGGGCTGCTTGGACCGGGTGGAGTGGTGGCACGGGGGGATCACTGACAGAATATCGACATTGAAAATATCGAGGTACAAAAATATCGAAGCAAAAATATTGTTGTCCAGAATATCGAAGTCCTATCTACATAATGGTAAGTACAAAAATATCGAGAGAAAAAAATATCGTTGTTAAAAATATTGTTGTTAAAAATTTCGTTTTTTTTAATGTTTAAAAAATAATGTAAAACAAAGTAAATAATACATATAATTTATAAAACAACATAGTTAGAATTATTAGAAATTTTTTAAAAATTATAGGTAATACATATAATGTAAAAATAAATTAAACAAACATATATATAAAATATAATATATATATATTTACTTAATATTGATAAATATTTATTTTAATAAATTATAAATTGTTAGAAACATATTAAAAATTATAAATACATATATATACACATACACCAGTAACATAAAAATAAAAATAAAATATATATATAATAAATTAAAAAAGTAAAATATGTTTAATCTTTTTAAAATACATTTTACACTACATTAACTGAAACATTAGAGAACATATTGTATAGCGGAGGGGATAAAATTACTATTCCCACTCCAGAGAGTGCAACAGTAGGGAAAGTGTTGGATAGCGTAGGGATAAAAATTACTATTCCCACTCCAGTGAGTGCAACAGTAGGGAAAGTGTTGTATAGCGAAGGGTAAAAAATTACTATTCCCACTCCAGTGAGTGCAACAGTAGGGAAAGTGTTGGATAACGTAAAGGTAAAAATTGCTATTCCCACTCCAGAGAGTGCAACAGTAGGGAAAGTGTTGGATAGCGAAGGGTAAAAAATTACTCTTCCCACTCCAGTGAGTGCAACAGTAGGGAAAGTGTTGGATAGGGAAGGGGTAAAAATTACTATTCCCACTCCAGTGAGTGCAACAGTAGGGACAGTAGCGGCCCGTGGTGGGAGTGCTGCCGGGCGGTGACGCGGGGCGGGGGAGGGGCAGGATGGGGGGTAGTAAACTACGGAATTCGGCCGCACAGAGGTAAGTAAACAAACAAATAAATAAAACGAATTTCGGTGCGCGCGCTGCATCGCATTTGGCGATGCAGCGCGCGCAACGAAATTCGTTTTATTTATTTGTTTGTTTACTTACCTCTGTGCGGCCGAATTCCGTAGTTTACTACCCCCCACCCTGCCCCTCCCCCACACCGCGTCACCGCCCGGCAGCACTCCCTCCACGGGCCGCTACTGAGTAGGGAAAGTATTGGATAACGGAGGTGTAAAAATTACTATTCCCACTCCAGAGAGTGTAACAGTAGGGAAAGTGTTGGATAGCGTAGGGGTAAAAATTACTATTCCCACTCCAGTGAGTGCAACAGTAGGGAAAGTGTTGGATAGCAGAGGGTTAAAATTAATATTTCCCAAAAATTAAAATAAAAAAGAAACAAAATAGCAACTACAATACAAAAATTGTTAATAACACAAAAATAAAAAACATATAAAAATATTTAAAAAAATCCAAAAGATAGAAAAATAATTTAGGGGCTCATTAGTATGGCGGGCGGACTTTGTCCGCCCGCCAGAGCCCCGGGAAATGGGACCGCCTGCACTGCATGCGGCGGTCTTGCACCTACGATTAGGATGCGCCCGCCACACTGGCGGGCGCATCCCGCATTTGTAACATTGCGGCCGGCGGTGCTGAAAGCACCGCCCGCCGCAATGCCACAAAAGCAAGTTGTGCATTTCAGTGCACAACTTGACAGGCACCGCGCGGTGCCTGCCACGTTGTACATTGAAATGCAGGGGGGTACCATAGGTACCCCCCATGTGCACCCCCCAGAATACCTGGGTCCCGCTACGGGCCCCCAATGGCGAGAACCGCATGCCTTTCCGTGGCGGCGTTGCCGCCACGGAAAGGCTAAACCCCGCATGCATCATAATATGGATGGCGGTGTCTACCAGACACCGCCACCATATTAACAGCTTTTCCGCCCGGTAGGCAATCGGGCGGATTGCCTAGCGGCGGAAAACCGGCGGACGGACTTTCTGTCCGCCGGGGTCCCCCCCGCCATAGAAATATGGCGGAGGGGGAATTGGCATGCGGGCGGGCACAAATGTCGGGCGGATCGCCACCGTCATGCGGGCGGTGGCGATCCGCCCAACATGCTAATGGGCCCCTTAATGCATGCATGTACAATGAGAATGGTGAAACAGTGCATACACATGCAAGACTCTACACATCATGGAATCAATAGAAGGATGACATGTCCACCTTACATTTAGCAGATGTGTCAGAGGTGATTTACCGCCAATAGTGATAGATCCAGGCATTGTGCTCCTGTGCAGAATGGACACATCTCCATAGGGTGATTTTGAAAGCAGAACACACATTATTCAGTACCCTCTGGCCAATCTACATTTGAAATGTCACAAATGAGCCTATGAACATTTAATGAACTATGCCATTACATGGCACAGGGAATATGCGTTCAGAGTTTGGTTGCCTCAAATTAGCAGTGTAACTGTATAACTGCTAAACCACAGTATGTCCTTTACATCATTAAATGTAAGTCCGTTTTTATATAGCGCAGCTACTCACCCTTACGGGTCTCAAGGCGCTGGGGGCCGTAGTGGAAATTAAGTGAGCTATTGCCCAGAGTCACATGGTGCTGAGCTGAGCTGCCGCCGGTGCCGGGGATCGAACCGTGAACCCTGTGCTCCGAAGTCAGCTGCCCTGGCCGCTGCACCACACCTCTCCAAATGCAGTCAGGGATCTGTGGATATAAGGCTATAGACCCCATTGACGTGAAGTCAGCATGCTAGGCAGTGTCTCACATTTACATTACCCAGTCTCAGAACAACATGTGTGTTTTTTGGCTTCAAATGAGCTGCACCAGTGTCTATGTTGCCATCCTCCCCACATACTCAAGTGAAATAAGTTCTAGGTCATGTGTGGACCATGCTGTAGGCAAAATATTGATGCATGAACATTGGCTTGCACTCACAGGCACATACTACTGTACAGTAACATCATGTGAGCATTCTGAACACTCTCAAACTTTTACTCATACACTTACCAGTACCTCTGGAGCACCATATAGCCTCCCATACTGGGCAAGGACCTCGTCCACCAGGACCTCCAGCTCCTCTGTGGTGAAGGGATGGGCCCTGATGTTCTCTGTTCGAGCCATGACTGGGTCCAGAGTAGAGGTACAGCAGCAGTTGGTGGTGATGAATGGCAGGCAGCAGTGTCTGAATGCAAGTGACATATGTGGCTCTCTCACAGACATTTATAGGCCCCTAGGGTTGTTTCAGTGGTACTCTGCTGATGCAATTGGTCAGCCTGGTTTGCATCTTTCAATTATATCCAATGCCTGTGCTCGCAGTGGCGGAGAACGCCTACCGCGAGTTTCAAAATTGTATCCTATTACCGCGATGGCGGTTCCCATTGGCTGCAATGACATTGGCATAGGCGGTGTCACACCGCGGGGGCCAGGTGATCTCTACCGCAATCCGGCATCTTTCAATTGTATCCAATGACTGTGACCGCAGTGGCGGAGCACGCCTACCGCGAGTTTCAAAATTGTATTGCACTACCGCGATGGCGGTTCCCATTGGCTGCAATGACATTGGCATAGGCGGCGTCACACCGCGGGGGCCAGGTGGTCTCTACCGCAATCCAGCATCTTTCAATTGTATCCAATGACCGTGACCGCAGTGGCGGAGCATGCCTACCGCACCTATGGACACATTGTGCTATTGCATTGCCACTTGGCAAATTTCATCACTGATCAACATACATTTACACTATATTGTTGCACCTGGTTGTAAAGTGAAATGAGAGTGTGACATTTAACTCAATGTTGCCCACAGATGTCATGTCAGTACACATGAGTACATGCATTGATATGTACTTACTCACATGTCAAATTTGATATTTGTGTGCATATATACAGATTTGAGGTGTAATGGAGTCTCATTTTTGTGAACAGGCCAATGTGTGAAATGGCAACTCATCCCACAGTCATGATGGACTGACCACATAATGTGCCTATATCACTGTATACAGTGCTGTATTTATCTTGATAGTTGTCCAGCTTACACTGACTGTGCTCATTGTGTAATAATTTTGTGCTTAGTGAGACTAAAGCAAGAAGGTTGTGGAGGGACAGCAGCTTCGTACAACTCAGCAGTGTTGCTGTTTGCCACATGTGCTGTGTCAGCTACACCCAGGGCTGGTGACACAAGATGTAGGAGTGTACCATTTACCATTCACATAGTCTGATTCTGATTTGGAAGTAGTTAGTATATACATACTGACCACATGAATGACTACATGAGATTAAGGTGTCTGTGCATGTGACTTGTGC
The DNA here is from genome assembly GCA_963921515.1 of Calotriton arnoldi. Taxonomy (NCBI): domain Eukaryota; kingdom Metazoa; phylum Chordata; class Amphibia; order Caudata; family Salamandridae; genus Calotriton; species Calotriton arnoldi. The sequence continues at coordinate 1,099,896 of CAWUFW010006632.1, forward strand.
ATTAAGATGTTGTTACAGTCCTGTCAATGTTGGTGCTGTGTTAGTCATTATGTAAGATGTTTGCCACATCTCATCTGTGAATTACATTTACATGTGTCCTCTTTCAGAATATGTAGGAGACGACCAAACGTACATCGGCCTTTCCCAGTGCTGGGGAACATGGAGGATGAGGACATCATAAGGAAATTCCATCTGAATCGCCTTACCCTTCAAGAGCTATGTGCTCAGTTGGAGCCCCATTTGAGGCCTCACAGAACCTATCCAACTGATTTGACGCCAACAGTAAAGGTGATGGCCGCACTGCATTTCTTTGCCACTGGTTCGTTTCAGTACACGGTGGCCATCGCCGTTGGGATGTCTCAACCTATGTTCAGCATGGTGCTGCGTAATGTCCTGTCCGCATTGTTGACCTATAAGGACTGCTACATCCACTTTCCAAGGAGACATGAATTGGCAGATGTGAAGGGTGAATTTTATGACCTTTTACACATACCTAATGTTGTTGGAGCCATTGACTGCACACACGTTGGCCTAGTCCCACCACAGGCACGTGAGCACATCTACCGTAACAGGAAGCATTACCATTCCATTAATGGGCAAGTGGTATGCCAAGCGGATATGATTATCTCCCATGTAAGTGCCAAATTTCCGGGTTCTGCACATGACTCCTACATACTAACAGCATCATCCCACAATTGATGGAAAATCTGCATCCGCAGCGTGCGTGGCTTGTCGGTGAGTATGCTGAGTCAAGTAGTGTGCTGTATGTGTGACATGCTGTTCTCGTCAACTGTTTGTGTTACACACTTGGTCTGTGTATCTCACACCTAGGTGACTCTGTGTATCCCAACCGGCCTTGGTTGCTGAGCCCACTGAGGAATCCAAGGACCCCGGGGGAAGTCTGCTACAATGATGCACATGGGAGGACGCATCGTGTAGTGGAGCGTGCTTTTGGGCTTCTGAAGGCTAGATTTCGGTGTCTGGACAAGAGCGGTGGTGCACTACTCTACTCTCCCCAAAAGGTGTGTCAGATCATAGTTGCAAATTGCATGGTCCAAAACCTGGCCTTGCGCAAAGAGATCCCCCTGATCCTGGACGATGATGAGCAGCAGATGCCCCCCGCTCCAAATCCACACATGCCCAGTGACGATGATAGTGGAGAAGAGGAAGGCGTTGACCTGCATCAACAGCTCATCGACAACTACTTCCCTTGAGTGTAAGTAACATTGAACAACAATGACATTGTCTGTTGGCTTTGCTGTTAGTGGCAAAGCATAGATGAGGTGTTTGGATGCTGGCTGTTGTTGGCTCACTGCTAATGGCTGATGTGTGTGGCACAGTGTATTGCTTTCCACTTACCTCATGTCTATGTTGATTGTGTTGGCCATTGTTATGTGTGATGAGTCTTGTACGGTGTTGACTAGTGGTGTGTTTTTGCTGTAATGGCATCACCTGACAACTAAATGTCATCCTCTTGTGTCTTTCTAGGTTCCTTCACCCCATCAATTTCTCGTCACAATCAGAGTTTGTGGTACATTGTAATCAGAGTTGACATTGTACATACTGTGATAAACATGGAACTGACACAAAGGCATAGGTGTGTAAATAGTGTTTATTTTCAATTAGATTGGGTTAAAATTAAAGTGGATGTAAGGAAATTTGTGCATAGTGAGTGTATGAGTTGTAAGGCTGGGCGTAGTTCGCGAAGTAATGCTTCGCGAAGCTACGCAAAGTGCAGTTCGCACTACGCAAGCTTCGCGTAGCACTACGCGAACTGCGTAGCGCACTGTTCGCAATGATTGCACAGTGCCGGATGCTTGTCCGCACTGTGCAATCATTTAAAACGGCAACTTGCACAGTGCGAGCTGTCTTTTACTGCCGCTCGAGTAGATTTTTACTCGAGCAGCAGCTTCTCAACGCGGACTGGTAGTTTCTCATCGCGAGCGGTCGCGAGCATACGCGACCACTCGCAATGAGAAACCTGACCTCCCCGCGTTGAGAATCTCGCCGGGAGGTTTATTTTCCACGCTCGCGATCGGCAACTTGATGTTGCTGATCGCGAACGAGGAAAAAGTCTCGCCGGGATGTCATTTTGCTTGCTTGCGGTCGCCAACTTGACGTTGAGGACCGCGAGCAAGCAAAAAATGACCGCGGCACTACGCTACGCTACGCTACGCGTGTTTGCACTGTGCTACGTGCAATTCGCGTTGTGCGAAGTAGCGCAAACTTCGCAAACTACGCGAGCGTAGCGTAGCACTTCGCCCAGGGTTAATGAGTTGTCAGTGATGGTAAAGGAGACGAATAGAGTTGTCCCCACATTAATGGAATCACACAGCCCAACAAACTCCTGCCATAAACATGGCAAGTGGGATTGGATAATCAACAAAGTCAATGTCCAGGGCAACACATTTGCCATCATGGCTGGCTCAGCGACTTGCCTTTGGTTGGTGCTTTGCCACGTGATCCTCCTGTGGTGTTTCTCGGACTGCCCCTCTTGCGTTTGGCAGGGGGGCCTCTGCTGCAGGCTCAGAGGTGTCTGAGGAGTCATTGTCTTGCAACTCACCCATCTCTTTGGCCGCAGCTGAGGTGGTGTGTGTTTCAGCAGGCTGGCCACTGGAGGGGGGTTGAGCCGTCATTTGAGCAGCATGTATGTCCCTCAGAACACCCACAAGCTGGCCCATGAGATCCACAAGTTGTCCCATTCATGTGTCCATGGACCTCTGCAGCAGGCGGAGCTCACGCAGTTCTTCACCAACCTGGCCCATCTGTCCCTGGTTCTGTTGGTATGCACCAAGGACTCTTGCAACGGTGGCCAGGGCTTCTGTCTCAGTATCCTCATGTGATTTTTCCCCAGTTGCCCTCCCACCTGCCCTGCTGACACGGACCTGTGGTGTTGGAAGTGGACACACCCGCACACTCTCTCTGGCATCCTCGGCTTGTGTGGTGGTGTTGCTAACCACTGAGCCATGGACAGTGTTGCAGGCAGCAGTGGTGATGGTGGAAGTGGTTGCAGCACAGGTCGTTGTAGCAGGGGTCAGCGCTGTGGTTGTCGCTGGTGTGTTGATTGTGGTGGTGGTGGTGGGGACAATGAGGCCCTGAGACAGAGTGCGCCCTGGCAGTCCTGAGGGGCCAGGTTGTTGCTCCTCATCCGAGAAACGTAAAGAATCAGCATCAGAGAGTTCACGTTGATGGGGGGGACTGGCTCTGCTGGTTGGTAGTGTTTTCAGCAGCTGTTGCTTGGGAATCTCCTGTTGAACAGATGTTAGATTGTCAGTTAAGTGCACTCCACAAGCTTGGTGTCAGACTTTTGGATGTTACATTTGATACGCCAAACATTTTACATTGCAATCACTTGGTATAGCTGAAAGATTATGAGCATCATGACATGATGTTGAGGTACATACATTACTTGTCATTAGTGTGACATGTACATTACAACCATGTGACACATACAGATAGTGTGTTTACAAGGACATGTCATCATCTACCAACTTGGTGCACATCAACTTTGGTTTATGCATGGATTTTGTTTACTCTTCAGAGAATCTGTTTCAGCTATGCAAAAACTAGACAATTTAATTATTTAAATGTTCTTTCATATCATATACTTTTGTTTGTTTGACAGATTGACCGTGCATGTTTTGTGTTCATATGGGCCTTCATGCTCTAAAACCATGGCACTTACACATTGCATTCTGTGCTGTGCATGATTGGGCCCTGCATTTACTTCACATGTAACTTGGTGAGTCAAAGTGTAATTTCGGTGACAGTAACATGTGCTTAGCTGTTTGCACACTGGATGTAACATTTGGATACATACAGAGTTGGCTGACAAGTGAGGGATGCGGTGGTCATATGGCTCCATGCATTTTGAGAAGGATGACAGGGTGCATTCACTGACTACCTACCTGTTAGGTAACACAGTGGAGGGAAATGGCTGCCACATGGTTCTGGGTGGGGGGAGTGTTCCATCCTGCTCAGCTGTGGGAAAAGGGTGCCTGGTGGGAGTTGAAGTGCTGCCTGCCTATCCACAAACCCCTACCTGTTAAGATGGCTACCTCCCTGTGAAGTGGAGCAGAGGAAGGGAATAGGTTACACATGGCTCTTGGGTGGGGGGAGTGTTCTATCCTGCTCAGCTGTGGGGCAAGGGTGCCTGGTGGGAGTTGTAGTGCTGGCTGCCTGTACACATGCCCCCATGGAAATATTACTAGTGACCTTTGAGGTGATTCAGAGGAAGGAAATGGTAGATATGTGAGACATGTGTTGGGAAGAGTGTGTTGTAAGTAAGTGCATTTAGGTCTAGGAAGTGTAGCATTATAGTTGTGCAAGACAGTACATGGCAGTGTGATGGGAGACATTTGTTGGTACTTACCAGCCTCCACTCCCCCGGCTATTCCTGTGAGACTCTCTGGATGCAGTATGGCAAGCACCTTCTCCTCCCATTCAGTGATTGTTAGTGGTGGAATGGGAGGGCCACCGCCAGTCCTCTGGGCCACCTCATGGTTCCTGTTGGCACGGTATTTCACCCTGGTCTTGAGGTCATGCCACCTCTTCTTAATGTCACGTAGTGTGCGCAGGGTGGTCCCTACTGCATTGACTTTGTTGACTATCCTTTCCCACATTTGATTTTTACTGACTACTGGTGTCTGTTGGACCATGCTTCCAAACAAATGTGGTTCTACTCTGATTATGATAACACAAGAATGCTGGGAAGGAATACTCCCTCCAAGCTGGCTGGCGCACTTAATTGGAAACCCAAGAGTTTCTTAACGTAGATTGAAAAATTCACATGAATATGATGATTCATACAAATTCTGCTGATGAAAAGAAGGTGCACCAGAGATGGAGTCAGAGTCATCAAATCAGTCCAGTAGTTAACTTTATTGTAGAAAATTTCTAAAAGATGGACATCAGCCAACGCGTTTCGTTCCCATGAAGGAACTTCATCAGGGCTGAAAACATACAGACAAAACATGACATAAATAACAACATAAAACATCTAAGATAAGTCACAAACATAACATCTTGACAATTTAAAAGTATACATGAAATGCCGCACATACACCGAATATAATACCATACAATAACAATACACGAAGACCCACCTTAAAGAACATACATATAACATGTCAATGTACATATAATGTCTAAAAAATGGATGGACACTAATTCATAATCTTGATAGATACAGGTGTAAACCTCCCAAATCCACAATTTGTGCCATTGTTACCCATACATTGCAACAGTTTTTGAAAAGGATGAAAACACAGAAGGAAATCTTAATATCAAGGTACCGTACCTAATCATAACCAATACACATACCAAACAAATTAGCCCCACAACTTCAAACAAGTATTAAGAATAAGCAAAAGGAAAAACAAAAAGGAAAAACAAAAAGGGAGAGAAAACACAGAGCATTTTATATTAAAAAGATAGAAAACAAAAATGTCCCTACCCTTGAAATTATTTCAAGTGACAAAACCAAGTCTCACCTTAAAATGTAATATGAGGAATGATGTCTCTTCACTGATATGTAACAACTCAGAGGAAGTAGCCTCTCAAGTATAAGTCCACAATAAACTGATCCAATCTCCTAATATGAGAAATATCATCAAATAAATAAAACTAAATAAGTCAGATAATTGAAATGTGTGCATGTCAAATAACAAGGCTCCCATGTCATATGGCCCCCAGTTATAAGGTTTGTTGCAGGCCAATAACAAACTAGACAAGATTACCATACCCACAAGGTATCTTAATGGGACACTAAATAGCACAGCAATAACGCATTGTAACAGTAATGCATCAAGATCAAAATGAGAGTGAAGCCCCATAGTGACAAAACATCATAGGAACATAAAGCAAATCTCACCTGAAAAGTCAGGTGGGAGTATATTTCTCCATTCACAACCATTGTAAAGTTAGGGGATCCCCCACAATAAGGGTAAGCAGCATCCCAGTTAATATCCTGGGAATTAAAACATAACGTCCCATTAATCATAACGAAAAAAACTTCATAAAAGTAAAACAGATTACTTATCGCCGCCACACATGTCCAAACTGTATCATCTGCTGTGCTGCACGGCTGTGCCATATGTCCTATGGCCGGCCCACAAGTTAAATAAACACAGCCAGATACTGCACTATAACCGGCCCATACGAAGATAACCACAACTCTGCAATAGCATGCTCCAGGGTACCGTGTACGTTAAAGAACACAGCACGTGTTCAATAGGCAAGGTGTAAACGGCATAAATAAAGAGTCAGAGTGCCGTATCTGTACAACATGCAAAAATGCAAACCCACGTCAGCCCATAAATCAATAACCCCAGTTATGCAATAGCATACCATGTCATATGCATTAGTGCCGGCCCATAGGTAGATAGTCGTCATACTCCGGCGTACTACAGCCAGATAGACAACCCATATTAACAGAACCGTGCGTGGCCATTCCCCTCACCTTGATAAGAATTCTCTGTATGTCCCGCAACTCCAAATTCGAAATTCAAGCCTGCGCCATATTGTCGACTATATTTAAATTGGACGAGTCGTTACGTCAACCCGCGTACATGCGTTTCCTTCCTACAACTGCAACCACGGTGGCCATATTGGATTGTAGAATCATCCGCACCTCGTATCAAAGAAGCCGGACAACTATAAAGATTAGCAATTGCAACCATCAGTTTCAAAACTATTCGCCACATTAAACACTTGTTACCCTCAATTTCGGATCAATTTGCTGGTGCATACAAAACTGCCACATTTATAATTCCAACTACGCGAACGGCAGCCATATTGGAGTACGTTGAAAACCCCATCCTAAATGATGACCAGTAGTATGTTACAACTGCAACCACGGCAGCCATATTAGAATGTAGAATCATCCGCACCTCGTGTCATAAGGAAACGGACAACTATAAGGATTAGCAATTGCAACCATCAGTTTCAAAACTATTCGCCACATTAAACACATGTTGCCCTCAGTTTCGGATCGGTTTACTGGTGCATAAAAAACCGTCACATTTGTAATTCCAACTACACAAACGGCAGCCATATTGGAGTACGTTGAAAACCCCATCCTACATGATGATCAGCAGTGTGTTACAACATAAATATGTAACCCATCAGTTTTAAAATGACTTGCTGGCGTTTGGGAAACCACTTCATTTACAATTAAAAACAACACCACATAAGTGCATTTCCTTATTAACATTGCCCAAAAACCAAGTGACCTCAAAATCATAAGACCATAGAATAAAACCACCATATTAAAAATTACAAGGAGCACCGCATATGCACGTACCCTTTAACATGACCACAAGAACCATGAATCTTTTCAAAATTGATACAATGGGATTAGAATAGAGATATACCAAGTATCATAATGGATACACATCAGCTTAGTAACTGCGCAAAAAATAATAGATAGAAGGGAGTAAAGTCAAAAGAGAGCAAAGAGCAAAGAATCAAATGGATTCATCCTGAAACCTGGTACTGAAAGTACCATATGTTTATGTAAAGTGATCCTTCATGAGGCAGACTGATCAAATGGCAAGATGATTCCTCCACCCAAAAATAATGCAGTACACCATCAGTGTTGTGCCCCAAGGTGTCGCCATTGGTCGACATATCGGCCATATAATCATGTGAAGTGATTCTTCAGGGGGCAGCCCGATCTATTAGCATATTAATTTCTTCCTAAAAAATAATGCATTTCACCATCAGTATTATGCCCCAACAATGTCGTTTTCAATCGACATATCCATTTTGCCTCTCTTTGTCTTAGTAATAGCTCCCTATTACCTCCTCTTTTATTCATGGGGACATGATCAATGCCATAGAACCAAAAGGTAACATCATTAGGATGTTTGTTGTAATAGTGATCTATCATAGGATACCTATCATCCCTGTTCTTCAATGCCCTGCGATGCTCCTGTATGTGCAATTTTAGGCTGCGAATCATGCTGTCTACGTATACCATTCCACACTGGCATCCAAGCAGGTAGACTACATAAGTAGTATTGCAATTTATAAAATTTGCAATTGTATACTCCTTTGGTGAATTATGTGAGAAGGTCTTTGTTTTGTTCCTACCCCATGGGCAGACATTACATGTCCCGCAGGTGAAAAAGCCCTTTGGCTTAGATGGCAACCAGGTTTCACTATTTGTAGGTGTTGTAACATAGCTAGGGCATAATGAGTTCCTGAGTGACACCCCCCTCCTGTATGTAATAGATGGTCTATTGTTGATAACACTTTTAAGACCTTGTATTTCCGTAAGGAGGTGCCAATGTTTCCTGAAGATATTAAAAACCTTACTACTATGCATTGTATATTGGGTAACAAACCTCATTTTATTATTGGTTTTAATATCCCTCTTTACTCCAGGTTTATTTCTCAGTGTATCTTCCCTCTTCGTCTGATGTATTCTAGATTCTGCTTCGTCTAAAGCTGCACAATCATATCCTCGTTTCAAAATCTTCTCTTAGACTCAAGGATTTGAGACTGGAAGGCGCCTTCCTCATTACAATTACGCCTAATGCGTGCCATCTCCCCAAACGGGATGTTGTTAATGTCAGCGCTTGAATGGGCACTTGAAGCATGCAAAACTGCATTGCACGCTGTCTCCTTTCTATATAGTGTACTATGTATAGTACCCTGTTTAATATAGAAATGGATATCAAGAAAGTTAATACTCTCCCTGTGCCAGGACATTGTGAGCTTGATGTTAAAAGCATTGTCATTCAAAAAAGAAAAATACTGCTGCAACTGTTCCTCGGAACCCGACCATAGACAGATGACATCGTCTATGTACCTCCCCCAGAACACAATATATTCTGTCCAGGGGGAGGCATCCTTACTCCAGGCATGCTCCCTCTCGTACCACCCCATAAAGAGGCAGGCATAAGAGGGAGCAAACCTGGAGCCCATCGCAGTCCCTTGTGTTTGTTGGAACCAACGGTTGTCGAACAGAAAAAAGTTATTCATCAAAATGATGTCCATCACCTCGACAACCATTTCATTGTATTCATACAGATCAGCACCCTCCCTGTCCAGGAAGTATTGTACAGCCATAAGCCCATATTTTTTCTCAATACAGGTGTAGAGGCTCTCTACATCAAAAGTGACGAACATGAGTTCCTCTGACCACTGAAAATCTTTGAACTTGACCAAGATATCTTTGCTGTCCCTAACATAGGATGGCAGATTGAGGACATGTTTCTGTAGTCTCATATCCACAAATTCAGATAGCTTTTCAGTGGGTGAGCCCACCCCTGAGATGATAGGTCTACCTGGGGGGAACTGCCCACCCTTATGTATTTTTGGTAGAATATATATACAAGGGAAGGTAGGGCAGTCCACCCACAGGTACCTAAATTCATCCTCCGTTATCAGACATACATCTTTCCATTCAGTTATTCTTGCATTGATCATACTTGCTAGGTTAGAAATGGGATTACCAGTGATCTCCCTGTAGCATAGACCATTACTAAGCTGCCGATTGATTTCCTGCATATAATCTTGATGGTTCATTATCACTACGTTTCCGCCCTTATCGGCCTCTCTGATCACAATATTGGGATCCCTGCTGAGTCTGGTGAGGGCCTGTCTCTCTGATGGTGTGATGTTCTGGCGGATCCTAGGTGCATATTTGTTGGGTATTTCCAAATTATAAAGATCTTCTGAGACCTTATCATGGAAGACATCAATGTTGTGATGATAAGCACCAACAGCTACGAATTTCGACGTAGGGCAAGGTCCACTGTCTTTATTAGGGTTTTGGGAGATATTAAAATCTTTCAGTAAGGATGGAATGTCATATACCCCCTCCTCCCTTAATGACAATAAACACTGCAAATTACAAACATCCGCAATGGTATGTGTTACAGTATCCCTAATGACAGGGGCCACCCCAGGCTTCATAGTCTTGTTTGAAAAGAAATCCGTAAGTTTAAGTGCTCTTGTAAATTTGAATAAATCAACATGAGTATTAGTAAAATCTCCACTTTGCGTGGGACAAAAATTCAGACCCATACTTAATATTTTCATTTCATCATCATCAAGAATTTTATTCGACAGGTTCACAATTTTTAGATCATGATTAACATTTGGTAAGCTATTGGGATTGTTTGTATCACATGTCATGTTACTTAGGTCCTCTTGGGTTTCGTCCCCACATTCACCTTGTCTGCACTCCCTCCTTTTGTACCTCCCTTTTGACCTCCTCCCTCCCCTCCTGGTCTTGACTGATCTTTTTTCTGTTGCAATCTGTTGCTTATTCGCAACTTGGCGAGTTCCTTTTGGAAGGACGAGGCACCTTCCCCTAAAGGGGTCTCTGGCACAGTGATGTTAGATGCAGTGCTGCTTTGTGATGAAACTGAGATGTTACTAACGGAGCGGGCGTCATCACTCTCGTCCCTCTCCTCCCTGATTCTCTTCCTTTCCTCTACTCCCTGTACATTATCAAATTTTTTCGCGAAGGTATATACCCTACCATCGCGGTAGTCCTTGTCATCTCTTTTAATCTTTCTCAACTTTTTCTCTTTGAGGTACATCTGATGACTATCCATAACCTGTTTCAAAATTTCATAGCTTTTTTCTATAAGATCTTTTTGTTCCATTTCAATAATTTCCTTTTCAATTACTTCTATCTCTCCCTGCAACGTCTCACCCTTTTCAAAGGCATGTCTCACTAAAATCCGCATCATAGTCTGGGATGCTCCTTCCAAGTTATTTTCCCACTCCTTTAACAGATCCTCACTTAAGTCTTCGAAGGTGGGGAATATAAGGATTCGTAAACCTCTGGGTATTTTACCATTATCCATATATTGTTGGAGGGTTGGCCCATCCCACCATCTTCTTAACTACTGTTTCTTAAGCCTTTCAAGCCTTAAAAATAAAGTTTTGAGGCTAGCCTTAGTCGTTGCCCCCTGAATTACAGTCTGCTTTACAACACTTGCTCCAAAAAGATTTTGCGCCATTTCTTCACGGCCATTATTAAATCTGGGCATAATGCAACAATTCTAACCATGGGATGAGTGCAAAAATGGTCCACAATTTATAAACAAAAAAAATCCCAACAGCGGCTGACCAAAGGTTCAGCACGTCAATCCCAGGCTAAAAACAATAAATGTCCTGTGCATCCACTTCCTGAGCCTGCCGCAGTTAAGCTCAACTGGTATCCAGAGAAACAAATTCTGTTGATGAAAAGAAAGTGCACCAGAGATGGAGTCAGAGTCATCAAATCAGTCCAGTAGTTTCCTTTATTGTAGAAAGTTTCTAAAAGATGGACATCAGCCAACGCGTTTCGTTCCCATGAAGGAACTTTATCAGGGCTGAAAACATACACACAAAACATGACATAAATAACAACATAAAACATCTAAGATAAGTCTCAAACATAACATCTTGACAATTTAAAAGTATACATGAAATGATGCACATACACCGAATATAATACCATACAATAACAATACATGAAGACCCACCTTAAAGAACATACATATAGCATGTCAATGTACATATAATGTCTAAAAAATGGATGGACACTAATTCATAATCTTGATAGATACAGGTGTACATCTCCCAATTCCACAATTAGTGCCATTGTTACCCATACATTGCAACAGTTTTTGAAAAGGATGAAAACACAGAAGGAAATCTTAATATCAAGGTACCGTACCTAATCATAACCAATACACATACCAAAAAAATGAGCCCAAGAACTTCAAACAAGTATTAAGAATAAGAAAAAGGAAAAAAAAAGGGCAAAACAAAAAGGGAAAGAAAACACAGAGCATTTTATATTACAAAGATAGAAAACAAAAATGTCCCTACCCTTGAAATTATTTCAAGTGACAAAACCAAGTCTCACCTTAAAATGTAATATGAGGAATGATGTCTTTTCACTGATATGTAACAACTCAGAGGAAGTAGCCTCTCAAGTATAAGTCCACAATAAACTGATCCAATCTCCTAATATGAGAAATATCATCAAATAAATAAAACTAAATAAGTCAGATGATTGAAAAGGAGTGCATGTCAAATAACAAGGCTCCCATGTCATATGGCCCCCAGTTATAAGGTTTGTTGCAGGCCAATAACAAACTGGACAAGATTACCGTACCCACAAGGTATCTTAATGGGACACTAAATAACACAGCAATAACGCATTGCAACAGTAATACATCAAGACCAAAATGAGAGAGAAGCCCCATAGAGAGAAAACATCATAGGAACATAAAGCAAATCTCACCTGAAAAGTCAGGTGGGAGTATATTTCTCCATTCACAACCATTGTAAAGTTAGGGAATCCCCCACAATAAGGGTAAGCAGCATCCCAGTTAATATCCTGGGAATTAAAACATAACGTCCCATTAATCATAACGAAAAAAACTTCATAAAAATAAAACAGATTACTTATCGCTGCCACACATGTCCAAACTGTATCATCTGCTGTGCTGCACAGCTGTGCCATATGTCCTATGGCCGGCCCATAAGTTAAATAAACACAGCCAGACACTGCACTATAACCGGCCCATACGAAGATAACCACAACTCTGCAATAGCATGCTCCAGGGTACCATGTACGTTAAAGAACACGGCACATGTTCAATATGCAAGGTGTAAACGGCATAAATAAAGAGTCAGAGTGCCGTATCTGTACATCATGCAAAAATGCAAACCCACGTCAGCCCATAAATCAATAACCCCAGTTATGCAATAGCATACCATGCCATATGCATTAGCGCCGGCCCATAAGTAGATAGTCGTCAGACTCCGGCATACTACAGCCAGAGAGACCACCCATATTAACAGAACCGTGCGCGGCAATTCCCCTCACCTTGATAAGAATTCTCTGTATGTCCTGCAAGTCCAAATTCGAAATTCAAGCCCCGCGCCATATTGTCGACTATATTTAAATTGGACGCGTCGTTACGTCAACCCACGTACATGCGTTCCCTTCCTGCAACTGCAACCACGGCGGCCATATTGGAATGTAGTATCATCCGCACCTCGTATCATAGGAAGCCGGACAACTATAAAGATTAGCAATTGCAACCATCAGTTTCAAAACTATTCGCCACATTAAACACTTGTTACCCTCAATTTCGGATCGATTTGCTGGCGCATAAAAAATCGCCACATTTATAATTCCAACTACGTGAACGGCAGCCATATTGGAGTACATTGAAAACCCCATCCTAAATGATGACCAGTAGTATGTTACAACTGCAACCACGGCGGCCATATTAGAATGTAGAATCATCCGCACCTCGTGTCATAAGAAACCGGACAACTATAAGGATTAGCAATTGCAACCATCAGTTTCAAAACTATTCACCACATTAAACACTTGTTGCCCTCAGTTTCGGATCGGTTTACTGGTGCATAAAAAACCGCCACATTTGTAATTCCAACTAAACAAACGGCAGCCATATTGGAGTACGTTGAAAACCCCATCATTCATGACCCGAAATGCATTGGGTTGTACACCAGTGAATGATTATATGACATCACCATATGGATCACAAAAAGATTATTGACAGCCTCATGACACTGGGGTGAATAAAACTCTATAATTTGGACAAACGAGGTGTTGTATGAATCATCATACTCATGTGAATTTGTCAATCTACGTTAAGAAACTCTTGGGTTTCCAATTAAGTGCGCCAGCCAGCTTGGAGGGAGTATTCTTTCGCAGCATTCTTGTGTTACCATAGTCGGCGCCGGTGGACTCGGCGCACTCACAGGGACGCACACAGATTAGACAGGCTCTCTTTGAGGAACGGATGAAATTTTGAGTGCACAGTGGCAACATTGTTCATAGTTTCATTCTACTCTCATTATCTCATCTACCATCACTGACAACTCATTGTCTGTGAATTTTGGTATTTTTTTCTGTGCCATGGTGTGTGATGTGCAAATGGGTGATAAGTGCAGGTGGGAATGTGGTGGTGGTGATGTGTGAGGTGTGTGTTTGTGTTGTTGGTGTCGGTGGTTGTGATGGTGTGATGTGTGATGATTTGCCTCTCCTTTCTGCTGTGGTTTTTGGCCCTTCACTTCTGGAGTTGTGCAAAGGATGCTGGCCAGGGAAGGGGTTGGGTTTATACTCAGTTATGTGGGTGTGTCCAAATGGGGTATTCATGTCAGGTGTGTTCTCTGTGTTGACCTGGGATTTGTATTTTTTTTATGCCATGGGGATTGTGTCATTGGGGTGTGTCAAATGTTTTTGAAGGCAGCGGAAAACAATCAGCCACACTTGGTGGCCTTGTTGTGTGGTTGCATTCGACCGCCATTCATCTTTTTGCGTGACCGCAGCGGTCTGAACGCAATGATCCTTCCTCCAGCTCTGCCATTCATCATTTCGCGCGACCGCAGCAGTCTGAACGCAATGATCCTTCTGCCAGCTCTGCCATTCATCTTTTCGCGCGACCACGGCGGTCGGAAAAGACTGATCGTTCCGCTTGCTCCGCCATCTTATCATAATTTCACTTGCGGTCATTCTGCTTGTGGATCGGCGTTTTTGGTGCTTTCCGCAGCATTTCCGTCCGCCGCGGTGTGATTTTCTGGTTTTCTGGACATTGCGGGCGGAGTTTTGTGGAATCCGACCGCCGCGGTCCGATTTTTCAATCATTGCATCGTAATGTGACCGCCGGTTTTGCCGCGGAACATGGCGGGCATTTTTTTTCCACAACCACGGCGGTCGGAGTGCTTTTCCGTCATCGTAATGACCCCCTAAATTATCATACACACCAGGATGACCCTGAGGGAGACACCTTCTAGGTAACAACACAATATATATATATTATTTTTGTAAACATATACTGCTTATGATTACCAGCCAATTGTAAACACAAAACTGTGAAAATGAAAGATAGCGATCAGCCTGTTAATGCTTTCTGTACATCAGTGTTGGTAAAACATTACCATTCTCAGTCCTCTTGATCATGAACACCAGAAAACTGCCAAAAACAAACATTCAGCACAATTTAAATAAAGTTTCTCGGCGTTCAGTGTTTGGAACTCCTGGTTTACAGTTGGCCTTTGTCAGTCAGTTAAAATGTGGGCATACCATGACCTGGGGTCCTAGCTACTGCAGGTCAAAAGATCCACCATAGAGCAAGACCTTCCTTGGGTAGATATGTGTACCATGGTGCAAGAGTACCTCCATTAAGGGCGGGAAGGGATACAGAATGCAGCACACATAGAAAGAGTAAATAATGAGGAGAAAAGAGGTATTTATCCATGTTATATCAGCATCTGCTAGGTGCATCATGTTGAAGCAACAGCAAGGTTTACTGCCTTTGTAAATCTGGGTTTGTATCCAAATCCATGGGCAGCTGCATGGTAACGCCGATGCTCAGCAAAGGAACACCCCCGCTATGCACTGCTGTGTGTTACTTTTTGCTAAGCCACCCAAATCTGACTTTGCATAGCTTATTAAATAAGGAAATACATTTCGTCTTGGGCTGCGTTGAAAAAATGACACACAACTGATGCAAAATGTTTGTGAATCTGAATCTGAATGAAGAATAAATATAGAATCTTTAGTGGAAAATTAAACACATCAAAAAAGCTATTATATATTTGTTGCAAAAAAGATATTAGAAATAGTTTAACACAAGTCATTTAAAAAAGTCAAAAGCTGCAGTAGTTTGGAATGTGTGGAAACATGCAGAAATATTCTCTAACTTTTCCATCATTTCCTAAGGAATTCAAATACAAACATTTTGCCATAAAAAGAAGAAATAAAGGGAATGTTTTGTTTCATTCTTTCAATAGCTTTTTTAATTGTACTGCATGACCTAACCTGTCTTTCCACCGGGCTGATGGCTCTGGCAGCAGGCATGGTGACATCAGAGCTCAACTGTAATAAGGTATTACAGTTGAGGTCTGGCATCTTTTCTTTATAATAGGCGACAAGGTGCACCACAAGTCGCTTGTTATAAAGAAATTAGAAACTGATTAATATCCTGGGATTGCAGATTCCATTTATTATAAATAATTTACAGTTGCAAAACCACCTGTTGTAGAATTCCTTCTGTGTTTACCAGTTTTCACGCAACAATAACATTGTCAACATAACTGTGGTCATTAATTTTCCTGCTGGAGAGAAATCGGAGGTTTGTATAGTGGCGGTTTTTACTCATCATAAAGTATCACAGAGGCTTAATGTGTCTGC
Source organism: Calotriton arnoldi (assembly GCA_963921515.1). NCBI lineage: Eukaryota > Metazoa > Chordata > Amphibia > Caudata > Salamandridae > Calotriton > Calotriton arnoldi. Next base: position 1,116,082 of record CAWUFW010006632.1, read on the forward strand.
TTCATAGAACGTGTACCATGTAGATCACAGAGCTGTATTATATGTGAATAGCTCATTGGGTTACTGCTTTACTTGCAGTTCCTAAGTTACAATCCTAACATAGCACAGTGACCAAAGACCTTTCATCAAAGAGCTGCTTGCAAACTGCAAGGTATAGATTAGAACAATATGTTTTTTTCCCAGTCTTTCATTAGCCTAATGTCACTAAAAAGTTTAATTTAGGAAGAAATACATTTTTATTAGTAAAGTGAACACAGCCACTGTGGTACATTTTTAAATCCTGAGTTTAAGCTTCTACAGAGCAAGCGCTCTTGAAATATACTGGCTAATTTTACAGATGTCATGTGATTCCTACACCTTGTAATTCTTATTGTATTATGTAACATTTCCTATTGACTGGTTTACATACGTATGATTCATTGTCTCTCTATAATGTGGTTGTGATGTAAAGTGCTATGACTCCATATCAGTAGTGCTATAAAACAAATTAAATGGATGTGAGAGAAGGGCTATGAAGAGATAAGAGGCACTGTTAGAGGGTGGTAGTGAGTGAATCCGTGGAGAAAGAGGTCATTGGGGGAGGCATCAAAAACTATTGTCACACCGGTCGGTACCCGCGCTAAAACTGGCCTTACTGAACACAAAGACTCAGATTTACTGTACGGCACACACACAAACTTGGAAAAGATTTAGGATATGGCTAGGAATAGTATTTTTCACTGGAAGGGTACCCTTCCCTACCAAAGATGCTGTGCTGCCTTGCAAGAAAAAGCTCAAAGCAGGGCCATTGACTAAAAGAGCGGGTTTAGTGTGAGGGATTTGCCAGAGCCAGGTCTCGAGGGAGACGTCCATTACTACGCAGGCATTACATCGTAATGCCTTTACAACGCAACTTTTACAACACAGGCACCATTACATCGCATGCTATTACAATGCATGTGCCAATACAACGCATGCCATTACAACGCATACCATTACAACGCATGCTATTGCAACGCATTGGTAAGTATTGATAGGTAAGTATTTATGATAAGTTATTTTATATCTATGTATGTTAAAATTGAATATTAATGCTCTTTTTTTAATAGGTAATATTTTGAGCTAAACTTTAAATTTTTGAATAAGGAAAAATAATACTCAGGTATTTTTTTAAAGTAAGTTTAATGTTTATTTCATTTGAGGATTAATTTGAATTAATTATAACTTTATGGTAGCATACATTTAATACTCGGGTATTAATTGTATTACTAGATAATTTTTATTAAAAATTCAAATTTAAAGGAGGTAATTATTGTAATTTTAAGAATAAAAAGTATATTAAAAATATATCATTTAAATTTACAGGGATGATTTTTAGTAATAAAAAAATAGTGAAAAAATAGTTTTAAAAATAATTATTGTTTTCAAAAATTGGAAATTAAATAGTGAGGGTACAATTTAATACTCAGGTATTAAAATTATTAATGGAGTTTTTAAAAAGTAATTTTGGAGTAATTTATTATACAATGATAAATAGTTGAATACAAAAATATTTATTATAAAAAAGTGGTTCATTATAGTAATAAAAAAATAAAGTTAAAATAGAATAATGTTAATCATTAAATTGAATTTAAAATAAGAAAATTTAATAAAAAGGCTGTTGAATGGGTTTTTAAAAATAGTGATTTGGGGTGATGAAATATTTAAATACTTTGCTATAAAAGTTCATTTAGATTACAAAATTTAATAATAAATATGTATTTTTCTGTAAAAAAATGCTCTACAATTTAAGATTTTATTTGTTTTGTAAGAGAGGGGATCAGAGTAGAAAATAATATATTTTAGAAGTAAATATAGTGAGTAATATGATTATAAAAATATAAAAAAATTAATTAGACATACTAAAAATAAAATGTGTACAATTTATTGAACTGTATAATTTTAAAAAATCTCAGCGAGACGAAACGGCTGTCGGAAGCGTACTTCGGGGGGCCATACCAGGCCCCCCTTCACCCTGGGCCCTCCGAATCTATCACGGGGGTGCCCATAGGTCCCCCGATCCAAGCATGCACAGTGTGGCGGGAATGGGGTGCCCGCCACAGGGTGTACGCTTTTCCCCTCCCACCCCTTTTCTGCTATGGGAGCCTGTGTACGCGTCTGTACGCGGGCTCCCATAGAGTTCAATGGGAGACTGAGCGAACCGAGTCCGTAGGCATACAGCAGCATCGTACTCGCTCGTCCGGACTCCCGGAGCACGTCTCGCTCGGAAAGCCCTCCGGATCCGAGTCATAAGGAGGGCTTTCCTAGCGAGATCGGAATCGGGCCCTTAGTGTTATATCTTACCTTTTTTCTTTCTGTTTTTTGATGCTTTTGGTGTAGCCGATGTTCTGAGGTGGTATTTTTTTCTGGTGTTGGTGATTTTCACAAGTGTGACTTTTTCTTCTAAGGGCCCGATTCTGATGCGGTTAGGAAATCTTCCCGATCGAATCGGTTTGGAAATGGTTTCCGACTGACTCGGATCGGGAGAGTCTGACTGACCAAGTATGATGCATCCGAATGCTTCCAGATACGATTTGGTTGGACTCCCATTGACTTCTATGGGAGCCTATGTTCCTAACCGCATCGTAATCTGGCCTTCGGTCAGAAAGACACGTTCCCGATCTAATTCGGAAGGAGCAAATGCCGTTAGGAGGCCTTCCTAACTGCATCGTAATCGGGCCCTGGGTGGGAATGCTTTCCTAGCCGCATCGGAATGAGGCCCTTTGTTTGGTCTGGAAGAGAAAAATATCAATGAGTCTTTTTTTATGTTTTTGATATTTTGAATTAACCTGCAATGGAATAGATTAGTTACTTGTAATGGTTGAACAGTTGAAAGTTTGGCTTGTTTTTCAATGGATAGTTTGCTTCGGTTTTACTTTTTATTCTTGAGGCTTTTATACTTTATTTATATGAACCTTTGGTTATTTCTTTACCTTGTAAATTTGGTTTTTGTTTTGCATAGATGTCTGTTTTGGAAAAGGTAATGTTGGAAGGAATTTGTACACATTTTTTTTTCAGCTATTTCAACTTTATTTACAAAACTATTAAGTTAAAAATTTACCTTTGTAAGATGGGGTTCTTTCTGGTTCGATTTCTGAAATCCAAAATGTTTTGTTTGATGAAACATCTGTAAAGAAAAGTTGTTGAAAAATGTTTTAAAATTTAAAGAGATTTTAGGGGCACATTACGATACCCGGCGTAAAAAAACCCGCCAGGCATGGAAGCGGCAAAAATCCGCCCGCACACACCGCCTGAACACCGACCACGCCATTATGAGTACACAAACTGAAAACCGCCATCGGCGGAAAAATCATACAAAATACCGCCCGCCATCGTCCGAGTCGGAGTCAAACCGCCCGCCACGGACGGAAACACGCACGACAACACAAAACCGCCCGCCCACACGGCCGACACACCGCACGTGAAATTACGATCGCACCGCCATGAGCGCGGAAAAACAACAAATATACCGCCCGCCAGCGCAAACAACGCCGATGAGAATCGACACGGCAGAAGCCATGGCGCCCACGTACCTGCACAGAAACCATCCGCACACAAAACCAATAGCACACAACATGGCCAACAAGTCCACACAGCAAGGCACGCACAAATACACAAGCACAGTACACATCCCGAAAACACCCCCCCGGACAAACAAAAAATACAAAGGCCAGAACCCCAGACACAACACACCTGAAAACAACAGACCATGAGGACACACCCACATAGGTGAGTACAAAAGCAGCACTCCCACAGACCACAACCCCTTGCTACATTGCAAACCAGAGAGGAGAGGAGAGGACACAGTGACACAGCAAGGACAGCAGCACACCACAGAAACGCACACATCACAACCACCACCACCACCACCAAACACCGGCACCACAAACCCCCTGCACATTACACAACACACACCGCACCAGCACCACAAACACCATGGCACCACAAAGGATGCCCAAGTTCACGCCCATGGAGCTGACGGTCATGGTCGACGAGATCATCAAGGTGTACCCACAAATCTATGGGAACATGGTCCAGCACACACCACTAGCCACCAGAAACAGAATGTGGACCCGGATCGTAGACCAGGTCAATGCAGTCGGGACCCTGCCCAGGAACAGAACCGAGATAAACAAACGTTGGAATGACGTAAAGAGCCTGGTCAAGAAGAAGGAGGGCAAAAACAGAGAGCTGGCTGCCGTCACTGGCGGAGGGAATCCCGCGCTCTTTAAGACCTTCAAAGCGTGGGAGGAGAAGGTGCGAGTCGTAATCCATCCGGAGATCCTCGCCGGATTAGCAGGGGGAGTGGAGGCTGGTAAGTACAAACTAATGTATACCAGCACACCGCTATGTACACACATGCGCAACCACCATGCCACAGCTCCCAGGGACAAACACCCCCATGTCCAGCACACAATACACAACCCATCACACGCACATGCAACAGACACTACCACACACAGGCCAAACCGAACAACTGTAAGATGCGTGGGGACATGTGTACACTAAGCCAGCCACGTAACCACCAACAGGTCCCCAAATATGCCAGAAGCGCCACAACGAGCACCCACCACACCCATGTGTCCGCCACAGCTGCACTAACCGACAAGTAACAGGTAAGTGGCAGGAACACGAAGTGCAGTGGGTCGGAGGGGGACAGCTGAAGTACAACACCCACCAGGCCCCCACTCCCACAGACCAGCAAGGTGGAGCACTCCCCACACCCATGTGTCAGGCACAGCTGCACCAACCGACAAGTAACAGGTAAGTGGCAGGAACACAAAGTGCAGTGGGTCGGAGGGGGACAGCCCAAGTACAACACACACCAGTCCCCAGTCCCACAGCACAGCAAGGAGGAGCATCCCCCACACCCCACACCCACGTGTCAGCCACCGCAGTGCACAACGACAGCCGAAAGGCAGACATCACGGTCCACAGCAATCGGTGTCAGTGGGTGTACAGCCACCCCCATGACCCACTACACCCC